>CM023832.1:4805000-5305000 GCA_013266295.2 Branchiostoma floridae x Branchiostoma japonicum
GACATTTATGATATATCAGGCTTTGATGACATTATTTGATTTGACTAAACTGGGTGCTTGCTTTCAAAAGGGCTGAAGGCTATGTGGGCGAGTTTTGTATCTCGAGGCCTAGGGGCCTTTTTTTATGCATTTGCCTTCTTGATGCTGCCTCAAGAGGAATCTGATCAAAGCATCCAGGAAAAAAAGCAAAAGACCAGACGATTCAGATCCAAGAAACATGGTAAACAATACATCTATCTTTCCAACACATAGGAGGCAAGTGACATTTTGAAAATAGAAATGATCAAAACACAAACCTTTCGCAGCAGGAATTATAACCAACCCACGTCTTTTCGATGACTAAGTTCGCATTTGGCTTTCTTGACGCTGCCTCAAGAGGAATCTGATCAAACTATCCAGAAAAAATCTCTCTCATTAGTACGTGAACAGGTTGTACTGAGTTCCAAGGATAAACAAACCCCTGATGGCAACCGATTTTTAACTCCTTCGTAGATCCCAAAGAAAACAGCCAAAATAACAGACGATTCAAATGCCGGAAACGTGGTGAAGACATCTATCTTTCCAACACATAGGAGGCAAGTGACACTTATGATTTTAGAAAAAAAGAACTGCAGCAGCAATTCCAAACACCCCCACGTCTCTTCGATGACTAAGTGCATAAATTTTGTACTTGACTTTATTGACAAACAAACGCCGGTTCACAATGAATGTTCCCCTCTTTCCTACAACCCTAAATTGGTGTGTCAGTTTGGTTAATAGTATGATAAAGTGTGGTTTTGTTTATCATAGATGATAGAGTATCAATAGTTATCAGATTGTAGAAATGGAAAAGCCAAATCTGCACTAGAAAGATAACGAAAAAAGCCCAATTAATTTGCACTGGCCGCTTGGAAGAGCCAAAGCATGAACTCTATCATTATTAATCATTCATTGTATAATGCCAGTGACAACATAAAGATTTAGATGCGGCTAGGTTAATGAATTCAATTTGATGAACCCCCGATAAGCCCTGTAGGTTTCTGGTTTCTTCCTCACAATATTTTATCGTATGCTACAAATTGACTTGATTTTTTTGCAAATAAATTGAATAATAAAAATAAATGAATTTTTCTCCTATAGATGTTAATGTTTTTCGTAGCTTAACACAATATTTCAGAATCTGTACTTTGACCTGGTATGTTCGAGCTATCTGTTCAAGAAAGACAATAGTTTGAAGAATCCTCCTCTTATCATTAAATATTGCGGGTTCTTTATGAGGCCCTTCTCAAACAAGGGCCGACACCTAAACATCCTCTTACATAAATGCCTATTTTCTCATTGGTAGCAATTCACCTATAGCTCTGATGGGATTCGAACTCGCAACCTTGAAGCACAAAAGAACAACTTCGTTCCAGACGTTCTCCACACACAAGAAGTGACCTAACACCAGGGGCATCGTGGTACTTATGGATTTTTTCATCTTTATCGTTTTCGCCACATGTGTCAGTCAGACATCTCTGAACACGAAAATGTCTCCCAGACCCTTGTTGAGATAAAGGTCCGCTTTAGGTCAGGAACTTCCCGCCAATTAAAGGAAAACCAACTACTTCAGCTCTTCATCAGTCTTGTACCACCTGGTGTCCGTACATGTTTGCCCTCACTGAGGTCGAAAGGTGACGAAGAAGAAAACGGAAAAGCAGAATTCTAAGAACTAGTAGATAGTAACCTTGAAATCAAGTCAAGTGTAAAGCAAGAGGTCATCGACGGAAGAAGAAGATAATGATTCAAATCATCTGATCAGAAGGGCGGGTGGATTTTCATTGGACATCGCCAGTTGCCCGTAAACAAGTATGACGGCTGGAAGTTGAACTGGTCGGAACAATCTCTGAAGAAATTGCGTTTTTCTCTGACAGGTCCCAACGTTGTGCCCGTAGGAAAGACACTGTGTTATTAGCATTACACAAAGGAAAAGGACAGTGTGACGTACACTCGAGTTACAACATATTTTGTTACGCCACATACACACAAGACAACAATATTCAAGTGATTTGTACAGCGCGCCCCCCTCCCGTTACCCAATGTTGTAATTAACAAATAACTAATCACGATATATATATATATATTATGCATAAGATGGAGTATTTGACTTCTAATGTTATATCTATTTGACGGACATGTGCATAAGTAAAATTGAGGTAGAGGTGCTTGGTGCCTTTAATATATGTTTGTGTTAATAGTAAGATTTTAACATTGTCACCATAATGTATTAACGGAGAATATCTGAGGATTAGAGATGTAGTTTGGAATTGTCAGCTAAGTTATTAAAGTTAATAGCATAGCTTAGTATATCTGCAACGTTGCCGAAAGCGTCCGATCTCTGCTGATCATTTAAGGGACAGTGAGGCATAAAGTGCAAAATGGATTCTCTAAGGCATCCACACTAAATCTTTTATTTTTGTCATACAAGTAAAAACGAGTACTTAGCTTCGGATAGGGACGTCCTCTCGGATGTGACGTAGAGCCAGAGGTCCCGTGTTTGAGGAGAGCCACAACTGTAGCACAATAATGACCCCCCCCCCCTCCCCAAGACTTATCGAAAAGAATAGAGGACCTTCCCGGTGTGAGTGGGTGGATCAAACCTCACAGTCTGGTCTCCAGGTTCACATCTTGAAAGGGTGGTTGTCGTCTTTTATGTCAATCCTTCCACATGTGAGGTGAATCTCGGTAAATAAATATGTAAACATACAAGTTCTTCAAGAGAAGCTGAGGTCCCTTTGTGAATAGCCATTGTTACGTGGTTCTTAGTTGAACATATCTCATTATATTTGTGATGGTCTTGTGGTTTGTTTAGTTTATTTTAGCACATGTCGTTTCACAGTTGCACCCTATGTGTTTTATATCCCGTTTATTGTTATTTATTTGAAAATGGAATTAAGCTATAAAATTATGGCAATCATTGCACCTTGAAAAGATTCAAGACGATATATTTTATCCCTTTGCTGAACGTACAGTAAACCATACATGTAAATCAAAGATTATATTTCAGAGAGTTTTCACATTTCAAGTGGCCAGTCTTTTAGAAAGAGAGAAAAGTCACAAAAATGTCGTATTGACATTGCATTAGAAATAGGAAAACGAAACAGAAATGTCATTGTGTTCAAGACGAGAATGCGATTACGTCATTAAAACCCAAAGGCAGTGTGATAGTTCAAGAGAGCCCCCTTGTGATTGGCATTGTTATTGCATTCGAAAGTTAATATTGGGGCTAAGTGTGTGTTTGTTGTAGGTGAGCAGGGGATATTAAATATATATATATATGAAGAACAACGCCATTTTAGGCCATGATATAGGCGCTAGATTTGATGTTTGTCCACCAAGGGCATGTATTTCACCAAAGGTTAAAGTTTTTGTCCCTAAAAATAATAGATTGTTTCTCATCCCATATCTAAGATACCTGGTAATGTTATGGTTGGCTACTAGTTCAGCTGTCGGTTTCGGGAATTTTGTAGAAACGCAAATATCGAAACAAGCTACATCTAAGTTACTAAGAAAGTAAACGGCTAACCCATACGTTGCACTTCTGAAAACATGTCTTTCTATCTTTCCTTCCTTCCTTCTTTCTTTCTTTCTGTTTTATGTTACTTGTCTTTTTTATTAGAATTCAATATAACATACGATTTTTTCTTGGAATCTTAGGCCACACCAATTTAATTTGTTGGTTCTCGGATTCGCCGCTTCATTTTTTTCCGATTTGCAAATAAAAATAAAATTGGATTCAGGCTTTGAATCAACTGCAAAATGCTCCGATTTTGCCCAAAACAGTTGAAGAAAGCTCCTCGTCTGCCTTGTTTTATATTTTTTTCATGTATCAATGCTCTGGTTTGATCAAAAATTCAGAAATCATTGTTTGAATTATAAACCAGCTTGGAATGGGGACGTCAAGGCTGCTATCGTAGCTTTTGGGGCTATCAGAGGATGCCTAGGCCTGTTTTTATTTTTTTTCGCCCGGTCGCTTCATATTTTTTCTAAAAAAATCCGAGAACCAACAAATTAAATTGGTATGGCCTTAGCATCCATTGCAAACCCCACTGGCACTTATAAAACACTACGGGTATTTTCGGATACGGGTACTTTGTTACTTCTGTGTACGAAAATATTGTTTTGGGTGGCTAAGCTGTGGTTGCGTACTGTGTCTGTTTGTCTGGAGGGGGTAGGTTGACAGCACGTGGTTGGAGGAGATTGACGGGCAGAATGACAGAAGTCTAAAGGTCTCAAAATCAGGCTGGGATCCATCAGGAATAAGATGTCAACATCGGGGAATTCAGCGAACCGAGGACTGTATACTTTCCAGAAGTCTGAAATCTCTGATTTCTTGTTCTCATGGCTTTCCACTTCTGATTGCTTAGACTTAGCCAGAAATTACAGGCATTGAAAAAAAGGATAGCTATCCTAAAACGCCACAGACAACAACGGAGGCTAGAGTGCTCTAATATTATTCACTGGGAAGTTAGGTCAAAGGTCTCAGAAGTGTCCCATAAAGGTTATCTCATTTCCTATGTTCGAGTCCCTGCCTGTGGGCTTATGGGAACGAGTGGGAAGATACTATTAGACAGTTTAGATACCTAAACTTGTAGTAGTAAGTACAGGGTAAAGTTACAACTTTTAGTTCAGTTCAGATAGAATAAAGGACTATTTCTGTAAGCAAATGTAACTAGCTGTAACTTCAAAGTCAATTTTCTTGACACAGAGCCTGGACGTTTTATAGATGCTTTATTCTTCCTTTTAATAAAGACAATTGGTCTAACTTCGCACATGATTCGCTCAAAACAATTAATTATGTATAATTTGGACCAGAATGATTTTCCAGCTTCGTTATTCATATTCATGTCATTAAATAGACACATTTCTTGTTTAATATAATTCATCTTTGGCAACATTACAATGTAAAGCTTCAGTTCTGCCTTTTACAGTAACGCAATGATATCTGGGAACACCTCATTATATCCAGCTATCTACTAGTGGCCATTAATTTAATGCTATAGCTGATGATTGCTGCTATGATAAGTCTGCCCATACCTGCAAATGCATCCCAATGTAGTAGTGTCATGTTACCATTCATGCTAAATTAAAAATCTCAGTATTAGCTGTTTTTCGTCCTCATTTGACTAAATTCCCCTTTTGCCTGCTAGCTGTGTCCTCGGAATGTTTTAATTCAAAACTGTTAATACTCTGTTCATGCAATTTGAGATATGCTTGAATCGTAGAGATCGGCAAGGTTTCTTCACTCCTGGCATTAATACTGGTGTTCTGCAGTGGACGTTTGCTTTCCTCTCCTGGCATTGATACTTGTCTTGTGCAATGGACGGTCTGGTTTGCTTCCCTCTCTGCGATGACTACTCCATTCGCCTGGGACCTTTGTCGGAATTCGTGGTTTGGTCAGACATCATCTCGGCTCTCTTCTGGAAACCGCCATTCCCGATGGGAGACAGGACCGCTGACTTCTTCACCTCTCTCTTGCCGAAGCAGATCGGGTCCGAATCACACTTCACATCCTCATCGGACGCCTCTGCGGCTGCCTCCGACTCTTCGAGCTGCAGGAGGGCGTTGATGGCGGTGTCGTAGACGTCGTTTGCGAGAGCTGAGTTGTACAGGTCGACTTCGTCGGAGTTTGATCTTTGGATCTGTCCATTGTTGACAGGATTCAGGAACGCCCACCTATTGAGCTGGCCGTCCTCCATGGGGTCTAGAGGGGAGGAGCGCTTTCCGGGAAAGTTGTTCCCAGCTGCATCGCAATTTACGTCATTGGAGGTGCAGCCATACTGCCTCCTGCGCTCCAGTCCTGTTGAGTACAATCGTTTGCCCTGACCGTTGACGATGGGACTCAGGGGGTCTCTCTTGCCTTGGCCGTTGACAATGGGGCTCAAGGGATCCCTCTTTCCCTGTCCGTTGACGATGGGACTCAGGGGGTCTCGTTTGCCTTGTCCGTTGATGATGGGACTCAGGGGGTCTCGTTTGCCCTGACCGTTTACAATGGGGCTCAAAGGGTCTCGTTTACCTTGTCCGTTGACGATGGGACTCAGGGGATCTCTCTTTCCCTGTCCGTTGACGATGGGGCTCAAAGGGTCTCGTTTACCCTGTCCATTGACGATGGGACTCAGTGGGTCCCTCTTGCCTTGACCGTTGACGATAGGACTCAGGGGGTCTCGTTTGCCTTGACCGTTGACGATGGGACTTAGGGGGTCTCGTTTGCCTTGACCGTTGACGATGGGACTTAGGGGGTCCCTCTTGCCTTGACCGTTGACGATAGGACTCAGGGGGTCTCGTTTTCCTTGTCCGTTGACGATGGGGCTGAGGGGATCTCGTTTGCCTTGACCGTTAATGATTGGACTCAGGGGGTCCCTCTTGCCTTGACCGTTGACGATGGGACTCAGAGGGTCTCGTTTGCCTTGACCGTTGACGATTGGGCTTAGCGGGTCTCGCTTCAGCCAGACTCTCTTGTACTGACCGTTTTCAATGGGGTCAAGGGGTGTTCTCTTGAAATAGTAGATGGGGGCAGATCTCTTCACTATGTGGTTCCTTATCTGGTCTCCGTTTCCGTCATGGTTGATTTCCTGAAGAACAAAATTGCAATGAATGGTTAGATTTGTGATTATTTTTTTGCGACAATAGCACACATAGACATATCTATTTTTTAGTTACAAATAACTACCTGATCTAAAACATTAACGCATTAAAGAATTTGCCAGTAACGCAATAGGTCACCTAGTAAACAAAAGCATCAAAGGTTTATGATATCTAAAACGTAACAGATCATAGATATTGGTCGAACGTATTGATTTTTTATCTTGGGTTGAGTAATAGCTAACAGAAACCAGGATACCCTCAGAATTCAAGTGGATGTCCCAATGGTGTTACGACGCTGAGTTGGTCTTCTTTGACACAAGCCAGAAAGCGAGTGGCTCAGGTACTACTAATATGATTGCAATGGACGACATCATCATTGGGTGGACGCTGTGCAGTCGGCTGTCAGCCACAAGTCGTATCCAAGATGCAATACCATATACAGTAACCACAACACACTCGCAAAAGCTAAGTTGAACTGAAAATGGCAGATGGCACCAAAAAGAATCCATATCAAGTATGTTCCACCATTGGTCATATCTAAACGTCACTGTCTCTGCATTATAATGCGCTGGACTAATACATGTCCACCAGGCAAGTATATTTGCATACATGCGGGAACACAACCCTCACTAAAGCAGATAGCTCACATTCACGACCTTCCACCGAATTTAAAAACGTGTTTTACCATTTGAGTAATACCACAAGTGGACAATTGACATTAATACCACAAGTGGACAATTGACATTAATACCACAAGTGGACAATTGACAAACCAATAGAAACGTGCAAAGGGTGCTCAATGCACTACTGTATTCAAAGCTTGTACGGAAATAAATCATGTAAAATTTCAATGAAAAAAGTGTTACAGTCCTGTATTTATCTGGATTTGTAGAGAGTTGGTGTGTCATCTTGTTTCTTCATTTAATAGCGTCTGGTCTTGTCATTAGAGATATGAAAACATTCTTCATGATCCACCGTCACGAAAAATATCATGAATTCATTTTGAAATGAGATTTCACGAAGGTTTTTTTTTCTTAAGGTTTTTTTTTTTAACAATCTAGGTACTATTCATGCCTGTTTTAGCGGTTTACTTGAACTTGTTAGTCAAATAAGGGAAGGGTAGTCCCACATTAATCTGTTCTTAAGTGTAAAACGTTCTCCAGAATGTCTGAAATACACGAATTTATTGATTCTCGCTCACGAAGGATTGTCTCAACGAAGTGAAAAGGCGGCACATAGACGCCTCATTTACACCCAAAATGTTTAAAAGATGAGAACTCACTAGTGATTTACGAGGAAAAGGTTTTGAACAATTTTCGCAAATGCCGACAATCGATATATGTCTGCTTTAGTTATACAGGACCCGTTGAAGAGGAAATCACTGCTAGGAAATGAGGAACAGAACTAACTAGTCAGCTGAAATTCCTTCGATATTCTCCGGCCAAAGTGACCAGGTCAACCGGCTGGATACATACTATCAACGGTAGCTATAGCTCCCGACACTTTTTCATGTATCACTAGATGAAAATTTGCTGTCCTTTTAGTTTTTAGTTTTCCTATTAATTCAGGCGAAAGTTGATGTCTTTACACTTGAACGCTAGTATTTCAAGCCAATAGAGCTATCTGCAAAATGAGGCCTCTAGGTTTTAGGTATATGTTGATTCCTTTTTTCTGGCATGTTCAAACTACTGACCTTACAATGGTAGTAAATAAGTCAAGTCCGGTAATTTCATTTACTACCATTGTAAAGTCAGGTACTATTTACAAAGTAAACATTACCCGACTTTACTGTCATTTACTACCATGGGTAAATCTAACGTTTCGCGCAGTGTATACATGAGGTCACTCAACAGTCTTCATTGAGTGAAAACGTGACCTTTCTTTGATTCCCTCCAGGCAGCGATGTGAACACATCTGCAGCTCTAAGGCGCTAGGCTACCCCCACACAATCATAAATCTTCATGTAACTCACACCGATCCAAGCTTTCTCCATACCATCAAAGGCTATAAGCTGTAACTGTAAAAAGCAACTTCATCTGGGTACATACTGATATGAGCCTAGAAATCGCCACCCAGGGGGTATTTCTAGCTGAAAGTATATATCAGCAGAAGGTCAGATATCGATGCTATGCCCTTGGGAAAGGCACTTGACACGACTTTCCTCACTTCAGTCAGGTGAAAATGAGTACCTAGCTCTTGTTAGGGACGTCTCTCGGATAGGGCGTTAAACGGGGATCCAGATCCCGTGTTTGAGGAGAGCCGCACGTTAAAGAACCCACCACACCTTTCGAAAAAGTGTAGGAGCATGCCCCGGTGTGCAATAGTCCAAATACTACTAACTGGGAGTTGGTGATGCACTACAAGTCACTCGGATGGAAGCCTGGCGAACCCCAGTCTCGTATAAGCCACACGGTGATTAACATCATCACCAGGACTCCAGGAAAAATAGTCTCACTAATGGAGATCCTAACCAACCAACCAACCAAACAAACAAACAAACAAACAAACAAACAAACAAACAAACAAACAAACAAAACAAACAAAACCAAAACGGGGTGTTGCCGAGCTAAGGAATTAAGTGTAAAATTTCATCGTATTACAGTTTTTGTCAGAAGGCCTGTTGCATGCATGCAACAGGGTGAAATGTATAAAAGACGATAACATATGCGGTGTTGGAAAAAAGGGTCACTGCATATTACAGGGTTTGACATCTGCATATTAGAGGGTCTTTGGGTTTGACTTCCTCTTTGTAGCTAGTGAAATGCAAAAATTCTTAATTCTTTTAGACTTAAAAATAATGCATGTGTATTAAGGATATCTTTCTATACGGTACCGGTAGCAAGCTTCATTGATAGTATGGTTGTAAAACACATTTGTTAACTTAAATGCCAACTCTGGTCCACCAATGATGGTAAAAATGAACCGTAACATATTTTGCCATTAACGTACTGTCCCCTTATCAATTTCATAATCCCATAAGTAACTGGATATTGGACATGCATCAGCAGGAATGAAGCAAACGCCTTGCCTACTACTTATGACATTTAGAGGTCGGTTTCATGTTGGCGCATCTGTGTTTTTCGTCCAGCCTTATTACCTTTATTGTATCTGACAACGCAGTGCATTAAGTCAAATTAGTCAGGCCATGTCGATTTGATTATATGGATGACATCCTCTGGTAACCCAAAAACTGATGCGAGCGTGCAAAAAAAAACGTTTGTCAAAACGAAGTTGCCTTCATTATGGAATCTACATGGTCATAAAGGTTGAACAAATGGCTAAACACACAGAGTATGGTATGGCGAATGATAGACTCTTCATTTTCATTTCTTCACATTTTCTTTTTTCCTTGAAATTGATTTTGGCATTCCAGGACATTAGTATCGTTTTCCAATATTTTTTGGCAATTTACGGCATGAATTTGCTCATTTTGTAGCAAGCTGCTTTATACGATTTACAGTATGGTTGATTTTTTTTTAAACGGACGAAAATTCATACGCGCGTGGATGTCATCCAAAAAATCAAATCAACATGGCCTAACCCCTAATGGAAACCACATTAACATGATTGACCCATCTACATGCGTCATGTACGTAGGCAGAAGTCAGCAAGGATAATTGCGCGGTCAATTTCCTTGCATATTGTCGGCCTAGAAAAAACGACGGGAGCAAACAAATTGTCTTCTGGTAAAACCTTCACCTTAAATGTAAATCTCTAATCTTTTTGAGACGCTGAAATGAAATTTGTTTAAAGGCCTCAATGTAATTTCAGGTTAGAGGTTCTTTTGAAAACATTTTTCTTAATACCTTAACTAGAAATAGAATGGTAGTTGCCATGTCGTTCTTACTTGTTATGTCCTCTCTCTGTCACATATACATAGTATATTATTACGTAAAGATAGAACCATAGATTTAGGAAGAAGAATTGTACGTTAGCACATGGTTTTACACGATTTTTCAATACATTCTTTACTCATTGTCCTTGTCAGTTTGCAATAGCCTTCGGCCATGAACTTGCAATAAAGATTACTACTACTAATTTTGCAACAACGTAATTTTTTTTCTACATATGGCACAGAGATACAGAGACCCCTTTCCTAATCTATTCTCTTACCCCTACTGCCGATGCCATACATATGACACAGGAAATCAAATTTCCTCACCTTTACCACTGGTGCTCTTTACACTACATAGTTCAACAACAAAAGACCCCAATGGCATCAACTTAATCCCATTACAAGACAGACGTTCTGCAACTTTTTGATAATTAGATTATGGTAGAACCATGGGGGAAGGATCTTAATAGAGTTTCGACAGGATGTAATTGTTGCCATGTAAACTGATGGTTAACGTAAGGATTGGAACAGGGTGAAAAGGTCAACAAGTACCCTAATGAACTTACTAGAGCTCTTTCGGGATCCCAGACAGATAATCTACATCAAAACTAATCTGGTCGATAATTTAGGACTAAGAATTACACAGTAAAGTGCTTTGTGCAAGCATGACAGAGCCAGTGTGGCTGGTCGAATGTTAAAGGTCTTCCATTTATGGTGAAGTAATTGGTTTGGTAAGATTTGTAATGGATTTGTAAA
Source organism: Branchiostoma floridae x Branchiostoma japonicum (assembly GCA_013266295.2). NCBI lineage: Eukaryota > Metazoa > Chordata > Leptocardii > Amphioxiformes > Branchiostomatidae > Branchiostoma > Branchiostoma floridae x Branchiostoma japonicum. The sequence goes on from CM023832.1 coordinate 4,816,195, forward strand.
AATTGGATCATGTCTACATCATTTAATAGACTTTATTCAATGGCATAATTTGTATAAAGATCATTCTCATGAGCATCCCTTAATGCATAGAATTAAGAACTACATATCAATAGCGAGTTAGTTGTTTTGTGCAAGCATGACAGAGCCAGTATGGCTGGTCGAATGTTAAAGGTCTTACATTTATGGTGAAGTAATTGGTTTGGTAAGATTTGTAATGGATTTGTCAAAATTGGATCATGTCTACATCATTTGATAGACTTTATTTAATGGTATAACTTGTATGAAGATTATTCTCCTAAACGCAAATTTAAAGAAAAACATTATGTGGTACAAAGGGGATCTACTTATTATAAGTTTTCTCCCATTAGAATTACTGTACCATTTCCGGAGAGCATAGCAAAATATAATTTCAGTAATTTTTTACTTTTTGTTATCATTGTCAGTGTCACAGAGCAGAATACTCTTTAACGATTGGTAAACTGTGCACAGTTTACAATTCCTGCAGATGTTCAACCTTATTCATAGATGACGGTGTGTTACGCCTGAGGGGCAGTTATACCGGGTATACAGACTCAGACACAGACAGACTTACTTCGGTGAGTAATAATTCCATTAGATCAACAAGATACAGACACATTGTTCCCTACTTATCTACCACATGCAACCAAAACAATTTTATAATTACTGCATATATTCTGAGATAACATGAACCCGTTGTTATGCGCAGTAAAAAGAACTTAATTACCATGTGGCAGACAATCAAAAGTCTGAATTGCAGCTAATGTACATAGCACATTCATTTAAAACATTTCAAAAGAAACAGCTTTAAAATCACAGAAAAAGAGCTAGCTATACACGCTTTGTCAACTCAACTGTGAATTCCACCAAAGCTTACAATAAGCAAAAAGCACAAATGCACCGACAGGCTCTTTATCGAGAATTAATTGTAATTCAGAGAACTTTCTGGGGCAATATTCAATTTCAATCTATTTTGTGAGATAGCTTTCCAAAGTAATGTAATAGTAGTAAAGCAGAAAGTTGATAAAAGAAATTTAGGGCAATAAACTTTCCAAAAGCTTTTTTGAATAAATAGATGAAGATTCTTCAGATCTTTTGTTAGTAATTCTTCTATTGCAGATGTCTATATCTCGTTTGCAATGACTTTCTGCAGTAGTTTTGTGGAAATGATTGCAATCTGAAACGTCTATCGCATTCTAACATGATAATAATTCCTTTATCAGGAAGAATTTCTAGGCTAGCTATAGCTCTTATTCTATTATGGCCTGTATTCGTTGATCGTAGCTTGATTTATATAAAATTACACATTCAATCAACGTCCATTCTGCCTGATGACAAAAAGCTGCAATGCTTCATTCAGTCAGCTATTCAAATACCAATCAGCCGTATGTTTGCTTGCTTCAATACGAATCTTGAAGACGAAATAAAGCGGCTCCCTTGAACCGTCTGGAGCTTGTGTGTCTGATTTCTTCGCACGACATGTGCATAATGATAGGGCACCAGCACGGCCAGTGTTTTGCTTTAGGCCACAGCAAGTAATCTTTGGGAAAACATCGCATCATTTCGAAAAAGAAAAATTTTGTTACCCTCTGACAGTGGTCAACATGCCCAAAATGGCTAAATATGTCGTGAACATCCATCGGCAAGACAAGGCTCTGCCCTATTTTTTATTGTCTTTTACTTTTACTTTGATACAGCGTTGTATTTCAATTTCCTTTCAGTTGCCACTAAATCAAAGCCATTTGTACAATGACTAAAAATGTGTATTTAGTCTTCATTTCAAATACCCATTGTAGTAGCTGCCCATGATGGTACGACAAGATATTTTCTACAATTGTTCTAGTTAATTGAGATGTACACATCTACAAGGAGGGTTAATACTGACTGTTGAAAATAATACATGAAAAAAAAAGACCTGTTGATTATGATATCATGTTTTGTTGCGTCAATTATTGTTTAACAAGGCTTATGGTCTCAAAATTTGAAAATGTAGGAATCTTGTTTTTTGCCCGCCTTGTTTTCTTTCGCCTTATCACATTACATTTGGAGTCTGTGGAGGATGTCATCCATACAATTTACTTAATGTAGCCTTACAAAAAAAAATTAATTGCTCTAAGCTTCTTACTTCAAGTGGCACCAGAATTGGGGATATATCAACAACGCGTAGGCCATGGCAGATGCAATGTAAAATCCCCATTACCCGTCACTACGTACACGAAATATGATATTTAGATATTTAAGCATGATTAAATGCATTCGTAAATGAGACTAAAATGTTCGAATATATCTTCAGTAATCTTTAAGTTACCTTGAAGCATTTTTTTAGATCTGTGGTACTTTGCTCATATTTCAACTACTTGTGCTTCTCTTTTCAGTTAAAGAAACATTCATATTTGCCAATTAATTGGTACACACGGGATTAATTTATTTCGCCAGTGATTTTTTCAAATGATATGAGCTAACCTCAATATGTCATAATTCATAAGTACCGTGCGAATTGATATGTTTGGAGAACTGATTAAATCGTAACCAATTAAACAGAAATGTGCAAAGGCTGGCGTTCTTCCCATGCAAAATAATGCCTTTTTTGTAAGGACACTATCTTTGATTTTTGGCAGCTCATGTTTGTGTTAAATGCGATTGTCGCAGACAGCAGAGTTCCACAGTTTAACGGACAGTGAACAAAAAGGGCAGGGGCACATATATGCCAAAGATACAAAACAGCAGCGTTTAACATCCAGGTGTCTGTTTAATATCCCCATTTCACGATTCACATTTTCCCCAAATTCTCCCTTTCACATGTTTTTATCTGACGTCACATCATTGCACCATTGACGTGGATGGGGGTCCAATTAATTTCACTCCCAACATTGCAACAACGCCACAACGACTACTTCCAACACTTTTACAACCAATTCCTTACCTCCCGTTCATTTTCTAATGTTTTAAACATTTTGAAACAATCGGATGGCGCAGCCGACCAGCAGCCAACCTCGCCGACCGACTGTCAACCACAGCTGACCTTGCTCCCAACCTACTCCCAACCATGGTCTGGAAACGGTTGGGAGTGGTCGGGCCATCGTTGGGTTATGTATGACAGAGGCTTAACACACAAACATCCGGCCGCGGTTGAAAAACAGCGCAAAGCCAGCATGTCTAATGATCTAGCCGACGTGTGCACCGGCAGTTACTGAAGCGGAAATGAAGCTGTCGACCTTCAATGGCAAAACGTGTCTGCTGAAGTGCTTTTCATACTAGGATAAGGGGCTGCTGTGATTGCAATACGTATCCAAGAAGCAACAGCTGTGGGAACGTGGCCAAAACACGACTCATTAGCTCAGAAATAAGAGGATAAAGCCCCTGTCACATATTCACGAATTTGGCCTCCCGAACTCTTGCCGAACGCCACCCAACCATGGTTAGGAGTCGGTCCGCGCAAAGTCGGCTGGGTCGGCTGGTGTTCAGCGAATTCGGCTACTATTCGGCTGCGCCAGCCGAATGTTTCAAAATGTTTAAAACATTCATAGGATGGTCGGGAGGTTCGACCATGGTTGGCTGGTATTCGGGAGTAAGTCAGGAGTGCTTGGGGCGTGTTCAGGGATCAAATTTGACTCCGAGTTTTGGTCCGAGTGCTCGTAAACGTCAGCCGAACCTTGTCGGCTGGTGCTCGGGAACAGATTCGTGGAAACGTTAGGAATGTGCGACAGGGGCTTTATCGAAACAGAAATGAAGTTGTTGACCTTTAAATGAAAAACGTGTCTGTTCAAGTGCTTTTCACACTAGGACAAGAGGCTGCTGTGATTGCCACACGTATCCAGGAAGCAACAGCTGTGGTAACGTGGCCAAAACACGACACATTTGCTCATTCTCAAGAGCACAACTGGAGAATCAAATCCTAATATGCCTTGGTTTTCTGTATTATCTGTCTCTAGACCACCCACCCCACATGTACACGAAGTATGCAGTGTAGTGTTTTGTAGATCTAGAGCAGATTTGGTTTCCAGAATTGTGTACACTTTGCCGTACGATGTACCCCATATACTAGTAATTGTTGCACAATAAAGTTATTACGCATGTATTCCTTATGATATAGCGTAAATGGCTACAGCACAGATTAAGATAGTAGAGCCTTAGTTGTTTTTTGTCACTGGTGTCAGTACGAGTGCAACTATAACATTCATAAAATAGGTTTAGCCTTTGTTTACTAGGATGTATGCCTCGCGCGCTATCGGCGACTTCCTCTTTTATAATAATGCAGAAAAGAACCAACTTTTTACTATTGCAGTAGATTGATCCCGGAAGGAAAAATACAGAAAAGAACCATATTTCTTGCTATTACAGTAGCTCAAAGGCTTTATCTACGAGACTTGTACATAAATCTTACTGTCGCAGGAATAACTGGTGTCAAAGATAAGAGAATATCTTAGTCTGCCAGAGTGACTCGATGAATTGAAATTTGAATATTTAAACAAATGATGGAGTACCCATGACGAAGAAATGCCGTCAAGTTGTACTGATCTTTAGGGTTTAAGAACAGGTAACGTTACATGAATTACAACAATTCTGATTAAACGAACTAACAATTAAAAATCAATATCACACATATACCAAAGACAACATATAAACCTGACACTATGAATAAAATCAAATAAATGACGATTTCACGTTTACCCCTCTACCCGTGGTCTTTAACCCAACGTTTGAACCGTGGACAGATTAATGCATTTTCGCACAACGCACGTCAACTGGCATTACCTCTCTTTTCACCTGGTATTGTGCCCCAGGCGCAGAGTAGAACAAGTTACAGTGATAATCATCAGTGAATCTGTTTTTGTATACCTTGTATAATCGTCCCTCGGCGTAACACGCCAACTTCGCAGGCACACGGTGTGGCAGCAGCTGACTATGCGACACCGCGACACCGATCGACTTGTTACACCTAACTTTTGAACATCTAACATCATTTAAAACTATCTAGTGACGATGCCCCTACTGTACTTGATAGCAGCGAGTTCCACTCTACGATAGTTCTAGGAACACCTAATGAGTTTTCGAACACCTCAATCCTTAGTTGATAACTCTGGTACTTGAAGGGATGACTATCGCCAAAACATATCGATAATCACGCAATATCGACAACGTTGCAGCGTTCGAAATACGTCTTGCAAACTAAGGGCGTTCTTACGATAGTCGTGCATTTGTCCTACGAAATCCAGCTGTCTTGTTCCAGTTAAGGCTATTTTAGATGATTAATGTCGGCGGTTGTTTCTGTCACAGCCTGCCTGAATATTCTACGGCCAAAGTGATACCACTATCACACAGATATACACACATCATTCAGAACCTTCCCCTGAACATAAGCCGACCAGGGTTGGCTGACGTTCAAGAGCATTCTGACCATATTTAGGCCGCGTCTACCTTTCTATACGTGTCGAATTCCACTTAAGTTTCATTCAAATTTGACTGCCAACCACACTCCGAACTACTCCCAAACACAAGCCAACAACCAGCCAATCATAGCCGAACCTCCCGTAGACACCCGAATGTTTTAAACATTTTGAAACATTCGGCTAGCGCAGCTGAACAGTAGTCGACCTCGTCGAACACCAGCCAACCACAGCCGAACTTGCTCCCGACCTACTCCTAACAATGATTAGGAGGAGTTCGGCTAGTGTTCGGGAGACCATATTCGGCTATGTATGACAGTGGATATGAGCGCGCCGTAAGATATATTATTCCCTGCCTTACACAAGACGTAGCTGCAGTTTGCAGATATGTGAATGCATGACGTCAACCTGTAGGTGTTTTGTCTGAGACCGCAGGTGGAGTTAGGTGTCTAATTTAGTTTTTCGCGGAAAGATAGAGCAAGATATCGTACGCAGGTGCCATCTCCAATGTAATCCCTGTGCCCTATCAACCACAAGCATAGGCTCATGCCACGGGGCTCTGGTTACCTTGTAAAGCAGTAAGGGTCTACAGGCCAACTTTTCCGGTTACTTATTATGTAGCGAAAATAGAAAATGCTTAAGAAAATATAACTGTATTGTGTTTTTACATTGCCTAACTGGTTGGAAATTATCTGGAAGTCTTTTTAAACGTATAAAAGAAAAAAAATGCCTTACATTTTAATACAAGAAAAACAAGGAAGGATGCAATTAAGTTAGGCAAACCCTGGTGTATAACCAAATCTATAAACAGTTTTTTTTTTCAATTCATGCAGAATGTTTTCCGTATTCCACCCGAAAGAATATTTGTGTTTAACGTTTAACTCTTCATTCAACTTGCTCTTGGTTTACCTTTCTTCTAATTTGAAAACGTTCGCCGTTCTTTCTCGTTATTTTGTCTATTTAGCCTGTCTGGTGTAAGGGGAGTCACATGAAATTAATTTTCAATCTGTTTGGCCAAACACCAGACAATTATATTAGAAGATCTGTGAGTCGTGATATGGTCATGCCAAATACAATATTAGAAATGTTCTCCTGTCCAGACTAATTTGGCCTGTCTTTACCATATACAGTTCTTTACAACATTTTTCGTGTTTAAAATTACGTTGTTTGTATATAAGGAAAAGATGCAAATAACGTGCAAGATGTCTACGTGAAGATGTGTACGACCCGAAGTTTTTTTTTAATTTCGCAAAGACAAATTTGACTTTCGAGAGGATTTGAAAAAAGGCGAGGATATGATTAAGATCGGTTTAGGCCGCCTTGCGCACCGAAGGATCTAGGTGTCGACCACAGATCAAATATTTACACAGTTCTTTACAACATTTTCAGTGTTCAAAGTTACGTTATTTTTGTATAGGGACAAGATCCGTAAGATATCTACGATCCGCAGCATTTTTAATTTCGCAAAAGCAAATTTGACTTTCGAAGATTTGAAACAAGGTGAGGATGGCTAAGATCAGTTTAGGCCGCCTCACGCACCGAAGGATCTAGAAGTCAAGCTTAGATCAAACCTCTGCGTCTTTTCAGTTGCTTAACCGGCATTACCTTGTCTGAGCCTGCTCACATGAAATCAGTTTGGACGGCATCTACTGCCTTCTCACAAAAGCGATACAAAATGGATACAAATTGGCAGAGAATGCCCTAATCACACCAGATTCCAGTTTACAATACGGAATCATCCCCACGTAGCCCTACATGATGTTAGACATCACTCACAAACGTTGCTTCATTCTTACCTCGTTCTTTACGGTCGGTGCAGCAAACGTGGTCACCAGAAGACTGAGTACTGCTGCTGCGAGGACGATTCTCTTCATGCTGGTGTTGGTTCTCGTTCTTCGTTGAGAATCTGCTACGAGGGTTTTCGTTGCGTTGTCGGCTAGTTGTCGGCCGTTGTTCTCCTCCTCCTTCGTGTAGGCTGCTGGTCGGTTGTGTGAATGAAGCGAACGGACAGCAGCCCCGGCATTTTATAGCTAACAGGAGAGCTAACTGATACGGACGTCGTGATTGGACGACCCGCCCACACTGTCTCGCGTGGAGATGTGGGAGCGGTCCAATGACGCGCGTCCTTGTTTGTCTCTTCAACAGGCTATTCGATTTGAAAAAAAAAGAGTCAACTTTAGAGAACTGAGGCCCGCTAGCCACATAGCTGGAAGCACGCACATAGGTGTGTGGTCTCACTTCAGCAAGGTAGAGAAAGTAAACACAACGCAAGCAGCCACTCATAATCAGGATATTGAATACGTCTGCCTTCATTATAACACAAACAAATCAACGTAAACCTTCTGTAAGCACTTCACGTACGGATGTCAGTTTTAGATGGTGACTAATTTTATATTTCGAATGCGCAAATCTCGGATTTATGTGAAACGTTTCCTTTTAAATGACTCGCAGTGGGGAGTACATCTCCTAGAACGAGTTAAGGCCACACTGATTTAATTTTATGAATGACATCCGCGCGCGCATTGATTTTCGCCTGTTCTCCAAACAAAAAAATCACCTTCTCCGAAGCTATAGCCTCGGTGCCATCCTTCGTAGCCCATGGTAGCCAGAATAGGGAGCCGGGCAGTAACTATACGGAGGATGGCACCCAGGCTACCGAGGCTTCACGGAACTCCAGACCTCATAAATGCCGCAAAAGTCCAGCATGTGTTGGCTTGTCGTAAAAGACGTTATTTACTACAAATTCACATTGCCAGCTTTGTATTCCTATGATTTAGCAGCATTATGTTTGCTTGTTTTTTTTTTGCCCTCTCGCATTAGGTTTGGGGTCTCCAGAGGATGTCGTCCATAAAATAAAGACAGTGTAGCCTAATGATTATGTCAGTACTCCTAATACCCACTTCCTTGTTTTCAGGATATCCTGTTCTTTTGTAACAAATCTCACGTAAACCACGAGTAACTCAAGTAGTGTGTATATATGAAGCGGCAAACTGACAGTTATGTACACTTCATACTCGTACAACAGAATATTTTTCCCCTTCGTAAACAAAAAAAAATAGGACATGGACTTTGTCCTTCATCAGTCATCTACTTTTTCTGATTATGTAAGTATGAATCCAACTGGAGAGGAAGTAAGCATGACATAACTCATCAGGTTATCTGCCTTCAACATTTGAGACTAGAGATGACATTTGACAAATGGCGGAAACAGAAGCTTCCGCAGTCCGGCCGAAGGCAGTGACATAATGGTTACTAAAGTTCACAGATATTAACCTTTTACTTGCGGCCTTGAGCCCCTGTCACACAGAGCCGAATATGGCCTCCCAAACACTGCCGAACCCCACACCCCCACACCCCAACCATGGCTAGGAGTCGGCAGCAAGGTTGGTTGTGGTTGGCTGTTGTTCGGCCAGGTTGGCTAATGTTCGGTTGCGCCAGCCGAATGTTTCAAAATATTTAAAACATTCGGGTGTGGATGGGAGATTCGGCCATAGTTGGCTGGTGTTTGGCTGGTGTTTGCGAGTAGGTCGAGGCGTGGTTGGCTGTCAAATTTAACTCAAATTTGATTAGATTCGTATCGAAAGGTAGGCATGTCCTATATCTGGTAATTGTTGGGGGGAGGTTCAGTATGTGTGTATAGGGGTTCTATACCCCCTTTCCTCTATAGCGGCGATCGCGCTGTGACCGTACAGCGACCAAATTGTATTTTGGGACCCTTAATTTAAAAAAAGGAATATGATACAATATGTAAAAGTATGATTTAAGAAAAAATGAAATGCACTAAACGTAAGAAAAATCGTTTTTCAAGTTATGAAATCTATTGAGCGATATATGACCAATATTTGGTCGCCACACGGTCGTAGCGCGATCGCCGCGTTAGTAAAAAGGGGCCTTACTACCTTACTATTTATGAACTGATACCTTACTTGTACTGCACACACGAAAAATGCAGTTCGTATCCGTAAGTGGCTTTTGTAATGGTAACAATGCCTTGACGTCTTTGATCAAAAGGGACTATTGCGAGAAACCGTAGATATCAAGTATTATTGTAATAAAAGAAAATGTAGAAAACTTGTACATGTGGCACGTTCGCCTTTTCATATAGCCCAAATGTGGAGACGATAGAATAGTTGCTGGTCCATTAAGACTTTAAAAAATAGCTAGCAGGCAAATGTAACTGAAAAAAATAACCCTGAAGGATCACAGTATAGAAAAGATTGCTTCGAGCAAACTACCTTTCCGGTGGTTCAAAGCCTCTGATAGCTCGTGCTATTACTGTAACAGCGTTAATGCAACACTACCCGTCCTTGAAAACAACAAAGTCGACACGTTGATTTTGAATCTTTGTTAGAAGATAGGAAGAATCAATTTGAAGAGTTGAAGACGTTGGTGTAAGTAATGGGATAATTATACCAAAGAAGATCGTTTTTGCCGATGTGCTATTTGGACAAAATCGGTGTATTACTACACTAAATGGACATGTTTAAGTTCCCGTAATATCTATGGAATGTATTATTGCAGAAGATCATTGCACATGATAGTTTTGTACGTCACAATCGGGTATATGAGGGGGAGTGATAATTTATTTAGCAATAAAAGGGTTTCCAAGTCTAAAGCTTCATTCTCTTGAAATCCCATATGAAATTTTCTGCCTAATAGCTAAGTCGACGATCACCATTGTTTCCAAATTACAGATACATCGTCGACACCGCTCTTTTATCTATCCCCTGTTATTTGTAAGACGGAAATGCTTGAGGCGAAATTGATATGTGTAAAGCCCAACACTATCAGAACGCCCCCAACCATGATTAGGAATAGGTGGGCTAAGTCGGCTGGTGTTTGGCGAGGTCGGCTGCGCCAGCCGAATGTTTCGAAATGTATGAAACTTTCGGGGGTTGGTCAGCAGAACACTAGCCAACCATTCGGGAGTAAAGCCCCGGGCCCTGTCACACATTCACGAATTTGGCCTCCCTAACACTAGCCGAACGCCCCCGACCATAGTTAGGAGTAGGCGGGCTGAGTTGGCTGGTGCTCGACGAGGTCGGCTACTATTCGGCTGCGCCAGCGGAATGTTTCAAAATGTTTAACACATTCGGGGGTTGGTCGGGAGGTTCGACCATGGTTGGCTGGTGTTCGGCTGTAAGTCAGCAGAACACCAGCCAACAATTCAGGAGTAAGTCAGCAGTGTTTGGGGGTCAAATTTGACTCAAATTTAACCAAAATTCGTTTTGATTCGTATAGAAAGGTAGGCGTGGCTTAAATCTGGCCAGACTGCTCCCGAACTTGGTTGGCTGGTGTTCGGGAACAAATTTGGGGGAAGTTCGCGAATTTGTGACAGGGGCTAAATCAACAACAGGTAGCAATTTGAGGTATGTCCAAAAAAATTGTTTCTTCAATTTTTAATGAGGTCCGTGGACGTCAGGCGGAAGTAAGCGTCACATTGACGTCATTCAGGCATGCGCACTCAACGTGCTTGAACGCGTATTCGTCCAGTCTTTACACATTCAATCTCTCTTTCTATATCGTTTTTACTTTGCTTATTTCTTGTCTCAACCGGTTCATCTTCTTGTTAAAATATACCCTTTTTCAATGTTTACAGGATGTAGGCAAAAATATACAGGCATCAGTTCAGTTATACAAATGGGTGGGTATGTGTCTCTTTGGATGAACCACATTTTTATCAACAGGTATTGCCGTTGGTAAGAAAGGGGGTGGTTTATTACATAAACGTTAAAGTTACACATAAAGCTTTGAGCCCGGTCACATTTGTCGTAAGTAGTCGTACGATTTTGATGTCGTAGGATTTTCAAGCAGGCTGTGACAGAACCAACCGCCGACAAGAATCTAGGACAGCCTTTTCCGTAAGAAGACAGGTGAATTTCGCAGGACACATGCACGACTATACCAAGTTTTGGATCGCACGACGATGGTACAATGTATGTGACCGTTACCAATTAGTAAGCCCCCTTTAAAACCATGCAGTAACTATTCGTTGAAAACGAGTACCCTTATACAATAGAACTTCACAAAAACTGATACCTCAATCTTAAAACTAGATATCTAAAACTTGTAAAGATCTACCAGGAGGTAGCTTAAGGTTCACAATGCATGCCTTAACGGACCATGGAAGAACCGTGGTTATCTATTTATAGGTGTTAGATCCTTTTAGTATACAGGGGTATTGCCAGTGGCAAAATACTTGTTGCCAAAATCGTTGCAGTGAATGTAGAGTGCCACTTGCACTGCCATCAATCACAAAGCAAAATAACGCATATGTGGCCAAAAACATGTTATGGCAATACGCCTCAGGTTTTCAACATCAATCACATCCCAGTGTAGAAAAAGAAAGGTATTACGTGTACTAAGTAGTTTGGCGGGTTCTGTAAAGGACAAGCATAAAGAAGAATTCGGAGACCTCAGACCTCCATGAAATGTTTAGATGATGTGTGATGGTGACTGTGTCCTCTTCTCAATCTCATTCACCTTGGTGTCTACACTGTATCGTGCAAGGGAAACAACACCGGCTGTCAATTAGGTCATGTAACGAACCACAGATTTGAAAACAGCGAGCGCTACCAGATGTAGACGTGATTAATGACTTTTCCCTCTGGGACAGACTGAACCAACCATATCCATTACAACCTGACCCAAGAGTCATGCGGAAACACAAGCATACACGGACACACACACGCGGACACACACACACACACACACACACACACACACACACACACACACACACACACACACACACACACACGCACACACATACACACACACACACACACACACACACACACACACACACACACACGCACACAAAGAAAGAGAGAGAGAGAGAGAGAGAGAGAGAGAGAGAGAGGGCAGACATATCAAATACAATACCTCCATTTTTCATGGAGGTAACTAGTTATGCATGACGCATGTACCCATGTACAAAGGACTCAGCTCATAGCATATCAAAAGATTTCCTTTCAAACACTTGTTATGGTCATATCATTTTTTTCCTAAGGGTTCTCCCAGATAGCGTCAACGCTAAATTATTCATGAAATCAAAACTTTTGCCGAAGAACTCACATCCGTGACAATACCGATTGGATTTCCACCCAAATTCAAAGTCTTGATTACATTCGCGTGGCCAGGGACTTTTCTTTTACCACGCTCGTTTATGCAATGAATTCATCAAACTTGAGAGAGATTTCCGGTGTTAAAAACATTTTGTTATTACGTTTAATCTACCGGTAGAAAGGAAAGAGGGAGTCGTATTCATTCCTAAAGCAACCAAAGAAGAAGATGAACCTAGTTCTTGATACCGCTTGGCAGGATATGGCCTTTCCCAGACATGAGTGGGTTGCTGTTTACGGACCATACGTGCATTTTTCTCGGAACACTCAAGCGACGCAGCTGGTCGGCGTTAAAATCTTACCAGCATGCAATGATGAGGCTATTTCAGGCTATTTTGGGGTAGATCGTCAAACGATGTTAATGCCCTCGGGTTTTACCTACTTTATTCGGGGAAAGGTAATAAGGACACTCAGGAAAATGGGTTAATGTTCTTCCCGGCAAATGCACTTTACGATTAGAGTTTAAACCACAAGGATTCTTCATGAAATCTGGCGAAAGAGTTGGTTGGTAATCTGTATGCCGAGTCTTAGTCCTTGTGTTGGTTAACGGTTTGGAAGCTAATCATGCTTTCTGCTAAAAGATGAGATTTTGCTTTGAGATGTGGTTTCTACTTTCTACTTTCAAGTAGAGATTACATGAAATGTACATATTGTCCTTCATAATATTTATCTATTCTGACTGACGCACCTAATATCCGCTCCGAAGAAAAATAGAGGACAGTGAAAACTTCGCATATAAGAGGTCAGCATCGGCGACAATGATAATGATGATGATATAAGAGGAAAGTTGAAGGTTATTGTTGGAAAGTATTTTTTCCAAGATGTGGTTAAAGGTAAGGATTGTTAATAAGTAGCTGAAAGCTATCATTTTCTCCCTCTGTTCTTCTATGACGTAATGTATACTCAAATGCATTTACCGTTAACTGTATTGCTGTAAACACAAAATATTACGTCACTAGACCATGTCTAGTGTCAATCACTTGAAATAAACCAGAGCTTCTTCCGAGTTATTGCTTCTTTTAATTCCAGGTACAGAAGTATTGTTTGGGGTGGCTAAGCTGTGGGTTTGTCTATCTGTTTGTCTTGACTGACGGGTTGACAGCACGTGGGTAGGGGAGATTAGCAGGCAGAATGACAGGAGGGAAGAGGTTTTAGGATCTGGCTGGGAACCAGCATGAATTAGACGTCGACATGGGGCAATTCAGAAAGCCAACGATTACATACTTCCTGGAAGTCAGAAATACCCGATGTCTTCGTTTCTGTTAGTCAATGAATGCATGGTCTTGTCTTCTGACAATTTCAAGTCGCCAACCTTATGTCCCAGAAAGCCATGCCTGTGGATCTTGTAGTCTGTGTTTAAGGAATTCTCTCAATAGGCCAATATTGTAACAATGCCTGGCGTACATGTTAGACGCGGTGTGCATGTCATACAAGGTGTTACACTCATCAATAACAAGCTTGATTAATGTTTAAGTTCAAAAATGCTTCTAGATTACACAAAAACACCAATTACACTGCGTTAGACATGGTTAATATAATAAACAGTCAACTTTGAGATGAATGAGATATCCGAAGCCCTCAGTGCAATGCATTTTGTCATATACAAAGGCTGCATACCTGCGGGGGGGGGGTGAAGGCCTAGAGATCTGTCAAACACACTGTTCTTCAAAACGGTGGATATGTGTTACACGGTGGATATCTTGCTCCTGGCTCCTGGCATGTAACAAGATGCAACAACAAAATTCTATAATCATCTATATGACATTCTATTTTTTTCATACTATAATTTTCTGACAGTGTTTTTGAAGTTTCTTCTCCCATTATGGCGTTGTCATATTTGTCGTACGTCGCGCACAGTTTGGATGCCGTGGACTTTTCGAGCAGACTGTGTCAGAGCTAACTGCCGATAGAATTTTAGGCAACCTTACAAGTAACAAGACTTTTGCAGGACAGATTCATGACTACCTCAAGAACGCCGTCAGTTTGCGATCGTACGGCGATCGTACGACGCATGTGACCAGTCCTAAGCTTGGAATTTGTATACGGTTTGCTTGTATGTACAAAATTCTTACGCAATACTTTATTATTTATTTTCACAAGCCCCGGTGTGCGATGGTCCAAATAGTACTATCAAGAAGTTGTTGATTCACTTTAAATCACCCGAATGGAGGCTTGGCGAACCCCCGTCTTATTTTAGCCACATCGCCCTTGAGGACTCCAGGAAAAATAGTGTGAAATTTATGTAACACTAATGGAGATCCTAAAACAAACAAACAAACAAGTAAATAAGTTTTAAGGTTTCCCAGAACATGTCTTTAACATCGCCCACTTTGTGCTACTTTCTCTACATTGATGACGCCCCTACATATTGATTTCATCAAACAATCTCGTACGTTATGAATTTATATTATATTTCTTCGACCACCCTTCTCCACTGGGAAACATAACAAGGAGAAATAAAAGAAAACCTCACTTCCTCCGCGAGTGCCCTTTGCCATTTCCTGCGTGGCCTGCCCTTCTCTGCAGCCGACCTTTCAAGTTGGATTATAAGATGAGCAGGTGTTACCTTAACAGCTTTAAAGCCAATACCAAAATCCGACTTAATCCACTTCCGCCACTGTTTTGGAGACGAGAGAAGAAAACAACGTTCTGAATATGAACAGACGGCTCTTACATCATGGCGATACCAATGGCAGAGAGGATGAGATCTATTGCTATGACATAACATATTATAGTGAATAATTCAGGTCAAAATATCTGGGACATACAATCAAAAAGTGATTTTCGTATTGTATTGGAATATACGTCAAAAGTCGAAAATCTTTTCCTCTTTACCTTGCCCGTTCTATAAACATAACACTCCGCATGTATATAATGTAACTTCGCAGCACATCCATAAAACAATTCAATGCCTCTTGTAAGCACATGCTCCATGCATCTACAGACCTACATCACATAAACCTTTGTATGTCTTTATCTCCTAAAACACAGACGCAAAAAAAGATAAAAGGATATGATATGTTGACGTGCCCGAGGACTGAATGGTCGTGATCGATCCCCACGTTACAATTCTCCACAAAGTATCTGTACCTCCATGATGGCTTCTTTGATATGTGATAGCCTGTGATCAACAAGAAGAATTTACTTAGCCAGCTCGTCCACAAATCATCCGAGGCCTTGATCTTTTTGTTACAAAGCATGCATCAAACGCAGCTGGCAAATACGTCTGCACAGATGTAGGCCACTCGGGACCAATTATGCCACTAACATACACGTAAACATAATGCTTCTGCTGCCACGGTAGATGAGTAACATGTGCTTGTGTGGTTGTATCATAGTGATGATCAAAGTGATTGTAATGACATGATTTCATAAGTTTTACAAATTTCTTTCTAATCATTTCATCCTGCCTAATAACTCGGAGGCATTAATATTTTTTTATATTCATACTTGGCAAATGTATTTCGTATGTAGGTTTCATGTTTTTCACCTCATGTCAAGTAATCTATATGTAAAGCATAACAAATTTTATGTTTATGTGCGCCAGCCTCTTTCATTTTATGTTCATTGTATATTTTGTATTTGTTTTACTCTGTATTTTGTATGTTTCTTGTTGAGCAGAGGGCTATATAAGCACAAATGTGCTTGCTGCCGAATGCTCGGTAATCTATGTGAATAAAATAAAAATAAAATAAAATAAAATAAAGCATAACACAAACATCAATATAAAGACTAAATACTCCAGATGTGTTAATTGAACTATCACAGTGAGAAAGTCACTGAATTGAAGTCAATTTGCAAATTATTAAAACGATCACAAGGGCAGAAAATATAAATCTAGTTACAGAAATTAAACATTTACAATAAGATATGGTATTGCACATAGTACTAATAGTCATTAAAAGGTTAAAAGATTTTTTCCATGAACAAATTGCTCAACAACGCAACAACAACTTCTGCCTTCGGTTGTCTGACATCAAACAGTAAGTCTTGTTTTAGCTTGCATCTGAACGTGGGAAAATATCGAGCATCTCAAAAAAGCAACACACCAAGCTTTATCATCTACGAATGTTGTAAGATACGACATAACACATTCTTCTTCACCCTATGTTGACACATATACTTGTAAAGAATGTGGCGGACAGAAAAGAATAATCCTGAACTGATACACGACTGTCTGTTATTGTTCCGTATCACCCCCAGTAGCTCTCACGACTACATATCACTTGAAACAGGTGTTCCGTTCATCTGGCGCCCTTTGTAACTGGTGACCTGTATGACCTGTGTTGGGGCTTGCGGATCCCCTCAACCGATGTGTCTATCTGTACGGGTCAAAGGGTAATCTTGCGCAGAAACAGTATACCAAAGGGAACATCATCCCTTACTTTGTTATGGTCAACTATACACGCTGCATGCAAAGAGCTTGAGCTTTAACTGGGGTAACTGGCTTAAACTTGTGTTCGTGTGAAGTGTTGCGTTTTTCTCTACAAAAAATTGCATAATCAATTTATTACGGGGGAGGATCTAGGACACCTTTATTTTCGTAATTAGGCCGCTTCTGCGTGAACAAAATACTTTTTGATACGTGGATATTAAGAGATCATTTAGACAATAATGGAAATCATTAACGCAGCAGAAAGGCTTTGTTACTAAACTATTAAGACATAGACGTAGCAATTACTGCACATTCACGTTTGCTCAATAAGCCATAATTGTGACATAATTAGTATCTTTTATGTACGAAATGAGATAAAAGAACTGTCATATCAAGCTGATCTAATTTTTCATGCAGTCTTTCTGGGTGAGATTGTAACAAACTCTTACTATGAGAAAAATATACCCAAATACTCATGTTCTGTCAACAAACTTGTTTGTTAAGAACTCGTTGCATGACACATATATTACATGTAACATACGTGCAACTCAGCAGCTAGACCGTTGACAATCATAACCTTTCAAATGTTCGATCTGACATATCGTTTATGTATTTTGTCATTGTAATACTTTCGCTACAAGAGAAAAGCAACCACAAAGCTAACCAACACAATCAAACGTTCTCAACATTTGAGACATTTATGAACAAACTGTCAATATTTCCCTGCAAGTCACTTGAACAAAAAGTGTAATATTCAAAACCCGTGTCGGCCCACGTGCACGTGAGAGGCGTTACATGTGGGAAGCTTACTTCGTATTAGGGTATTTGGGTCGAGGGAAACGTGCGGCATTGTAAGCACCATATGTTACATTCTCAAAATAGACACAAAGACCAGTCCTGTAAAACGCGGCTGATTATCGCATTGAAATCGGTGTAAAAAAAAGAACAATGGAAGCTAATTTTAAAACAACATTGTTAAATCTGTGGCAAAAACATAAAGAGCAGAATCATTTGAATATCTAAAAGACGATTTGTATGCTTGCTGCACAATTGGTCATGTAATTTTTTTCATTCTTTTTCTCATTTCGTCCAGTGTTTACGTATGTTACCACACGAAGATACATGTAGAAGCACGTCGTTCCTTTACAATGTCATTTCAACCTTTGCCATTAATGTTATGATAACGCATCATATATTCTATTTCTGCGAAAAAATCTGATACTGTGTACTGTCACAAAGTAAAAGCAAAGTTGCAATCTACATGGACTACTTTCTGATTGAATAATGCACAATCTACCCTCTTTCTAAGAGACGAATCTTTTCCGGGAGTTGATAAGGTACATTTATTTTGGGGTTTATCAAGAAATGGACCAGTGACGCACTTGTTTTATTTTGATCTATGTATTGTCCACTATTTTCTTGTAGTTCTATTGAGTTGCTGCCTGGGGATATAGTACAGAGAGTACAGTTTGCCGCACCCGAATCTGTACTCTCTCGCGGACCAACTCCCCTGGCGTGTTATCTGTGTATTTGGCCAATTTCTACTCTTTCCAGCCGCTTCCCGAAGCCTGGTAGAGGCTAGGGATATATGTATCTAAATACGTTAACGCTGTCTGGATACCAAATTACCATAAACGTGAAAAATGGGTCACAAGTCACTCTCTCTAGTGCACCACCACCATACTAACTCGAACTGATACACTAACAGCTGGACGGTTTTTCTTATGAAGCCTGTCGCTTTCTGGTTTCCATAAACCTTTCAAAACTAATGGAAATGGGCTGTTAGGAGGCAATTTCTTCATCAGCAGGTACAAAAAACTTCCTGTCCAAGAGATGATTTTCATGCAGGTCGCCAAAGATAATAGCTTACCACTGATAACCTGAAGACATTGTCAGACTTGTTTTAAGATATAAAATGTACGATGAAAAAAATACTTATGACTACGCCCACATTTACCTGTTTGTGCTATAAAATGTAATACGTTTTTGTTAGACACAGTTGGACTGCACTTCTCTTTGATTGCATGGTAGTGTTGTACCTGATATGGTTAGGTTTGTAGTGCGGAAGTAGCTAAAACAAGCTTACAAAACAAGCGTCTTTTTCTTTTACAAAGCTAAACACAATCACACCACTCTCACGACAAATGGCCCGTTTCTGTTATATACTGTTCAGAAACTTTGCATAGAGATATTACACATTACAGCAAAGTTCCAAATCGTTAATTATTTCATTCTTTTTGTTAATAAAGTAGACCATTTCTTTCTTATAACCTGATTACTGTTGTGGGCGTGCAAATTAATGAAATTAAACACGTACTCTATTTCATTTTCTTACAAATTTGTCTCCTTTAAGGACGGCAATACCTCTCCAATTAATTAAATGTTTGCATCACTCCTTGCCAAATTGACAAAAACCTGGTGACAGTAATTTAACAAAAGGATATTTTCATCAGTAATAGCCTTTCTGCGTCCTGTCGTAATGTACTGAATGTGAAGGACATAACTATACTGATTGAGTTTAGGATACATGTGTATGTGTAGTACGTCATGAATCAAATGATAATGGCTACGTCATTGAGTTACACAAACAAGGACATCTTTCTGACAGAGATTGCTTCCAGCCATAGTGCTTGTCTCATCTAGCTACCATGCAAAACTTTGGCGCAAAGTGAACCACATACAGCACACAACCATACTTTGAAATCATTCTTGTTGATTATTAAAAAAAGACGTTGATGAATAAAAAGCTTTTGAATTCCCTACGGCCATATGAATGTTCTATCCATATTCCTCCAATCAATAGTACATTTGAAAATCGCATTTAGATACATATCCCCAAGCAGCAGCTCAATAGAGCTACAAGAAGATTGTGGGCAATACATGGATCAAAATAAAACAAGTGCGTCACGGATCTATTTCTTGATAACCCACCATAATAAAAATAAAGGTACCCCATCAATTCCTCCGCTACCGGAAGCAATTCTTCTCCTAGAAAGAGGGTAGATTGTGCATTATTCAATCAGAAAGTAGTCTATGTAGATGTAAGTTTGCTTGTACTTTGTGACAGTACAAAGGAGTCTGTTTCAATATCATTCTTTTCGCAGAAATAGAATACTAAGTATATGATGCGTTATCTTAATGGCAAAGGTTGAAATGGCATTGTAAAGGATGGATGTACTTCTAAAATGTATCTTCGTATGTTAGCACACGTAAACACTGGACACCTTTAATACATATATATTTCAGGAAATATTTATTAATTTACAAACGCGTCTTTTTACAAAAGGTACACCGGGGAAATATATAACCGAAAATTATGTTTGATAGGTTATAAAATGATTCCAAGTAATTTGTTACTTGTCTTCAAAACAAGCCTAGCACATTATCATCGAAGTTCATCTGTGTTGGTACAAATCATAGTACAATGCTGAACTTTATTCCAACACAAGGGTCGCTGTCGTTGGAAGCCTCTGTACACATCCACATTGAATTACTGGACCATACTGTTTCACTGGACAAAGCCAGAATACTGGGCATTGAGCAGTACGAAACTGCAAAACTAACAATAACCACATTATAATCCATAATGTATATATTATTCACCAGGCACTGTGACGTGAACAAATCATATCATATCAAGACAATTATTTGCCACATTCGTTTCAGACTTATATGAAATCAACGAAAAAGTAATGGATTGTTAATACGTGTGACCGGAGTTAAACACTACCCATGTTAGACGTAGTTGGACATTTTTCAGGAACAGGTGAAAATCAATGCGCGGATGTCATCCGTCAGATCAAGCTCGCGTGACCTCGCACATGGTTAAACGTACAGCTGTACATTACTACCTGACTTCGCAGTTATAGGAACTGATGAATTGCCTCCTCACAGGCTATTGTACATGGCCCTTATGTTTAAGGTCATAGAACATCTTGCGTTAAACTATGACAGACGATCTACTCAACAGATATATAGAACAGGGCATATCTAAGCCATCAATTGAGCTCCCCATAGTGGCTAATATGTATGGACCACAAGCCGCTTGTGAAACAGTTTTCACTCACGGAGAATGTGTTGCGTAGTTTGGTTAGGATGACCATATCCACACTCGGTTCAACCGTCCCCATTTTAGAAGGTTATCTCTTGTCCTACCTACTCCACTCCTGGCCCTGTTCAAGGCAATTAACCCATTCCCATTTCCCTGAGATAGGCTACGTCATCCAATGTGCGACCTTTCGAGGCTTAGAATACAACAGTCAGCTGCACAATTTTTAGAAACTCCGTCTGTATTTTTAGAAAGTTGTTACAGGCTTCTGAAGATATTTCGCGCTTCGCCGAAGACCATGTCAGAGGTCAGCTTCTTCTTGTTAAACTCTGATAAATGTCCGACTTGGCAGATAACAGACGCGTAAGGCGACGTTCTTTGCACTTCTAAACATTGTGAACTTTTGAAAATGTGCACATCTGTCAATGAAATGTTCAAGGGCAAAACGTGGATGGACTGAACGAGATGGGAAAATACATCATGGTACTTTTTTGTGACAAAGGGATAGTTCAAAAAGTTTTATGTATTTTAAAAACATCCAATGCAATTGCAAAAAGATCCAAGGCAGCAACACAAAAAATATTCTGGATAAGGAAATCTGTTTGATATTGACACTTACGTTTTGAGTACCACCCATAAATAGAACCAACCTATGATACAAAACGAGCAACCGTTTGCATAAGCGACATCGCATTTTTGCCTCACAGATAACAGTATGCTATGGGATAGGATTGATTCAACTTACTATATTAAAAGAATGACCAGAATATTGACTTTCAAAGTCCAGTTTCATCACCCTGAAATTGCATTGGATGCCTTAAAGTGTGATCATTTTTTTTTACTTCTTGCGACTTGACTTCCTTTATACAACCTATTACTTTAGAGCTGAAGATTGTAAGTATATGGTCTTGAAGAACTAAGGTTCGTTGAAGTTTCGGATCCGCTCTTTCGAATGAAATGTTATTTTTTGGTAGCTACAAAACGGAATAAGCATCGGATTTCTCTGCAATCCTAACCTAAACATTACTCCCCATACTTTCATCCATCTCCGAAACACAGCAAGAAGGCAGCAACAAGGGGAAACCCTTAATTGCATCAAAGGGACCAGCCACTGGATTCCCGAAACAAAGCCACTATACCTCATATGGCTCCATATATTGTAGAAAAAGAACAGGCCACCAGGAAACCTCACCGTTGAGCTAATACATTTGACATTCAACATCTGTTACGAGGTATATTAAGATTTGTGGTAGATTTCTTCATACTTCGTGTCAGAGAGTACATCCTTGGGGATTCAGGCGGATAACTGCATGACCAAAGAATTTGATTTAAGCCCCAGTCACACTGCCACCTGAACACATAAGGCCTCTAGTTCCCACCGCCAGTCACGACCTGGTAGATGATTAAGATAATTTCTGTCCCAGGGGAGAACAACTCCGCGGTGTGCTTGAACCTGGTTTACGTAAAATCTTCCCTTCACGTACGTGAACTTTGCAAGTTATTTCAGTAAATGGAATTTGCAACTGACTTATGAGGGCCTTCTTATTCCACTGCCATGACTTTTGCTAAAGTTCATGCAGCCCGGTTTGAATACACATCTCATGCGTTTTGTTCACTTGCCTTTCTTTCTTTTTTTCTTCCGTACTTTTCTTTTATAGCTGAAACGTTGTATTGTGTTCTGCCTATTTGAATTGGTGGATTAATTTAGGGCCAACATCACTTATTTAATTTCATCCTTATTTCTTGTTGGTTAATTTTATTATATGTTAATTGGATAAGTAAATTCAATTAAAAATGTGAATACTTGATTTTAACTTCCGAAGTTCCGATGTAACGGAAAGAACATTGAATCACCAAAACGGATTTTAGACAGGGCCATACTCTCGTTGTACCAAATTACTATATTAGTATCCACCGCTTTTGACGCATGACGTGACTTTTCAAAAGCATGAGGTAGTAGGGTCAGTAAAACCTTAGGAAGGCCTAAAGTGCCAGCCATAAATTCGATTTTTGAGTCATGTTTTTGTTGTTTGTATCAAAACTTTTAGGTCTACTCAAATGTTGAGTTGTGTCAAATATATGTCAGTTGTTTTTATGTTAGGTTCTTATGTTTTTTTCTTATTATGTTATATTATATTACAATATTATATTATATTGTTGTTTGGAACTCTCGAGACACAAGACACAGTGAAAGAAGATTTAAAAAATGAATGTAGCTGCAAAACGTTTTCACGACTGCAGATGCATAATACAGTGAAAGAGATATTGTTGTGGTCTTTTTGGCTTAAAGTAAAGAATCTCTCATCTCCAAGCCTATTCAGTGAAGGGGAGTCTATAGTGGGGCGACCAATAGATAAGGCAGCCAATATAGACTCCCCTTGCCCCACAGAATCTGCTTGGAGAGTAAAGAATATTAATATCTAATATGTATGACAAAGAAACAGTAACTTGATTTATCATTGAAGGATAAAAGTGACGTACATTGTTTTCAATGCATTTTCCATTTATGATTATGTATCCATAGCATCTCACTGTTACCTGTTTACAGTATGATCTCTTCACGAGATCATCAACTTTACAACATTCCAACGAGCAGAAATTTAGGCCAGAAACAACGTCAGATGTGGGAGTCAATTACATAGGGGAACAGGAGCAAGGCTGCGGGCATGTCTCTACGGAATAGCCTATGCCGAGATGACGGTCAGCGTAATGATTATGTCAGTAACCTAAATAAAAAGTGATATAGCTGTGAGTTGTGCAAGAAATCTAATCTTTTATATTGCGTAGCTCTTCCCAAAGGAGCAATGCCTGGTTCTCTGTATTAGACAGTGCAGGTCATAAATAAATCATTCAGTATTCCCATGAATAAGGCTATGTTCATTTGATTATATGGATGACATCCGTGCGCGCATGAATTTCCGTAAGTTTAAAAAAAAAGAAGTTTTCGACCATACTGTAAATCGTACAAAGCTGCTGCAATATGAGCAAATATATGCTGTAAATTGCCAACAAAATACTGGAAAACGATACTTATGTCATAAAATACCACAGTCAATTGCAATGTGATAATATGAAAAAAGAAGAGTCTATTATTCGCCATTCTCTGTGTGTTTAGTCATTTGTTCTACCTTAATGACTACGTACATTTCAAAATGATTGCAATTTGTTTTTGCCAAACTCTTTTTATTCGCACGCTCGCATCAGTTTTGGAGTTCCCAGAGGATGGCATCCATATAATCAAATCAATATGGCCTAAGGTAAGAAATAAAGGACTGCAGGGATTAAAATCAGCCATGAGAGTATATTCAACAGTATCTTGCAACAATTTCCCTTTCTTGTTATCATAATCAATGCCGTTATCAGTTATCTCTAAAGCCCCTGTCACATATATGGCCTCCCGAACACTGCCGAACTCCCCCAACCATGGTTAGGTGGAGGTCGGGAGGTCGGCTGTGGTCGGCTGCGGTCGGCTACTGTTCGACTGCGCCAGCATAATGTTTCAAAATGTTTAAAACATTCGGGTGTGCGACTAGATGCCTGGAGAACTTCTACTGCTGCCAAATGTTCCAATAAGAACTGGAGGAACGATGTCTAGGTAGGTCTAAGATCTTTACGAAGATCTCACGGAAGACTATTACCAAGGCGCCTAAATGTCCCAACGTTATCTTTCGGAAGTTACGTAACCACTCGGAAGTTACGTAACCACCTGTACAGATATGTAAGGTCGGCTGTCAGACGCAGTACCCGTTCAATCCCCTGTCACACATAGCCGAATATGGCCTCCCGAACACTAGCCAAATGGCCATGGTTAGGCGTAGGTCTGGAGCAAGGCCGGCAGCGTCGGCTGGTGTTTGGCCAGGTTGGCTACTGTTCGGCTACGCCAGTCGAATTTTTCAAAATGTTTAAAACATTCAGGTATGGACGGGGGGTCGGCCATGGTTGGCTAGTGGTGGGCTGGTGTTCGGAAGTAGACCGGGTTGTTGTTGGCAGTCAAATTTGACTCAAATTTAACTCCAATTCAATTCGTAAAGAAACGTAGGCTTGGCCTAAATCTGGTCAGCCTGCTCCCGAACTTCAGGCAGCCTTGGTCCGCTGGGAAGGTTCTGAATGTGTGACAGGGGCTTCAGAGAATACATCCTCCGTCTCAATTAATGGTTACGGAAAAAGAAAGCATGGCAATGGGCCTCTGGAGGGACGTCAATTGTGGCAAAGGTGGCTATATCCGCACCATAGGTGTAGCGAAACCTGTATCAGATATTACCTCAGTACCTTCAATTAAAATGTAATCTATCTCGTTGTCTTTTATGTCTTTGGCGGCCTTTGAGAATGTTTCACACGACACTAAAGATTTTTTAGAGGTGATCGATTTAAATTCGTTCCAAGTAATCCCGACGTTTTATCTGAGAGTTTGCTAGTAGAGCTGTGAGTTCGCGTGCTGAAGATTAATAGATGTGGATTATGAGATAATTCGGAGTTGCAGCGGTCCATACAGCGGTTTGACCATTCCCCGAGTCGCTTGTTAAAGCCCCTGTCACACATTCACGAACTAGGCCTCCCGAATACTAGCCGAACGCCCCCCAACCATGGTTAGGAGTAGGTTGTGCGCAAAGTCGGTTGGTGTATGTTCGGCGAGTTGGCTACGATTCGGCTGCGCCAGCCGAATGTTTCAAAATGTTTTAAACAACCGGGGATTGGTAAGGAGGTTTGGACATGGTTGGCTGGTGTTCAGCTGTAAGTTAACAGAACACTAGCCAACCATTCCGGAGTAAGTCAACAGTGGTCGGGGGTCAAATTTGATTCAAATTTGATTCAAGTTTGTTTCGATTTGTATAGAAAAAAAGCGTGGACTAAATCTGGCTAGACTGCTGGTCAGACCTTGGTCGGCTTGTGTTCGGGTGCAATGTCGGGGGAAGGTCCTGAATGTGTGACAGGGCTTAACTCATCTAGAGAGAGAGATGCCATTGCGCGCTATCTCAACCCATTCTGCTAATTTGCGCAATCTATTCCAAGCGCAGTTTTCCAGAACGCAGGTACTTTATAGAATAGCACCGACAGCGGAAAAGATTTGTGTTAGTGTTGAGTTTTTCCACGTTGCGGATAAATGCTCGTTTCTTTGTCAATGGTGATTAAAGGACTTCCCCTTGGCTGTCCATTGTAACAAGACAAGAAAAACTTATTGCATTTCCGTCTGTCTCCACAGTAGTCTTCTTTGGGATTGAATAAACAATCACTTAGGACATCACTCGTTTCCTGCTCGACCAAAGTCACTCTACTGAAAAACATGATTTCCTACCCTGCTGCAGCACTCAACTTGTCATAAAAGGCTTGAAAATGTCAACTGTTGAATTCTATTTGATTTCAACGCTGATATAATAACGCAATGCTCTGCGGTTATGTTGTTAGAAGTCGAAATTCTTCTTAAATGTCAAGAGTAAAGGGTAATGGCGTTACCAAGCGAATGTCAGGGACACACTTTGATGTAAACCATAGCGGCAATGACGCAGTACATGTCATGTTTAGTGTTCCTGTCGGTCGCGACGGAGTCTTATAAGGTTATACACATTCCGTTTTTTGCACCCATTGCCTTATCTTTTCCCATCCTTATCTTAAGGGTCAAGGAAACTAAAAGTCTTCAAGTTCTAAGAATGGATTTTGGGTATAACGTTTTAAAAAGAAATCGATGTCCGGACCAAGCTAGCCAGCTTGTCGCCGCGTACGAACGCCTAGGAGTTAAAACAATCTAGAATGGTGGGGGTGGAGGGGTGGGGGTGGATGTGATTGACTTTTGGTATCTTTCAACCCAAAATTCTATTAACAGAAGCTAAAGGCGTCTGCCCTGTATGATATTGATGTTTTGGTTCTGCCAAGTTTCTATTTCTAAAGTTTGTATCGCTTCGTTTCTTTGTGGTGTCGTCACTGCGAGACCAAGATGACATTCAGCCCACACTTCTGTATCTCGACGTGGCGGCAGCTGGCTACATTACACCGAACGACTTGTTCCTAACCTTTGAAGGTCTAACTCTAAACATTGTTTAAAACTATCTAGCTATAGTGACGATGCCCCTACTGTACTTGGAGGCAGCAAGTTCCACTCTACGATAGTTCTAGGAAAAAAGTTTTTGAGTTTTTGAACACCTCAATTCTTGGTTGATAGCTCTTCTACTTGAAGGCATGACTATTTCCTGTTCTTTTCTGAGCTGGTATTAGGTGCTTACTAGTAGTAGTTGGTAGTTGGTACATCCACCAGTATATTAGTCATTTTGTACATTTGTCCGAAAGGTTTGGAATCTACGACTTCCGTAGTTCAACTCTGACGTTTCAAAAGTTAACAACCACATTGAGAGCAGCGAATATCCTTTAAAGGTGGCTGTCTGTGCCCAGAAGAAACACGTGGCGGCCCCCAGGAAATCATTTTTCACGGCAAACGAGCCTGCGTGATAAACAGGATGCGCTGCCACGCTCAATCAAGGACCTCCTCATCTACCGCGACCCGGCAACGCGACAACGTACAACTCCGTACCCTTCATGTAGGTCACTGCGGGGGCTGGGGAAATGTTAACGGATATTAAATCGCCAAGTGGCAGGGCATCTCTATCACTTAATTTTCATTGGTGTGAAGAGGCACAGCGCCTCTACTTCTTCACCTGTCAACAATTGGAAATGAAATGTCGCTAAACGCGCCGAGGCTTGGCGCAACACGTTTGACTTTTACGAAATTGGGTTCGTGTCGTATAAGACCTGTTGACCCTGTTTTTTTAGGAATTGATAAGACGAAGTTTTGGCAGATAAGAAAAGTTCCTGCTGTGCCCAGTTTTTATTTTTATTTTTTAATAGCATTACAAAAAGGACAAGGACAATGTGACGCACACTCAAGTTACAACTTATTTTGTTACGCCACATTCACACAAAACAACAATATTCAAGGGATATATATATTGATTAAAAGAAATTGAGTTTTTGACTTTTATATCTATTTGACGGACATGTACATCAGCCAAATAGAGCTAAAAGGGCTTGGTGCCTTCAATATGTGTTTGTGTTACTAATAAGATTTTAATATCTTTTTTTACATCTACTAAGAATATATGAAAAGTGAACGGTTATGAAAGTATATTAACGTAAATCACTGTTGTTAGAAATTATCATTACCACATTCACAAAAGGGGAGGGGGTACAAATTAGTGATATCATTTTGTCATTATGGACAAAAAAAGATAAACGAACGAATTATCTTTGACTACTATCATTCTGTTTTTAACAGCGTAGAAAGTTGCCAGATGGAAGAAAATCTTAGAGACCAGCCAGGAATAGAGGAAGTATTGTTTTCTTATCTTTCGTCCGCTTCTGCCGTTTACAGAATCATCGCTTTCAAATTCATAGCCTGCGCTAAAAGGCAGAGGGCTCCAGGGTGCTCGAGCGGGAATGAGAAAAAGTTTGGTTATACGTACGCCCACGTTCTTTAGTTGTAATTAAGAGTCAGGATTCAATCGATTAGTTTTTTTAGCCGGCTGCACGTGTAGGTGGGGCACTTCGAAAAACATAGCAAGAGCAAGAAAGCATCTATACAGTAATTTTGCCTTTTTCCCTTCCTTTGTGTGGGTTAATTTGCTTCTTCGTTTGTGTGTTTGTTTGTTTGTTGTCCTTAGGGAACTCAGTTGTCCACACAATCATGAAAACATGCCTTTGGTTAGTTGATTGTTTAATTGGAACCATCAGCGCCACTTTTACAAAAAAAGAGCAAGAAAGTATCTAGTATATACTAAGTTTGTCTTCCCCCTTTCTTCTGTTTATTTGTTTGTTTGTTTGTTTGTTTGTTTGTTGTCCTTTAGGAACCCAGATGTCTACGGAATCATTAAAACATGCATTGGGTTAGTTAGTTATTTAGGTGGAACCTCCAGCGCAACCTTCCACAAAAATGTGATGAGGAGAAAGTGTTAGGGAAGTTTTTATACGGTAAATCTGGTGTTTTCGAAGCGTCGAATTACGGCTTTTGCAAACATTTAATGTTGTTTTCTTCCATTTTCGTTCGATAGCAAATGACAAACCGACTAGGCCATCATATTATGTACAACAAAGTTATAAATAAATGAATAAGATTATAAAGTTATGTTTGGGAATATTTCAAGATAGTTGTTTTTCAAGAGTGACGCTACACTATTGCTGTCTATAGTGTCGTGATTATGCAAATGATGCGCAGTAGGTGTGCGCACTGTAACATGACGCACACGTATGCCGATATTCACACTTCTATGGCGTAACAAACCACTACAAGTGTGTAAACTTTACGCCAAACTATTTGCTTGTAAATGTCACCTGGTCTATTAATTCAGCAAAAATCGACCGTTCACAGGAAAGGCCATGCCACCTACGCTTTCTGTAATTATATCCGAAAACTTTGGGCGTCCTCGTGAAATGTCAACTTTTAGTGCGGTACAAACACTCTAGCTCTGTTGATAGCGTCGTTAGTTACATCCTCCAATAAAACGCCTCGTAACATGTAAGCCAGCTCTTGTATTGGGTATCGCCTCTGATTTCATTAATTCAGGGCTAGCCTTTGATGTTTTATTGCGAGTACTCTTTTTGTTTTAATTCCGGCTGTCTAAAACGTGATATTTTGTTGTATTCAAGCCTGATTACTTTGTAATATAAGCCCCATACACAGAGTTGCCAACGGAATTATTCATACCCATCATAAATTTTTCTTTGATTTTGTTCTCTAAAAAGTGAAACAGCAAACTATGGTCTAGCAAAGCAAAACACCAGTAAACTATTCGGGAGTAATTATAGTCAGCAGGCTTGTTCAGAGATCAAATTTGACTCCAATTTAACTCAAATTCGTTTCAATTCGTATAGAAAGGTAGACGTGGCCTAAATCTGGTCAGTGTGCTCCCGAACGTCAGCTGAACCTGGTAAGTAAAAGGTACGTAAGCTAGAAAGGGCGGTAAGGTTTGATCCACTTACACGGGAAGAATCCTTCTCTTTTAGATAAGTGTGGTGGGTTCTTAATGTGCTCAAGGTGTGGCTATCCTCAAAGACGGGACCTCCAGCTTTACGTCCCATCCGAAAGGACGTTCCTAACCGAAGCTAGGTATTCATTTTCAGTAAGTCAAGTGAGGAAATAGGTGTAAAATGCCTTTCACAAGGGCACAACAATGGAGCTGGCCTGGGATTCGAACCCGGAACCTTCGGATTCTAAGTCAACAACCCTAACCACAAGGCCACCTTTTCACGTTCTCACAATTCATGCCTTTTGTGCTAGCTGAGCCCCCGTAGAGGTCACAACCTTTCCCCATTCCGTGGGTGCAATCTCCTATTCTCATTCCAACTACATTAAGCCTGTATAAAGTGAGAAAATAGCGCGGATGAAGCAGGCTCTACCAAGACAAACGGCTCGTTCACTTTGGAATCAGACCTCAATTTCTTCGGGATTTTAATGTCAATTTTACCGTTAGATGTGAGACTAATCCATGGCCGGCCTTACGATCTCATTTCCGACGTTTTGAGCATTAACAAAATGGGTAAGCAACATTTAACCCAGTCCATTTCTTTGAAGAAAGTGACATTTTATGACCCGGTAACGCATGCAATGATTCTAAACGACACTATAGCCTAAGTCCTCCCGTGAATGATATACCGCCAGTATTATGTTCTAACGTCGCAGCGATGGCGTCATGCATAGCTTCGCAGCCTTGAAACATTTAAAAACTTTCTTTAGAAAAATAAACTAGGATGCTTTACCTGTTGAAATTATCTATTTTTATATATCCTTATATATGCCATGTGTTGTTTCAAAGCATTCGGTTGTGGATGGGAGGTTCCGCCATGGTTGGCTGGTGTTCGGGTGTAGGTCGGGGCGTGTTTGACAGTCACATTTGACTCAAATTTAAAAGTTGATTCAATTCGTATCAAAATGTTACAAGGCGTGGTAACAACCTGGGTTAGCTGGTGTTCGGGGGAAGGTTCTGAATGTGTGACTGGGACTTTAACCAGCTGCTTCAACTGTAATCTCGGAACCTGAGAGCCAACCTATTGACCCCTTCCGCCTTTGCTTAACCCCTCATCGACCAAGCAATCCTAACGACTGAAAAGAGCAATTTTGGAATACTTTCACTCAGTGCATAGTCTCAATACGCAATGCGAAGATCTTTAAAGATAAAAACGGCAATCACTCTTATGAAAAACTTGTGGCAGCAGTTTGGTGACCTCTGACATCACTTAGAAAAAGGTAAAAACAAAAGGTCAGAGGTCTTAAACTCCAATTGGAACACATCTCCGGTTATTTAACAAGTTTCCGGAAATTTCAGACTTTTGGGACGTATTTTATAGTCCTGTGCTTACTGAATTCTCCATGTCAAGAGCCATTTCCTGTTTCCCAAATTTTTAACCTTCTGCCATGCAGCTTGTCAATCTTCCCTACCCACGTGCTGTCAACCTACACTGTCCATCCAAACAGACACGCAAACCAACAGTCAGCACTAGTTCTGTCAGTTCGTTCTAGTGACGCTGAAGAAGAGTGATGGATGTCACTCAAAACGAATCAAGGTTTCACAGTGATAATTGTATTACTACTAAGAATATCTTTATCAATAATATACTGATAATTTTATTACGACCTAAAGGAATATAGAAAACCAAGACAAATTTCAAAAATACATATCTTCCTGGCATCCAGGCAAACAAGTTTTTCTTTAAATTTGTGTTTTTTTTCCTTGCTCGTCCGTTAGTGTGAAGCAAAATGAATTAATTTTCTGTCTTTACTAATAAGAAACGAGAGAAATTATCATCAATATATCATCATCATCATGTATACACACTGCATTGGTACACAACAACCAACAAAGCAAGATTTCTGAGTGGTTCCCGATTTTTAAAAAAATCCAATAATCAAAATAAATACACTGGTTACAGAAACAATTAAAAACTCAACATCATAACATACACAATCACTTAATGTTACCAGCTTACTCGTGCAGTTTGTAGCCTGAATGTGGCGTGACGTCATAGATACGTCAAAGTGACGTAGGTTGTAACAGCTGTCAAACATCAAACAGGCTGTGACGTAAGAGACCGTGCTTCACGGAGCACGGGCACTGGTGTTTCAAGTGTCGTTTGATTGGTTTAAGCTAATTAGATTAGCTGTACCACAAAGCCGTGTGGTGAAGTGCTAGTTCCCCATCATGATCAGTCCCCATACTAAATAAACACGTAGAATTGGCTAAACTAGGTTGAATAAATTATTTTCACAAGTTTGCTTGGCGCAAAGAGCACTTGTTAGGCTTATATTATTTTATCTGGATGGATGGATGTTTTTCTGTTAGTTTTACCAAAATTAAAGAGGTTGAACATATATAAATCAGTTAGTCTTGTAGTTGAAGGGATATCCTTCCATCTAATACACATTTATTTTGCTTCGTAATTATTCTTTGGAAGAGACGGTCGCCGGACTTGAGGGTGTGCAGCCTAGAGTGGAAACGCGAAGTAAGCTGGGGTGTGCCCCTTTAAAGGGTGGATGGATGGATAAATGGGTGGGTGGATGGGTGGATGGATGGATGGATGGATGGATGGATGGATGGATGGATGGATGGATGGATGGATAGATGGATGGATGGATAGAAGAATGGATGGATAGATAGATAGATGGATGGATGGATGGATAGATGGATAGATGGATGGAAGAATAAACGAATGGGTGGATGGATGGATGGATGGATGGATGGATGGATGGATGAATGGATGGATGGATGGATGGATGGATGGATGGATGGATGGATGGACGGGAGGACGGATGGATGGATGGATGGACGGGAGGATGGATGGATGGATGCATGTTTTAATGGATGGATTAATATGGAAGAATGGATGGGTGGATGAATGGTTGGATGGAAGAATGCATTGATGGATGGTAGAAGGAACGTAAAAATGTGTGGATGGGTAGATGACTAAAATGAAATGCCAGGCTAACATCCGATATACTCCTGTCCGCGGGCGAAGGGGTTAGCGGCCCGTAAACGTGGCTGGCACCCAGGGTAGCTCATTTGTCACCCAGGGGAGATTCCTGATATTTCACGATCTCGTGTTTGTCTAGTAGCCTCCAAAACAGCCTCCTGGCGAGCCTTTTGATATGTGTAAATTCATATTTAATTTATTGTTTTACGTATCAAACTATAGTTGAAGTCAACTAATTCCATGTGGAACCGCAATCTGTGTACGAAAATATAAAACATACGTCATACATGCCCATTATTTAATCGAAACGAGAATTACTTAGTATTACAGACATGTTAAACTAGATTAATGCGTTGTGAACATGCATGATAACAAGGAATGGAAGATGTATACGTTTTTGATATATTATTATTATTATATTATAATATCATAATATTGTCTCGCTCAATTCTGTCCATGCAAGTTCACACTAGCTTTCACATGGCAACAAACAAATAACTAGCAGAAAATTGAAGACAGAAACGAGACCACCTTTTCTGGAACCTTTCTCTGGGACCTTTGCAAACGGTATGTGCTTGGCAACACGGAGCTGGCAACAACTATTTTATTCCATAGTTGGCATAAAATAAACGAAATAAGGCCCAAAAAAATCAGAAAAGAAATCTGTTCCTTCCACAACTCATTTGGGTCAGAGGGTAACATTGGTCTCACGTTTGAGATCGCCTCATGTGGTGCAAATCAGAAAATCAAACAATACGCCATGATCTGAAATCTGAAAATTTAAAAAAAATTTAAAACATCTACGGGGAGCCTGTTTTTGAGGCTATTTTGCAGCGTGAATCGTACCTGCGCACGGGAGGATTTTTGTCAACAGTCAGCGGTCCTCCACTGTTTGTCTAACTCTTGAACGTTCCGGCTGAGTACATGTAAATTGGAACGTGGGATGTCATCTTCCAACGAATCAAAATCGACATTCCATATTTGTGGCCTTTTTTTCCTTCCATCGAGTGTTTTTGTGAACTAGAACCTCCGGTCTTAAAAAGTACAGTAAACAGTTCACGCCCACCCACTTTCTCTTAACTAGCCGTGGGAAAACAAAACAAAATGGACAATTGGCAGCCATGCTTTCTAATATTCTTCAATAGTCTCCTCCAAGTAAATGTTACAAGGGTTATAGTCACCACTCTCACGTAGAAATGGGAAATTATAGAAAAGAAGATTGATTTGAATCGCGCTCCTCCCACCAAACATTTGTAACAATTTATCACACTTTTCGTGTTACAGCAGTCGCACAACAGTGAGGTATTCGCACATATTTGAAACATTTAGGACCCAAAGTTTGTTACTGACTAAATCAGTGTGTTTTAAATGTAAGCTTTTGTTATGAACTGTTTTCAAATCAAAATCTTGTGAAAATAAAACCTTCTTTTTGTTGATTCTTGTTCTTGATTGAATACTGAGCAACACCCCTAATACATCATTCAAGGGAATGTCAAAATTATGCTGTATGCAAAACAAACTTCAAGAAATATAGATAGAATAATAGATAGAATGCCAACATTGATAGGTAC
Source organism: Branchiostoma floridae x Branchiostoma japonicum (assembly GCA_013266295.2). Classification (NCBI taxonomy): domain Eukaryota; kingdom Metazoa; phylum Chordata; class Leptocardii; order Amphioxiformes; family Branchiostomatidae; genus Branchiostoma; species Branchiostoma floridae x Branchiostoma japonicum. Next base: position 4,850,664 of record CM023832.1, read on the forward strand.
TATACATAAGACGGCGCATCGGGCGTTTAGCATAGATAAACAAAATCCAATTTCCGCCTTCAGCTAAGCTAATTTAAAGGTGGTAGTTTTCTACATCGATCCCTCTAAATAGTTAACACTAATCCCAATCCAACAGATTGTAAGAGGATTCTTGTCTTGATCATATGAAGAATGGGAAAAAATCTATTACCGAAGATTACAGCTTGTATTTGCATTCCCTTCTTTGGCTTACAAGTGGCGAGAACGTTACTGAAACGTGACCTGCCTACAGTATGTCTTGAAGCCCCTGTCACACATTCACGACCTTCCCCGAATTTGTTTCCGAACACTAGCCGACCAGGTTCGGCTGACGTTCGGGAAGAGTCTGAATAGATTTAGGCCGCTCCTACCTTTTCATACGAATCGAATCGAATTTGAGTTGAATTTGAGGCAAATTTGACAACCGAACACTGCTGACTTACACACGAATGGTTGGCTGGTGTTCTGCTGACTTACAGCCGAATGCCAGCCACGTACGTGATCGAACCTCTCGACCAAACCCCGAATGTTTGAAACATTTTGAAACATTCGGCTGCCGACCTAGCATGTCCACTAAAAAACATTTAAAGAAAAAGAAAAAAAAGGGAGAGCAAAAACTATTCATCCATTTTTCATGGAGGTAAATATGTTTTGGAATAGCACGTTTTGGAATACAACAGGCATTGAATTTACCGAGGGTAAACGAAGCAGTTCATGCAATTCATACGTATCTCGCAAGATGTCGCTAAAGTGTGGAGCAGATAGCTTTTACCCCCTAACGTAGCAGTGGAATAGTCCATCTGCTTCTCGTTCCCAGGAATCCATGTAAACAATGCACTCTGAGAACAAAGGACGAAACAAGTAGGTAAAATGTTGAATTTATCACTTTGCGTCCATTATTTACCCTTCACATTTAGGTAGACCAAATCTAATACATTACACTACAATATGACACATCAATGAGGAATAGTATTGGAGTTTTTTCGCTGCTGCGGGGTTTATAATACTAGTTCACGGAAGGGTGAGTCAGGGGGGAGGGGGGCGTGACGCTACTAGCCTGGGCATGCCCTGGGACGTCACACAGGTGAATAATGGTGTATATAAAGGGTGACTGTGAGGTTTTAGAATCAGAGTGCGGTACAGCTGGACCAGGTAAGGTGGTAAGAAACTGTAGCCGTAAATATCATGAAATTGTTTGATTATTTCAGAATGTACATGGCGTGACCGTGCGAAAAACTATGCATAAAATTATATTGTAAAAATTGAATAATTCATAATTTATGCCTTTGATAGTAATCAAAACGGAATTTCCCGAATTCTGTTACTGTAATTATTATGATAAATATGTATCATATGATAATTGAAGTAATAGAATTTAGGACATATCGTGTAAATACTTGCTTTTACTAATAATAGTGGTTTACAAAAAGGTTGAACTTCAGCCTCCTTGATACAATAGTGGTAAATGTATAACTAAGCTACTGAATCATATCAATTAACACTTTTTCTTCTCTCTGTTCTTCAGAATTGGGTACTACCCGTGACACCCACTCTGAAAAAAAGTTGTGATTGGACCACTACATGCTAGTCCGCCTTCTATCGTCTTCAAGCATTAGAATTAAGGCTCTAAGAACCCTCAAGCTCCAGAAATCATCCCAACATAGCCCTGTGGTAGAAAGAGCATCATCTCTTGTCAGTGTTAAGAGCTGTAACTATCTCCTAAAGCACCAAGGTATCAGTCCTGTCTGTATTCCTGTAGCCCGCTATAAAACGTGTATATCGAACCCCGGAAGCACTCGTACCATCCACACCACAGTCTCCAGTATGTCCGAGCAAAGGTTTTGCGTGGAATACGCCAAGCAGGGCAGGGCTGGCTGCAAGAAGTGCAAGCAAAAAATCGAGAAGGGCCTTCCACGCATCGGGAAGATCGTCCCGAACTTCTTCCATGAGGGAGATGGGGAGATGAAGCAGTGGTATCACGTCGGCTGCATCTTCGAGACCTTCCAGCGCGCCCGCGCCACGACCAAGAAGATCGAAGATGCGTCCGACTTGGAGGGGTGGGAAGACATGGAGGACGAGGAGAAACAGACAATTCTCAAGCTCATCAAAGGTGTGCACTATGGAATTTTTTTTTTTTAATATCTTGTTATACTTTAAAGAAAGTTGTGGGGCTATTAATATTACAAAATAGCTATTTTTGGACAAAGCTTGTCAGTGAGATTTTGGCAGCATCATGGCAAGTTTGTGATTAGTGAGAAGTTAGTTAATAAGTTCCCAGGGATTGCTAATCAACATGGCTAAATTTTAAGAATCTAATATTGCTTAATATAATAATAAAATGATAAATTGCTTTAAATCTTTAAAAAAAAAGGTTCCTCAAGCCTATCTTACACCTCTTCCTAGAACAAAATTTCTGGTAGGATAATAAAGACTATAATAATTGCTCCATTGTTGTTATCTACATGTAGTAGTATTATATTTGTACATGTTCACTAAATTAATACTCCCATCTTTAACCCCAGAGCTGGAAAGTAAAGCAAAGTCTCCTAAGAAGAAGGTTGTCCAGGCGACCCTGTCTACTGCAGGAAAAGTGCAGTCTCCTACCAAGAAACCTGCCAGCAGCAAGACTGTCTCAGATGGTAAGAATTGGTCCTGAAGCTTTTTTCCTTTAATAATATAATGTAAGGTAAGCAAATTGATATGGTAGGTACTGTACAACATCCTCAAGAAGGAATGAAATCTTGAGTAACTTTAGGACAGAAAACTACTGAAGACCATTAAAACAATAGGGCAGTCATTGATAGTACATTACAAGTTGAGATCAAAATCTAGTACGCACATACATGTACATAGACCCTAGTGCATCTTGATTTTATTCTAAACCCGGTGTGCAATTGCATTGAATATATACATGTAGGTGTAATAGTGGATATTTTATGTTTCTTTATCTTTATAGTGTTCTAATTTATCTTGATTTAGCTGTTATTAGCTTACTGCCTAACCCCATAACCCATTGATACATTATTACACATATGTTAACTTTAGGTTAAATATATGTACTCAGTTACTAAGTTAAACTCATCTCACACTCTCCATGCTAGATTCCCCAGCAGCAGGCCCATCATCATCATCATCAGCCATGACCTCAGGGTCGATGACCTCTCCCACACCGACCCCTGACCCCGACCACAAAGACAACGCGTTCCGAGAGTTCCGCCGGCTCTGTGCGCTCATCGCCGAGGAGCCGGGCTACAACGCCAAGACCAAACTGGTGTCGGACTTCCTGAAGAAGGGATCTAACGGAGGTCAGAGAAGCTTTCAGTCAAGTCTTCATCAAGAATTTGTTAAAGGAACTTTTTGGATCCTTCAAGTTGTGCTTTTAAAGTAAAATATAAAAGTATTGTTTTGTCAGTGCTGTTTTCGGGGGGGGGTACATGTACTACTAGTATTTCATCCTCAGCAACAAGGATTTGAAGTGATTGGGTGTAGATGAAGTTTCAGTTGATTGACAGGGTTGTGGCCCAGTATGCCCTGAGTGGTGGGATATGAGGAATCGTACTGTGTAATCATGGTATGAAATTGACATAAACCATGGTGTAATATGATATATACAAATATATATTTGAGTAAAAGATGTAATTTAATCAGGTATTTTCCCAATCATACAATACAGTTCCAATACGATCAGAAGAAAAACATATTGTATTTGCTCTGTTTCTCCTTCTACTGTAGCCAACACCATGTTGTGTTGGGTTACATTATGTAGCAGGCCAGAGATGGAGGGGCTGGTCACCATTTATGTACAAAATGTATTTGAAAATCAATGTGTTTAAGTAAGAATAAACAGAGCAGTAGTTTGTTAGTTTAGACCATTTGAAGGTAAAAATATAATGTATTTTGCAAAATTTGATGTTACCTTTCTAGTTTTAACGGTGTGTCCTTTTTGTTCTCTACAGATGGGTTTAAAGGTGACACCTTCCTGGTGGTGAAGCTTCTCCTTCCCGGGGTAGTGAAGAGAGTCTACAACCTGAACAACAAGCAGCTGCTCAAACACTTCGCCAACATCTTCGGGGTCAATCTGGCAGACATGTTGATTGACCTTGAGCAAGGTCAGAGCATGTTCTTGTGTTCCTTGTTGCATTCCAATTAACATGTTATTCAACTTATTGTTATTAAGCCACATTTTGGAATACAACATGCAGTCCACTTCGTCCTATTCCATGTTTTGGAATGGACCACGTTTTGGAACACAGATGCATGCATTCCATTTCGTAGCATTCCAAATCATGTTTTGGAATGCAACATTCATCATTACACAAAATGTCTGTAAATTCAGATCCAAAACAGTCAACTACAGATTGAAGCAGAATTGGTATGGAGGTAAAAATATTCATTATCGGGAATTTCTCTCCGATTTGCCGACTGGCTTCTACAAGGCAACAAACATGCATACAGAAGGAAATTCAAAGACAGGAAATGAGATAACCTTTTCTGGGATCTTTCTGGGACCTTTGACCTAACTTCCTGTCCATGTCCCCAATTTGACTAGCAGGAGAAAATAGCTATGAAAACACAAACACACAAATAGACACACTAAAAATGGGGATTAGAATAAAACGCAACTCTGAACTTGATCATGAACCTATAGGTGATGTGTCAGAAACCGTGCGGAAGTTTTTCGAGGAAAGCGAGCGCTGCCCGCCGGCCAAGAAGAGCAAACTGACCGTCCAGGAAGTGGACGAGAATCTCGAAATCCTTGCACAGATGACCAAGGAGGACGACCAGATGAGGGAACTTCACAAAATTGCAAAGAAGTGAGTTAGGGAAACTTTTTGTTGACAATTATGTTGTTTGTAGTGGCATTGTATGGCCAAGTTGCTAGGAGAGCGGACACGAGAACGGTCACGGTTTCAATTCCTTTTGTTCCTGGCTAGACGTTGTGTCCTTGGGAAAGACACTTTGGACGACATTTCTTGCTCCACCCAGATGTAAAATAGGTACCAGACTTTACCTTAACCAATTAAATAACCTTCTTGTTGCTTAAGGCATACAATATGTACTTAGTAACCAATTTAATTTGAAATTCTAGGTTCTCAGGTTTGCCAACTTTTTTTTCATTTGAAAAAAAAAAAACATATGCGAATTAACCCTAAAATGCTGAAACAGTTCAAGGAAGTCCTTGTCTTCTTAGTTGTTACAGTTTTAGTAGTAATTACATTAATTTATTAATGAGTTGAAAGGTTACAATAATTGTTTAAAATGTCACAGGATTCTTCTGATTTTCATGATATCATTGCGCGCACTCCAGTAATTTTCTGCAAAAATTCAAGAACATTAACAAAATAAATTGGTGTGGTGTTATGGTTTTTAAAGTGGTTTTTAGAGGAAACCTTTTTGTTCTGAACTATTGACTAATTAACTACTGTCTAGTTAATTTCATTAGCTAACTACTCTACTTTTTACAGATGCACAGCCAACGATCTGAAGGTGGTTGTTCGCCTGATCAAACACGATCTCCGAATCAGCGCGGGAGCCAAGCACATCCTGGAGGGACTGGACCCCAACGCTTACCCAGCATTCCAAGCTTCCCGTAACCTGGCGGACGTGGTGGAGAGAGTCGTGGCCAATGGGTGTGCTCCGGGGATGAAGAAGTCGCTGAGCATCAAGGCAAACCTGATGACACCTGTGCTACCTATGCTGGTATGGTCTTCAGTATTTTTCATGGTCTTTTGATGAATTCATTTCAAACCTAGAAACTTTAAGGTAACATTTGCAAAGCAAATCCATAATTTTTACCATGTTCTGCAGAATTCTGCAGAATTGGGTTAATTAATCCCCAAGGGGTCCTCAATGGCTGCTACATATTTCTTACATTAATTTTACCTACAGTTTACCGTATTAGCCCGTCTACAAATGTAGATGTAAGGTTGCTGAGATATGGGAATTAGTCCGGAATTAAACTGGAAGTCTAGAATTAAACAGGAGGCTGTTATATGCACTGTATAACATGGACATTGGCAAATTATCTTATCAAGCATTTTTTTTTTAAAGAGATTTACAAGAACTCTTAATATTCCTTGATTTTTTTTTTATTGTGACTAAACTTGACAACTTGTTTGTTTGTTTATGTTGTAATTGGATTTAATGTTGTACAGAGGTTACGGATTTTAAATGTCTCGGCTAAGCTTATACCGACGATTTTATCACATTAGATTTTATAATATGTGTAAATAACTTTGTAACATTTGTGATCTGCTAGTTCCGGTAAGATATGTACAAGTGTAACAATGGGCACAATTTAGCCTACATGCTAGTAGTGCTACAAAGTCAATTGAACAATAAACCTTTTTATTGATTGATTGATTGATTGATTGATTGATTGATTGATTGATTGATTGATTGATTGATTGATTTCCCCAGGCGGAGGCGTGTAAGTCAGTAGAGATGGCCATGAGGAAGTGTCCTAACGGGATGTACGCCGAGATTAAGTACGACGGGGAGAGGGTCCAGGTCCACAAACAGGGCGACAAGTTTGAGTACTTCAGCCGCAGTCTCAAACCTGTACTGCCTCACAAGGTATAGAACTGGACTATACAGTCTCAGAACTACTGGTTTTTGTGACCTTCAACTTCATCCCATTTCCTGTGTATGACCTTTTGTTCTTGTCATTCTTCCTGTCAATCTTCAACACCCAAGTGTTGTGAACCTACTCTCTATTCAATAAGTGTGGTGGGATCTTTAACGTGCTCGAGGTGTGGCTCTCCTCAAACATGGGACCTCCAGCTTTACGTATACATTTGAAAGGATGTCCCTAACTGAAGCTATATATTCATTTTCATCTGATCAGTGGAATGAGGTAATTGGTATGAAGTGCTTTTCCCAAGGACACAATAGTTTGGCCTGCCAAGGATTTGAACCCAGAACTTTCAGATTCTGAGTCAACAACCCTAACAACAAGTCCACCTTGCCACCTTCAATTATCAAACAATCAGGATGAGAAAATGATACATATTTTCAACAGCATTTACATAAATTTGCACATGTAGCCTAATGCAGCACCCCTAGTGTAACAGTCCAGTACAACCATTTTTGGAATTTTTTCTGTCATAACCACAGGTTGCCCACTTTAAGGACTACATCCCCAAGGCTTTTCCCCACGGCAGTAACATGATCCTGGACAGCGAGGTCCTATTGGTCGACACAAACACGGGCAACCCCCTGCCCTTTGGAACCCTGGGAATCCACAAGAAAAAGCAGTTCAGCGACGCACAAGTTGCGCTGTTTGTGTTCGACTGTATCTACTACAACGGGGAAACTCTGATGGACAGGTATGTCAGGCAATTCAAATGTGGTACAATTCTAACTTTAAATTTCAAACTCTAAATTTTGGACTTCTGGGAAGTGTTTTGAGTTTTTGTGAATGTATTGGAACTGTCTTGTATGATCATGGGGAAATACTCAGTTACTGTTAACGCCCATACCATTCATGTTCTTGATGAATCAAGTCCCCAAATACTCTGTAAATAATTTCATCAGGTTGGTGAATGATTGAATAGTATTAGTAAAACTAATGCTCTTTTATTCACAACCATTTGTTTTATCATTTGTTATTAGCCCTGATGAAGATGACAGATGGTCATTGAAACGTCGGCTCTGGTAAAACAAATGGTTGTGGATAAAAAGAACCTTTAGTTACTATTCGCTCATATTGCAGCAACAGTTGAAGAAAGTCCTTGTCTTCCTAATATAGTTATGTTTTCCATTTATAAATGCAGTATTTTATTGAAAGTTCAAAATTCATTGTTTGAAACCAGCCTAATAGTAAATGTAGTTAGTTGACTTTTTGGCTCCTTGTAACACTAGAATTTGGGGCTATCATAGGATGCCAAGTAGGATTTTTTTTGTGTGTGCCTGCCTAAGATCCACTGATTTCCAACAAAAAAACAACAACCAATGAAACTGGTGTGGCCATACAAATGTAGATAGCTCCTTTTGGAGCTCCAATTGGAAACTTTCAATACAGCACTTTTCAACATTTGTGCAACATTTGTGCAACATTTGTGCAGTTACAATAACCAACAACCAACAACCAACAATATTTCAAGAAAAGCTATTTTTATTGTCTTTTTGTCTCAGACCGATTTCTGAGAGGAGAAAATTCCTGGAGGACAACATGACCGTCATCCCCAACAGAGTGGTTTTGTCCGAGTACAAATATATCACCCAGCCTCACGACCTGTCCGACATGATTGGTCGCGTGATTCGCGACGGACTTGAGGGTCTCGTGCTGAAGGACACCAAGAGCATCTACGAGCCCGGCAAACGACATTGGCTCAAGGTCAAAAAGGACTACTTAGAACAGGGCGCCATGGCAGACACGGCGGACTTGGTGGTGTTGGGCGCGTTCTACGGAACGGGGAATAAGGGCGGGCTGATGTCGGTTTTCCTAATGGGGGTGTACGATCCTGAATCTGGTAAGTGGTGTACGGTCACGAAATGCGGAAACGGACACGACGACAACACGATAGCTAAGCTAAACAAAGAACTCGCCATGGTCAAGATCAGCAAAGACATGTCCAAAGTGCCCAAGTGGCTAAACATCACCAAGAACTTGGTACCGGACTTCGTGTGCGCGGATCCAAAGAAGGCGCCGGTTTGGGAGATCACAGGGGCGGAGTTCAGCAAGTCGGAGGCGCACACGGCCGACGGGATATCCATCCGCTTCCCGCGGGTCACCAAGATTCGCGACGACAAGGACTGGAAGTCGGCCACAAATCTACAGCAGCTGAAGGTAAAATTCTGACTTAGCTTTAGCTGAAAGGGGCATGGAGTGCAGGGACACGTATATGAGTGCAGGCAAACGTTCTTTAGAAATATATAAACTTACTGTTATAGAGATATTGTACATGTATAATTATGATACTGTAACAGATATACATATTATTTTGTGGGATGGATTACAATTTTGTGTGTACAGTAGCACAATCATGTGATTATACATTGTAATAGCAACTTATTACAAATTTTTGTTAGACTTTATGCATTATAAGCATCCAGTGACTCTAAACAAATGAGATAAGCATATTCAAGATTCTGAAGTTTCGATGTGTTTTTCGTTTTAACAAGTCCTCTTCCAACCTGTGTTTTTCAAGCAACTTTTCAAGACATCCAAGGAGACGTCCGACATCCCTGACCTCCTGAAGGGCAAGGGTAAGTCACCAAGGAAACCGGTCAAGGTCAAAGAGGAAGAAGATGACGATGATGATGATGATGACAGCAATGGTGGTGCCTCCAGCAATGGGGCCACACCAATCAAAGCTGTGAAGAGGAAGGCTGAAGAAGTCAGTCCCAGAACACCCAAGAAGGTTGGTCCAACCACTTAGACTAGTTAGAGATATATCATAGTCTATCTAACGATAGTAGCTCACATCTCAAAGCTTAGTAATACTAGTAAATGATAACCTTTTATATTGATTTTCAATTTAAAGAGCACAGCATTGGAAGGCCTACATTTTCAGGTTGTGTTTTGGATACACGATAAACCTCTTAGCAGTCTCGTAGATAATTTTTACATTGACACAAAAATTAAGAATCCTGTCTTTAGTGACCACCTTTTCACATAGACCAGATTTTATTGGAGTGCATGGTCCTCTCCGACTGAGTTTTGACTGTATATTTGACTTTTATTATTATTTTTTAGTTGTAAAAAGTCTGTAATTGGAGCTTTCTAGTGTCTTTCAAATTCAAAGTTACTAGTCTAGACTGATCGTTAATGAATCAGGCATGAAATTGCAGATAGGCATGGCTAGTAGACATGAGATGGAGAGGTTTTGGATTGAATTCCTTGCATTCCTGGCTAGATGTTGTGTTCTTGAGAAAGGCACAGTAACATGACTTTGCTCACTCCACTCAGGTGTACATGTAAAATGGGTACCTGACTTTGGTTGGGGAGGTAAAGGGTGGTGAAAGGAGAGGATATGGTCTCCGCCTTCCAATACCGTGCCCTAGACACAGTGGATTAACAACCCACTGCCCATGTGGCCTAAAAGGCTATGAGACCTTTAGCATTACCCACTACATTAATAACATTAAGACTGACTGTTGCCTCACAGTTCTTAATATTGTTTCAGTCCAAGCCCATGTGTCGATATGGAGCGGCCTGCTACCAGACTAGCCGGGAACACCTGGACAAGTTCGACCACCCCGCCGGCAAGTCACCGAGAAAGACCAACGGTCCCGCAAAGGTTCGCTCCTCACGCCGCTTTGCACGCCGCTTTGCACGCCGCTAAATGTTCAATCACCATTTGCCTTCTAACATTTTGTGATGATACATTTTTGCCGTGACTTACATGTATATATAATGATCAAGGTGCAATTTACAAATGTACATGTAGGAGGCATTGCTTTAAACTGAATGGTGGTACAGGTATAAGTACCACAATAATGCAGTATGTTGTCAACAGCATCATTTGTCTCAGAACTTGCAAGACAAACGGCTGGTGCACTTTTTGAACTGCACATGCACAGTGTGGTGCATTGTACAAATGTAGGTGACATGTCAAACTTGAACAAAGATTTGTAGTTCAAAGGATGAGCTTGTCTGGCTCAAAGTTAGCTTGTCACAAAAAAAGTGCTCGTCAGACTGAAGTGGATGCAGGTTTAAGACTGACCCATTGCCTGATTGGCATCATTTGTAAGTCTCAAATTTGTAGTGTAAAGTAATCTCCAAGCAGATTCGGTGGGGCAAGGGGAGTTTATGTTGGCCAGTCCTGTATCCATTGGCCGCCTGTATCCAACAGGCGGCCAATGGATACAGGACTGGCCAATATAAACTCCCCTTGCCCCACCGAATCTGCTTGGAGATTAGTGTAAAGAACTTATCTCTCTCAATGTTCAGAAACTCAAGTATCAGATTGCAGTTTTGTAGACTGTGCACTCTTGTTAATCAGTTTCTCACATTTGTGCCCCTACTTTTGCTACATAGGTCTCTGAAAGCAAATAAAAGAAAGATTCAGATCGGGAAGTGCCTGTGATGTCATGTTTAGGATAGCCAGGTTTACCCCTCCCATGTGCCCTTTCATGGAAATCTTAGACCTTTCTTGGTGTAAAAGATATGAAGGTTAAGATTTGACTAGCATTTAATTTAACTGATACAAGAAGTCAAGGATTTCATACCTCCGTAAGGCATTTAGAGTTGCCCTGAATTTCCTGTAAAATTCATTGTTGGAATTTTTCAGTGATTCTATCTATCAATTTTCCCAGGCTACAGACATAAATATACTCAGTCTGTAGGAAACTTAGAAGACAGACAGAATGTGACTTTTTTTATAATATATTTTTTATACCTTTCTGTGACCTTTGACCTAATGTCCCAAGTGACCTAGTGTTCCTAAAGTTCAAAGTTCAAAGCTAGTGTTCCTAAAGTTCAAAGTTCCAAATTTTAATTTTGTAATTCTGCACACGGCATTATGACCGTCTGTGCCACCGATGAGAAGGTGATGAATAAAGTTCAAAGTTCAAAGTCCAAATGTCAAGCATGTGGAAATATATGTTATCGACCTTCATGTCAGTCAACCTCCTTACACTAGGGCTGCGTACCGGTTCTGGTGGATCGGTACGGACCGGAAAAATAGTATCGGTCCGGTCCTTAAAAACCGAAACGTCGGTGAACCGGTTTTTTGGACCGGAACAAAAATCCATACTTGTTACTACTGATGATCGCTACACACAAGGAGGCCTGCCAGGAAAATTAACATCCAGCGTTAAAATAAGGAGATTGACCTTAGTTTCCATCTCTTTCATTTCGCAACAAAATTTTTCCATATTTTCGTTACTGACAGACATCTAGGAATCAAAAAGGAGCCGCTGCTTTACACCAGCGGCCACTTGTAGAACATATTAATTTGCCAAATTTTTCAGGTACAGGTACAGGTCCGGACCTGGACCTAAACCTCTGTACCTCTGATGATACGTTTAGGTACGCAGCCCTACCTTACACCCTGTAATCAAACAGACGCACAAAGCCTTTACTGTACAAGACAGTTGGAAATACAGGTATGGACATTTACAAAACCTATGCGTAACATGTACACATTGTAATTCAAATCCCTTTCAGAGCGTACTTCCTGATGTTTTCTGTGGGATCAAACTGTTCCTGCCCGACACAGTGGAGAACTACGCCAGGCTCAGGAGGTATTTCGTGGCCTACGATGGTGACATCGTGCCAGACTATGCCATGTCACAGGCCACACATGTAGTAGAGGATCCAGACCAAAAGGTATTACTGTAACAGTGACTGTGAACGTTAGATATCAAAGTTCTTTATTCACAGCCACGTTTAATTACAGCTCTGTGTGTGTGTGTGTGTGTATTATGTACATTGTGTGGGTTGTGTGTGTGTGTGTGTGTGTGTGTGTATTATGTATGTGTGTATTATGTACATTGTATGTGTGTGTATGTATGTGTGTATTATGTACATTGTATGTGTGTGTGTGTGTATTATGTATGTGTGTATAATATGTACATCGTATGTGTGTGTGTGTGTGTTATGTATGTGTGTATTATGTACATTGTATGTGTGTGTGTGTGTGTATTAGTATGTATGTGTGTATTATGTACATTGTGTGTGTGTGTGTGTGTGTATTATGTATGTGTGTATTATGTACATTGTATGTGTGTGTGTGTGTGTATTATGTATGTGTGTATTATGTACATTGTATGTGTGTGTGTATTATTTATTGTGTGTATTATGTACATAATGTATGTGTGTGTGTGTTATGTATGTGTGTATTTTGTATGTGTGTGTGTATTGTATGTGTGTATTATGTACATTGTGTGACTGTGTGTATTGTATGTGTGTATTATGTACATTGTGTGTGTGTGTGTGTGTGTGTGTATTTGTGTGTTTTTCGTATATTTGTTGTCAGCAGAACTTTAGAACACCTTTATGGATTGTGATGATATTTGGCATGGGGGTAGGACTTAGGAAGAGAAGTTCAAGGTCAGTTCAAATTAAGAAATAAAGAAATAAATCTAGAATAGGATGGATGCTAGGCTACTATTCTTAATAGGATTATGATACATGTATTTTTATATCATATTTTTTTTTTATATTCACAGAACATGAATGGTAAAACAGACGCCCAGCTTGTGACAGTCGACTGGTTGTGGGAATGCATCAAGAGGAAGCAACTTGTTCCAATGTGACTCACAAGTTTGACAAAATCTTCACACTACCTGCATGTAATACATTGTATAATAGCATTTGCCAACCCTTTGCTATACTCCTAAGTCATCAAAACAACATTGTCTAGGCCAGTATGTAGTCCGGGCAAGTTTTTGACCATAAGCTGGTTCATGGTTTGAACTGTGCATGCCTGAGGTCCTAACTTATAAACAGTTCTTGTCTAGAAGCTCTATATCCAGACATGGTTTGTTTATGGCGCAGGGGCCTTCAACTTGACCATGAACCGGATTATAGGAATGTAATGTATGTATTCTTCTGAACACGGCTATGTAGAAGTACAATTAGATCATGAATAAGTACTACTTTTGTGTAGTATAATGTTACATAGGACTGTAGGTTTTTTTGCTTGAGACTTAGATACAGTGATATTGTATGAAATCTAATACATATAATCATTTTTTTCATTTAAAAATGTAGTAAGAATTTTTTCCTCAATCATGGAATATTAGAAATTTGTAGATATTAATAATTGTTGAAAATTTTGGTCACTGTATATTATGACTGTCACAATACCGTGAATTGTTAAATTTTGAATTAGTGAAAATTGGATGGACCATATTATTGTTGTGAATTCAAACAACAGTGTAATGTTACACTTACCTGTCATATAATGTCTAGATCCATAACTGTAGGGGTAGTAAGGTGAAAATATTGTAGTTCTTTTTTTACTATACACTATTGAGAAATTGTGGAATAAAAGTGCAGAATGCCACACTAGCCCTGACAACATTGTTTGGGATGCACGTCCATTATGTTTATGGTCATGAAGGCTGAACAAATGAATAAACGCACAAAGTCTGGTATGGCAAATTATGTTCTCTTCATTTTCATTTCTTCACATGTTCTTCTTTTCCTTTGAAATTGATTTTGGCATTCTATGATGATGATATTAGTATCGTTTTCCAACGTGTTTTTTTTTGCAATTTACGGCATATGTTATTATCGTACATGTACCAGTGTATTCAGCAACAAGCTGATTGCCGCATACAAGAACTGCAGTTTATTAAATTAAAGATATTTTAGTAAGCTTTTGGCCTTGATTTTGTCTTGTCAAACAGTTTTAAAGTTCAAGTCTGCACGTGCGCACAGCTCATGAATTACTTACTAATAGGTACTTTCATTATTCATTTCACCCACCCTGAAAACATTTAGGACCTCCACAACTGCAAACGTTTTCATTTTTCCCTGCTGTTATTTTTTATAATTTTGCTTGTGGGCATTTCAGGCTCTGCTTGGTCTTTGTTCAGAAATTATAGTCAATACATGGAGTACAGGAACACTTATTTAAATCATTGTGTTTCCCCATTTGCGTACAGAGAATTTACCTCTGAGGCAGTCGGTCCAGTGCCATAAGATACATTCCAAGCATCCAAGGATTCAGTGATGGCCTGAGACTGACCCTGCCCTGTCTGATCATGACCACTAGTCATTACAGTAGCTGTGGTGTTTGTGTTGGATTCAGTGATGGCCTGAGACTGATCTTGCCCTGTTTGATCAGTACCATTGGTTATTACAGAAACTGCTGTGTTTCTGTTGCTTCCAACAACATTGAGATGCATCCCTAAAGGAGGAAGCCATCTCCTCATCTTGTACCCCACTGCAAGAAAGATGCAGACAATCAAGAAAATACCAGCTGTTGAACCAAAGACAGTGCCAATGAGAAACGGTAGTGAGGAACTGGGGCCAGATTCTGGTTTCGCTGAAGTTTGCGTTTCTATTGTTTTGCTCGTGTTTTCTGCAGGATGTGCTTTTGAGCCATCATTGCGTTTAAAGACCCAGTACAAGCGAGAGGTGGAGTTGGCATATGTGGGAGATGTACAGCCTACAACATGTGTTGATGGGCTATTCTTGCTTTCTGTGTTGTCAACTGCAAGTTTTGACACTGCAGATGAGATTTGGACATCAGCAGTCAGTGGCGGTATGGTTGGCTCGTCACATATTAATTCTGGATTGACATCTAAAAGCTTCTGCCCCAGGACTTTGGCGGGTGAATAACATATTATCTTGTCTTTAAGATAAATATTCAGCCTGATGGAAGCCATCCTACAATCACACAGCCAGGGGTTCCCAGCAAGTTCTATGGTAATAATAGCTGGGAACAAACCCAAACCTGCCAGGGGTATGACAGACATCTTGTTCCCCCGAAGGTCTAAAGTTTGAAATCCGGGGAGATTTTCAAATGTACCAGAATGGATGTTAATTATCTTGTTGTTGAACAGACACAACTCTTGTAGCTTGGGTAGATTTGTAAATGTACCTGCCTGAAGCGTTTTTATCTGGTTGCTGTCCAGACATAGATATTTTAGCTGAGGTAGGTTTGCAAATGTATTCTCCTGAATCTCTGTTATCTGGTTATTGGACAGGTACAAATGTTGTAGACGGGGTAGAGAATTTTTACCTGCAAATGACTGAATTATTGTTATCTGGTTGAAGCCAAGATTTAAGTATTCTAGCTCGGGTTTATTTATAAATGAATCTTGATGAATCATTCTTATCTTGTTGTAGGACAGGTATAACTTACGCAATTGCCGCAAAGCAGACAGCTCGGACCCTCCAACAAATTTGATAGTGTTACTTCTTAAATCAAGGCATTCCTGTTGACAGAAATGAACATCATTCAAAGTTGGAATTTGGTCGAGGCCTCGTCTATAAAATCTCTGATCACAGATACCTCCTACATCCAACTCAAATAAGGATGATGATACACAGCTGCAGCCACCTTCTGGCATGGTCGGTTCCTTCAGGATGATGAGAAGGAAAATCAGCACGTGTCGCAGCTTTCTTCCCATGGTATCTTGGAAGTTGGAACCTACATAGAACGGAAAGCGCCTTGGTAAAGGCCACACCAGCTATGTGTATTGGATCTGGACTTTTGTACAATTTTTGTTCACTGGGATATAAACATAAACAGAGTCCAATTGAAAAAGTAAATATTAATAGTATCCATATTGCTTTCCTGGCCCTGTTTGCATTGTCTAGATAAGGGAATCATTCGAAGGGTGTGGTTATGTAAAAGAAGCATTTTCAGGCTAAAATTTATAGATACAAAAAGCCTAAAGATATTAAACCGACGGTGGCATGAGAAAGTGCATGGTCCACCTGAATTGTCTGTTTCCTACAGAATTGGCATGGGCTCCTTTAAACTAATCTAATCTCGAGGCAGACATTGGGTTTGGATGTTAAACGTTTTCTGACAGCAGGGCGCTTCTATGACAGCTATCTACCCTACTTGTACATAGTGAGAAAACGTCAAAATATGTCATGCACCCTAGCATCTGTTAAGAGACTTAAACCTCGAATAAGCAAACTTTGTACACAACAGATTTAGCTTTAATAAGGCAATAAACTTTAGATTCAGCTTTACTGATTGTTCATTGACAGATACATACCTTTAAACCAGTCAAGATAACTTCTTTCGGTGCTTTCTGTGTAGAACCTCGTGTAGAATGCTTCTGGCACAGGTTGCTGCTGTTGTTCTTGTAGGGTGTGTCCTTCTTCGGTAGCTGATCCCTAATGCCATGTGACAAGATAAGTCTTGGATTGTTATCATACACATGACGGAGTTGATTGTCTCAACGGCTGTTTTTAGGATAGATTTAAAGAGATGATGATCGAGCGCAGGGGTTTTTTTTTAATGAAAAGAAGTGCATTGCTTGCTTGAACGGAGAAATGAAAAGTGCGGTGTTGTTTTTTTTTTATAAAGAGGGCTGTGCCACGGTGCTTCCTTGGATGAAAAGGTGTGCTGCCTTTTAGGATTAAGAGTGGTACAATGCTTTTATGGATAAAGAGAGTTGCGATGCTTTTTCGGAAGGAGACAGAAAAAGTGCGGTGCTATTTTTGATCAACAGAAGAGAAGTGTCGTGCTTTTTTAGATTAATTTTTTTTTCTTTTGTCAAAGAAAAGTGTGGAGGTATTGACAGAATAGTAATCTAATGTTGACCGAAGTATAAAGACGAAATACAAGATTATTACAAAATTATGACGGCTTTTAACTTTTTACATTGATAATGAATATGTATGATTGTTTGCATTTTTATACATGGTGGAGTAGATTGTCTGCAGCTTAACGGTGCTTTCTTGGATTGATTCGAAGGGAAGGTGAGTACCATTATCTTTTGGATGAAGGGAAGGGCGTTGCTTTCTAGGATGGAGACTGAAAGTGCGGGGTTTTTTTTGCAAAGAGGGCTGCGGTGCTTTTTTGGGTTTGAAGAAGTGTGCGGTGCTTTCTTGGATTAAGAGGTGGTGCAATGCTTTTATGAATGAAGATAGTTGTGGTGCTTTTGTGGACTAAGAGAAGAAAAGTCGCCGTTGGGTCGAGGGGACGCGGGCGCTGCCTCCGCAGGAGCAAAAAAGCCGCCTTCCAAGCCGGTTGTCGACCTCTGGCTGCCCTGGCGGAGCACGTCGGCAGAACGGCAGAACTGCGCCTGCGCGAAACCATAATGTATTATGCATAGCACTTCGGCAGAACGTCTCATATAAGGTCGAATTTGCGTATATAAGGGTGACATCCCGTCTGTAGTTTTCAAATGTTGTGTAGAAAAAGATATGGTCTGCAACAGGCAAAATTTTTGATGCAACGTTGACCAAAAATCCAGCGAAAATCCAGGTTTTGCGCAGGCGCAGTACGTTCTGCCGACGTGCTCCCTGGCGGGGAGTGCACGGCAGCCTTGTCGGCGGGGTAGCAAAACGACTGGCGAGAGAATGCGCGATTGCTCGCCGTCATTTCCCGAGCTAATCAAAGAACGACCACTCTCTTGAAAGTAAGTTGAGCAACCTAAGACATGATCAGACACCTAGGCCTGTAGAGTCCACTTTTCTCAAATCCAACGAAACAAGACAACAGGGTGGTCATCGGTGGTCAAAGACGGGGTCGTGTGGCGCAACGACAGAGTACTCGACTCGGAACCAAGAGGTCCCTGGTTCGAGTCCTGACATGCCACCGACCTTGTGCCCTTGGGAAAGGCACTTTACACGACTTTCCTCACTTGACTCAGGTGTAAATGAGTACTGTCCTGTATTTGTCCTGTGTTGGTGGCGGCATAAAATAAGTTGAAAACTTGAGTGCACGTGTGCCGTCACCATGTCGTGTCTCGAAATGTTTGAATAAAAAAAATGAAATAAAAAAGACACCTGACTTCGCCGGGCACACCAACCACGGCTGGTCCCCGCCCGGTACATGTTGCAGGACGTGCTCTGCAGGACCATACATGTACATCAGATCCGGACCACCATGCCGCGGCGATCACCATACTTAATACACTGTACATCGGCAAGGGACAGGTAATCCACCCCTGCTACCACACTACATCAGAGTGGGCCCAGCCACCGTAATGCTGAGGTCACATTTCCAAACCGGGGACCGGCCGGGCTGTTTCGATTAATGAAAAATCACTGTCAAAATTTTGCGGGAATGGCGGTCACCCTCCCCGCCGGCACCTCTCCCACCGCCCGGTGCTCGGCCCGTAAACTGGTGAAAGCGGGGCAAAATCACCGATCAAGCCCATGTTTTCTCCACGCCCGGGTCTTGCCGGTGCTTGGCTGGCTCCTCACACACCCTCCCGTACTCGTTAGCTATCTTCTACCACAAGCGAGGGCCCCTGCCCGAGGTAGTAAAAAAACGACCACTGTCAGGATAGACGACACACCTACACTTTCGTCGGACACCGGAAAAAATCCAAAAGTCCGGGGACGGGGGGAAAGTCCCATACCGTCGTGTAGGTGGCGGCCCCCAAAATATTAATGCCCGGCATCGATCAGAAAACGTTTGCCTGCTTCCTTGAGGCAGGGCAGACGGGAACGTCCGGCGCCCATTTGATAAATATACTGCACATAGGAGCGGGACACAAAATCCCCATACGTAATACATGGTACATCGGAGTGGCTCTCAAAATCCTAAAAAGTCCCAGGGCGGGGAAATTACATCTATTATAAATTTGCATTCCATAGTGTCACGGGCTGTCTCCCAAGGAAGCGCGACACCCAGCCGGGCCCGTTCGCCCGCGTCCTTGTGGCAGGGCAGACGGTACCGCCCGGCGCCGATATACTTACATTGTACTACACATCGGGGCCGGACACGAAATCCCCATAATTAGTACGTATAGTTTAAGTAAGATACTGCTGTAATTTTTACTTATGCTTTACTCATAACCTGTACGTATGTACTTAGCTCGTAAGAGCATAAACGTGCAATAAAGGTCTTTCATTCATTAATAAAATGTACATTGAAGCGGGACCGGCCACCATAGCCTTAGTGCTAGCTGACGGCGGGCTGGCACTATCTTTACATCGGATTGGGACCTGCCGTTGGCCGAACGTACGATTGACCCGGCTAGCCGTACATGCGGAAGAGGTCGTGTGTTTGAGTTGGGTGAAGTCTTACACCTGCTGGGAAGGTGTATTGGTATGGTAAATGCACTTGTTTTTGTCTCAGATTAATAGTAACTTTGCTGTGCTGGTGGCGGACTGGCACTCTCTTTACATCGGATTGGGACCGGCTACTGTAGCCTTAATGCTAGCGGTGGACCGGCGGTCTCTTTACATTGGAGCGTGTGTATGTGTGTGTTGGGTAAAGTCTTACACCAACTGGGAAGGTGTTTTGGAATGGTAATGCACTTGTTTGTGCCTCAGAGTAGTAACTTTGCTGTTCGTTTTCTGACCGGTAAAGTGTTAAACCTTGAGTTAACAAACTTAAAAAGCTTTCTACACAACAGATTTAGCTTTACTGACGGACACATACCTTTAGCCAAAATAGCTTCAGTTGACACTTTCTGGGTAGAAACTATAGTGGATACGTAGAATGCTTCTGGCACAGGTTGCTGCTGACGTTCTTGTAAGGTGCGTCCTTCTTCACGGTAGCTGGGCCGTAATGCCGTGTGACAAACGATCCAAGATTAGTCTTATACACGTGGTGGAGTTAATTGTCTGAACGTCGCTTTCTTGGATTGATTCAAAGCGAAGGTGAGTGCAGTGATCTTTTGGATAAAGGGGAGGGCGTTGCTTTCTAGTATGGAGACTAAAAGTGCGTTTTTTTTACAAAGAGGGCTGCGTTGCTTTTTTTATGAAGCGGTGTGCGTTGCTTATTTGGATTAAGAGGTAGTGCAATGCTTTTATGAATAAAGAGAGTCGTGGTGCTTTTTCGGACGTACATACGAAAAGTGCGGTGGTTTTCTAGATCAGCATAAGAGAAGTGTTCTGCTTTTTTCCGTAATGCCGTGACAAAGAATCCAATATTAGTCTTACATACATGTACATGCTGGGGTGAGATTGTCTGCAGCTGAACGGTGCTTTCTTGGACTGGTTCGAAGCGAAGGTGAGTGCAGTAATCTTTTGTATGAAGGGCAGGGCGTTGCTTTCTATGACGGAGACTAAAAGTGCGTTTCTTTACAAAGAGGGCTGCGTTGCTTTTTTTGGGGTTTGAAGAAGTGTGCGGTGCTTTCTGGGATTAAGAGATGGTGCATTGCTTTTATGGTGGTGCTTTTTCGGATGGAGACAAGAAAAGTGCGGTGCTTTTTTAGATCAGCAAAAGAGAAGTGTCGTGCTTTTCTTCCGTAATGCCGTGACAAATAATCCAATATTACTGTAGAAAATGAAATCCCCCACATGATTATTTCCCACGCGTTATATTCATTACAAAATAACAGGATATCCAGAAAGGAAGGAATTGTGTATTAGGGAAGACCTAAATCGTTCCAGAGGATAATATACCCTACAATTTGTGTCAATTCAAAAGGAAAGATTTTAGATTAATTAGCTAAATACGAGATTTCCACATTCCAAAGAAGGAATTAGTCACCATCTAAAACTAACATTCGTACGTGAAGTGCTTTCAGAAGGTTTACGTCGATTTCTTTGGGTTATAATCAAGACGGACGTATTCAATGCCATGTTTACATTCTACCTGGCTGAAGTGAGACCACACATGTATGTTCGCACGGCCTTACTGTCGCCAGTTCTCTTAAAGAGTCAGTTTCTTAAACTGAATAACATGTAGGAGAGGGGACCGTGTGGCGCGGGTGGTCCAATCACGACGTTCGTATCAGTGCACTCGTACGCGTGTTGGCTATAAAACTGCCGGGCTGCCGTCCGTTGGCTTTACTCACGCAACCGAACAGCCGACAACAAGCCGACAGCGCAAGGACAACCCCCGTACTACATACCCAACAAAGAACGAACCACCATCACCACGATGAAGACCATCGTCATCGCAGCAGCACTGCTCAGTCTTCTTGTGACCACGTTTGCTGCACCCACCAATGGAAAGAACGAGGTACGAATCAAGAATCGAGAATCCGTGAAGCATCGTTTTTGAATGATGGCTAACATAATGATGGAGATACAAGTAATTCCGTATTGCACCCCTTTGTAACTGTGAGAATGCCTTCCTGACAGATTTCATGTGCAGTGATGATGTCCATTGCCATTTGCAATTCATACTTCCAACCTAACGCTTTCTGGCTTGTGTCAAATAAAACCGATTTTGCGTCGTAACGCAACTGGGACATCCGCTTAAATGCTGAGGGCCTTCTGGTTTCCTTTGACTATTCCTTATTCCAAGATTTAAAAAAAACAGTTATGTAGACATAGTCTGTCACGTTTTGGATATGAATTAACTCGTTGGCGTTTTCGTTGTCTTTACAGCTCTACAGCTCGGCTCTGGAAAACGACGTTTACGACACCGCCATCGACGCCCTCCTGCAGCTGGAAGAAGTGGCAGAGGCGTCCGATAGGAATGTGAAGTGTGATTACGACCCGATCTGCTTCATCGGCAAGAGAGAGGTGAAGAAGTCAGCGGTCCTGTCTCCCATCGGGAATGGCGGCTTCCAGAAGAGAGCCGAGATGATGTCTGACCAAACCACGAATTCCGACAAAGGTCCCAGGCGAATGAAGTAGTCACCGCTCCGCAAACGTTAACCAAACCTCATAACTCATGTGGCAACTTACATGTATATGCGAGGTTAGACCGATTTTCTTCATTGCAATGAAGAATAAAGCACCTATAAAACGTCAAGTCTCTGTCTCATGAAAATTTACATCGGATTAGGACCGGCCGTTGGCGGTACAATTGGCCCGGCTAGCCGTATGGGGAAGAAGTCGTGTGTGTGTTTGTGTGTGTGTGTGTGGGGGGGGTGTTGGGTAAATTCTTACACCTACTGAGAAGGTGTTTTGGAATGGTAATGCACTTGTTTGTGCCTTAGAGTAGTAACTTTGCTGTTCGTTTTCTGACCGGTAAAGTGTTAAACCTTGAGTTAAACTTAAGAAACTTTCTACACAACAGATTTAGCTTTACTGACGGGCACATACCTTTTTAAACAGCCAAAATAGCTTCAGTTGACACTTTCTAGGTAGAAACTCGTGTAGAATGCTTCTGGCACAGGTTGCTGCCGACGTTCTTGTGGGGTGCGTCCTTCTTCACGGTAGCTGGTCCGTAATGCCGTGTGACAAACGATCCAAGATTAGTCTTATACACGTGGTGGAGTTGATTGTCTGAACGTCGCTTTCTTGGATTGATTCAAAGCGAAGGTGAGTGCAGTGATCTTTTGGATAAAGGAAAGGGCGTTGCTTTCTAGGATGGAGACTAAAAGTGCGTTTTTTACAAAGAGGGCTGCGTTGCTTTGTTTATGAAGCGGTGTGCGTTGCTTATTTGGATTAAGAGGTAGTGCAATGCTTTTATGAATAAAGAGAGTCGTGGTGCTTTTTCGGACATACATACGAAAAGTGCGGTGGTTTTCTAGATCAGCATAAGAGAAGTGTTCTGCTTTTTTCCGTAATGCCGTGACAAAGAATCCAATATTAGTCTTACATACATGTACATGCTGGAGTGTGATTGTCTGCAGCTGAACGGTGCTTTCTTGGACTGGTTCGAAGCGAAGGTGAGTGCAGTAATCTTTTGTATGAAGGGCAGGGCGTTGCTTTCTATGACGGAGACTAAAAGTGCGTTTCTTTACAAAGAGGGCTGCGGTGCTTTTTTTTTGGGTTTGAAGAAGTGTGCGGTGCTTTCTGGGATTAAGAGGTGGTGCATTGCTTTTATGAATGAAGAGGGTGGTGCTGCTTTTTCGTATGGAGACAAGAAAAGTGCGGTGCTTTTTTAGATCAGCAAAAGAGAAGTGTCGTGCTTTTCTTCCGTAATGCCGTGACAAATAATCCAATATTACTGTAGAAAATGAAATCCCCCACATGATTATTTCCCACGCGTTATATTCATTACAAAATAACAGGATATCCAGAAAGGAAGGAATTGTGTATTAGGGAAGACCTAAATCGTTCCAGAGGATAATATACCCTACAATTTGTGTCAATTCAAAAGGAAAGATTTTAGATTAATTAGCTAAATACGAGATTTCCACATTCCAAAGAAGGAATTAGTCACCATCTAAAACTAACATTCGTACGTGAAGTGCTTTCAGAAGGTTTACGTCGATTTCTTTGGGTTATAATCAAGACGGACGTATTCAATGCCATGTTTACATTCTACCTGGCTGAAGTGAGACCACACATGTATGTTCGCACGGCCTTACTGTCGCCAGTTCTCTTAAAGAGGCAGTTTCTTAAACTGAATAACATGTATGAGAGGGGACCGTGTGGCGCGGGTGGTCCAATCACGACGTTCGTATCAGTACACTCGTGTTGGCTATAAAACTGCCGGGCTGCCGTCCGTTGGCTTTACTCACGCAACCGAACAGCCGACAACAAGCCGTCAGCGCAAGGACAACCCCCGTACTACATACCCAACAAAGAACGAACCACCATCACCACGATGAAGACCATCGTCATCGCAGCAGCACTGCTCAGTCTTCTTGCGACCACGTTTGCTGCACCCACCAATGGAAAGAACGAGGTACGAATCGAGAATCGAGCAACGTTTTTGAATGATGTCTAACATAATGATAGCAAGTAATTCCGTCTTGCACCCCTTTGTAATTGTGAGAATGCCTCCCTGACAGATTTCATGTGCAGTGATGTTCATTGCCATTTTCTTAAAATGGATTCAATTTCTTCATTTTGATGTTTGCAAATTGTATCTTATATAACATCTTGGATACGACTTGTGGTTGACAGCCGACTACAAAGCCGCTACTCGATGATGATAATGTCAATTGCAATTCATACTTCCAACCTAACGCTTTCTGGCTTGTGTCAAATAAAACCGATTTTGCGTCGTAACGCAACTGGGACATCCGCTTAAATGCTGAGGGCTTTCTGGTTTCCTTTGACTATTCCTTATTCCAAGATTTAAAAAAAAAACAGTTATGTAGACATAGTCTGTCACGTTTTGGATATGAATTAACTCGTTGGCGTTTTCGTTGTCTTTACAGCTCTACAGCTCGGCTCTGGAAAACGACGTTTACGACACCGCCATCGACGCCTTCCTGCAGCTGGAAGAAGCGGCAGAGGCGTCCGATAGGAATGTGAAGTTGTGTGATTCGGACCCGATCTGCTTCATCGGCAAGAGAGAGGTGAAGAAGTCAGCGGTCCTGTCTCCCATCGGGAATGGCGGTTTCCAGAAGAGAGCCGAGATGATGTCTGACCAAACCACGAGTTCCGACAAAGGTCCCAGGCGAATGGAATAGTCACAGTTCCGCAAACCAAACCTCATAACTCATGTGGCAACTTATATGCGAGGTTAGACCGATTTTCTTCGTTGCAATGAAGAATAAAGCACCTATAAAACGTCAAGTCTCTCACTCACTGTCTCTCACTCACTCACTCTGTCTCATGAAAATTGACTTCACCAAACACCAGCCAACCACAGCCGACCTTGTTCCCGACCTTCTCCTAACCATGGTTTGGGGAGTATAGCAGTGTACTGGTACGGGACGCCATATTCAGTTCACCTGTATCCCCAACATGCGAAAATTGATACCTGTTGCTAGGCAACAGGGGACTGTTTACACTAGGAAGAACCATAATATGGCTTCTCAAAGTAATAGGGACATGCAAAGAATGCGACTAAGAAACATCAGAATAAGTTTTTTGTGCCCTTCATTTTTTTAGCATCCACATATAGTTTCAAATTGAGATTCTATCAACTCTTGTGGAATAATAAACAGCTATAGTAGGAAATATGACAAACCATGTGCCTTCTACATTATATATTTACAACATTATTGGCATTGTAAGAGTGCACTATATACATTTAGTACTGTTTCTAAGTCACTATCCAGACTTTATTGACAACTTTTTCTGAAGCCATCTGTAAAGTATAAGCTATCTCATGGTTCTATCTGTACTTTGCATTCTGAGCAAATTTCCAAGCAGATGTTAGGTACCAAGCAGAAATGTTACAAACATGTCGTCAAAGAATCGCTCACAATTGTGGGACTGTTAAGACCTAATAGACCTCTATATATATCTACCGTAAATGCACGTGCACACACAAAACTTTAAGATAACTTAGTACATTTCAGTACATGCCATTCAGAACTGACTTTTTTTTTACTCTGCATCAATGGAATGCTTTTGCATATTATTCAAGACATAATTTGAAAATTAACTACCAAAAAAAGTTATAGCATTTAGTTCAACCATTGAGGGACCAGAGTTACATACATATTCTGACATTTCCAACGAGAAGTTTGAAAAACGGAGAAAAAAATTGGTTGGTCCTACAGCCCCCCTTGTTATTGTTCCCCCCCTGGTGCCCATCGATCTGCACCCCCCTGCCCGTCGAGGGGTGCCTGGGGGGGTAGGTTCTCCATGTTGTTCTGCTCAGCCAGCACCTTGAAGTGCTGCGAGTTCTTGAACTCAGAGTACAGCGTGAAGAGGACATGGAGAGACTGGAGTCTGTTCTTGTAGACTGGGACGTCCAGGATGGAACAGATCAGGTCGATGTAGGTCGGGAGGTCACAGTCAAGGTCAGCTGTCGGCAGGCCGACCTACGGAACAACCAGAGGTCAAGGTTATCATATAGACTGCAAAATATTTAATGTTCTAAATAAAAGTAACAAAAACACATCAAGGAGCAGAAATAAATATATAACATTGTACACAGAGTCTTCTTTTTACAATTATTTATGTCTGTCATTGTATCATTATGAATGTGTTGCTTGCATCTAAATTGATTGTATTGTTTGTTTTTTTACTTTTTTCACGAAAAATTTAAATGCTGGCCACTTTTCATTCAAGTCATGAGGAAAGAGGTTTATTAGAGTCTGACAAATATATAACAACGATACAGATTACATCATACTACCAACAAAAAGGGACAATTTAAATCAAAATTGTTAACACCCCAAAATACGAGATAATGATGCACATATCCTTTAGATATATAAATACCTGTAAAAGTCGATATCAACAGTAAGGTCTTGTTGCAGAGACTACTTTCAGTTTTGGTACTAAAATGCTAGTATTTTGCTA
The DNA here is from genome assembly GCA_013266295.2 of Branchiostoma floridae x Branchiostoma japonicum. Classification (NCBI taxonomy): domain Eukaryota; kingdom Metazoa; phylum Chordata; class Leptocardii; order Amphioxiformes; family Branchiostomatidae; genus Branchiostoma; species Branchiostoma floridae x Branchiostoma japonicum. The sequence goes on from CM023832.1 coordinate 4,877,284, forward strand.
ATCTTTAACCTGATTATATGATGTTATGACAATTAAGATATGCTTTGTTTGTCCTCACCCTGTTCAGAAGGTCCTCAAACTCTGGCGGCCATTCTTGCATGAGTTGTTCGATGTCGGGCATGTTCTTGGTGTAGTGGACGTTGGGCGGGGGCTTGGAGCGGTGCAGCTCGCTGATGCTGTCGATCCAGTTCTCGATCGCCTTGGGGTTCTTGTCGGCCTGGGCTACGCTACTCACCTGCATAGCTTTGGTCGTAGTCTGGATACAAACAAAAACAACAACAAGAAATTAATTATTATTAATTAAGAATTCCTCACTGATTCTGTTTGTGCAATTTCCCACTTGCTCCCATAAGGCAACAGAGAAACAGACATACATATATACATGTAGCAGGAGACAGGAAATAAGATAACCATTTCTGGTGTTTACACGAAGCCTCTACTGGCCCCACTTTTTAAACATCTGTATGTGATTTGTGTATTTTTACTTGTTTCTTTTGTATTGTCCCTGTATTATATGGGCCTATGGCCTGAAATAAAGAATAAATGAATACCTGTTTAGAGATTGCCCTGAGCTGTAAGTCCAGCACGGTCGGGTCGGACTGTTTGGCGCACGGCTCGTCCAGAACGGTCAGTCCCAGGGGGCTCGGCTTGCTGTCCGGCCTCCCCACCTTCACGAACGCGTCAATGTCGCCCACCGCCGGAATGAAGTCTGGAATGAAGGGCTTGAGCTTGTGCTCAAGTTCGATAGACTGCGGGGTGTACCTAAGGAGGTGGGAGGGGGGCACAGAAAAAAAACAGTTTTTTGTTATCATTTTTTAAAACTGAAAACATTAGTTGAAGATAGCCCCTTACTAAGGCAAAACCAATTTAAATTCTTTGTTCTCATTTGCCTGCTTCATTTTTCATGATTTGCAAAAAAAAAAAAAAAAACATTTACCATTCAGGTTCTGAATCAACCCCAACAAACTCATATTTGGGCCTCAACAGTTATAGAAAGTGTCTTTCTAGTTGTTACAGTTTTTTCATTTGCCAAATTTATTTAAGAGTTTAAAATTGATTGTTTGTAATTACAAACCAGCTGCCTAGTGTGTACACAAGTTGTAGCTCTGACATGCAGACCTTGTATGTACAAATGTAGCATTCATGCTTTGGCAAGATACCTAGTTCTTGAAAAAAAAAAAATTTGAAAGAGGACATATTAAACTAGAAAGGTATCCGGTAACATCTACATAGCAAATGCATAATGTTTACCTACACATGGTCTAGAATAACAAACAACAGTACTGCTCTGTTTATTCTTGCTCAAACGCATTTATAATATATGGTGACAGAGCCCAACACCTGCAACTTGCAACTTAACGTAATCCAAAGGGTGACTGCTACAGCACCAGTTACCATGGTGACAGCCTTCTGGTCCAGGTCATTGACCTTATGTGTTTGAAACAGAGCAAATACAATATGTTTTCCTTCTGCAAACTTAAGGTAAACATAATCAATAACATCCCACACCTTGTGATATACTGGAACAGGTCCTTGATCTCTGGCGTAACGGCCAGATGGTCGTAGTCAGCGGGATCGTACGCGCCCTCCACCTGGGCGTGTTCATCATCATCATCATCGTCATCGCCGTTAGAGGTGTCCGAGTCATCATCATCATCATCATCTGGGAACAAGATAGGAGTTAGCTATCATCATAAATGACATTTTTTTGCTCGATTTGACCTTTTCCTTGTTGCCTAACCCTACAACTAATATTGGTGCCAAACGAACACCTTTAGCATGCTGCAGGTTAAGTTTTAACAGACTCGGTTCTCAGGCAGAAAATTTCAATGTAAAATCATAGAAACAGAACAAGGTTGAAATAGGAGGTTAGGAGGAAAACTTGAATCTGACTACTGTTAATTTATAGATTTTTGAGGGGAATTAATTTTGCAGGAGGGAAAAGCAAGTGCATGAGTGAGGGAAAGGAGATTTTTTGCTTATGTTTTTAGTTAATGCCATTGAAACAATTCTGTAGTATAGTAGAAATACAATGAAAGTGCAATACATGTACAGTATTTGCAGCAGCATGATTTTGCGGTGGAGAGAACAAAAAAAACACTAACATTTGAAGTATTATAATTGTATATCACTGAAACCAAGAAATGTAGTCATGCGACCCTGGGATGGATAAAAGGTTAACAAAATTGCCAGGGTCCACAGCTGCACAAGTGCCTAAATTGTAAGAGATCAACTTTCCGTGCAAGAAGACACACAGATGGCACAGTACAAGGCATGCAGCACTCAAGACTGTCACAGAAAATACATTTTAATAAATTTTTAGAAAAAATCTCATAACAGTTTTATACGTAGCAAAGTGACTTTAGGAGAGACTGAGTGAGAACAACAGAAATATTTACTGCCACATACCTTTAACTAAGGCCCATATATGCAGCCATGAAAATAAGACAGGTGCACTTTCCATTGGATTGGAGTACGTATTTCATCTTATAATAAGCTATAGCTTTCATTTTTCTATTATTTCTACTGAGCTGTATTTATGTTTTATGTTGCAATTTTCGTCCGCATGAAAATGCATTTTCCTTTTTTGCTGTTAGTTAATATAGACCACTACACAGTGTATTTCATATCACCTGCAAGAGGGCTGGAACCGAGGGTGATGCGGAATACACTGTGTATTTCTATTCATGTCATATCCACCCAAGAAAACATTTCTATGCAAAATGAACCAAAAGTAGAGAAAATTTGGTGTCCCTAAACAAAAAATTGTAACAACATTGATTCCAATGTCTGAATGTGGTATTCAAATTTTTGAAAGCGGCACTTGCGTTCGAATTATTCTCTGGAACTTTTGGAAGCCCATGTGATAACCGTTAGAACCCTGTGTGATACAGGTAGTTATCACATGGGCTGGAAAACCTTATCGAATGCTATCGCGGCCCAGCTAAGACATAAAAAAGGTATTGATCATGCTAATTGTGTATGATCTTCAGTACAAAATAAAAATTGGATGTACCATCGTTTCCAATTATACGCTGACTTGATTACATTAGATGTAGATCATCCATGCACGCATCGATTTTCATTCATCCCCCCTCAAAAAAAAAAGTTTGTGAGCCAACTGTTTCTTTAGGTATTTGAAGGATGACAGGAAAAGAAGAATACGTTAGAGGAGGGAAAGCAGGGCTCAAATTATAACTTGCTTGCACAACCAGCTCTTCCAAAGTCAACAAAGTTGTGAAAGAACAAAAATAAAGAATTTAATGATATGTATTACCATGCTGTGTGTTCAGTCATGTTTTCAACCACTTACATTTTATAATAAAGGCGACTTTTGTTTTGCCCAATCGTTTTTCTCTGCACCCTAGCATCAGTTTTGGCGTGCCCTAAACTGTCTTCCATCTAATATTATTATAGTATATTAATCAAATTAGTATGTTTTCTAAAAGATTCTAGCATACATGTAGTACTCTACCTGAGTCAGTCCTCTGTTGTTGTTGTTGTTGTTGTTTTTGTTGCTGTGCGGCCCCCTGACCCATGTCACGAGGGTCACGTGGGGTTTCCCCAGTCTCAAATTCGTCGCTGTCAGACATGGCTCCTTCTGTGATAGGGGTTAAGAGGATCAGAAAGTTTGTATTTCTTACAAAAATGTCAAATTTGAAGCAATTCTAATGTTTGTTTGTTTTATATACAGTACTAGCATTTCCTCAGATACTTTACTCCATATATGTCAAAATCTCGAAGGGGCATTATGTAATATTTTTGCATCAAAAATTGAAATATTTCATTTGAAAAAAATCTTCATGTGATGGTCATTTACTTTCACTTTACCACATACATGTATCTGTGCAGTTATCTCACATTTCTGACATTTGTGGTTGTCGCTAAAACGGCTCACACGAGGCGCACTCAGTTTGTGACACCACCACAAACTACGAGGGTAAACAAACATGGCTGACAGCTGTGTTTCCAGCTTTTAAACACACTCATATGGAACTAAAGAACTTTGCTATTCATACATCCACAAACCTGATGAAATTATTCATGAGTTTATTTGGAAGAGTATTATTTTTTAGTACAGTGCATTAGTATTTAGTATAAATAGGTTTCCTATTTATTACTTTTTGCTCATACATTTATTGTGGTTGTAGAAACAATGCACACCTATATGTTCACTCTTCATTTGATTCTTCTGTGACTTCACCCCAAAGTGATCATTGATTTATGACGTGTGTGTTTTTGTACTGCAGTTTTGGGATGTTCTGCTAGAGGGAGCAACTTGCACAGAAACTTATAATTAGACCCGACCTGTGGAGCTGCGTGTGGGTGTGGCGCTCTCCCCTGGCCCGGGGCGGTGCGGTCGGCCTGCGGGTCCCGGCGGCTGGCGGGGACTCGGCGTCACACCGTACTGACTCGCGACCTGGAAATACGTACGGAACGAAAGACTTGAGTGAAGCCAAACAGTGTTACAGTCTGGGGAATTTGAGGCAGGGCTCGCAGGAACAAGCCGTATATGTACATGTAGATGGCGAAGGGATAGGGAGAAAAAGGCACAATCAGAGGGACTTTTAATTTCAAATAAAAGGGGGGCATGCATATGACATCAATGTACTACATTGTAGATTCACAAAGACAGTGGCTACATATAACCATCCGGCTTCGAAGTATGTTGAAAAAAACCTACAACAACAAGTATTTTGACTAGAAACGTACCGCAACAACCTCCACAAGGAGCACACAAGACAAGGATGACACATAAGAGAACAGACATCAACATACAGATATACAATTTCTATTTTGTATATACGTAGTTTGCAGTTGAAAAGAAAGTACTTTTTAATTTGTTGCTTCAATGAATTTTTAAGCTACTCTTCTCAGCACACAGAAAACTGATTATGAGGTAAATTTAGATGAAACTATATCTCCAACAGAAGTCAAAATTGGACTTACTAGTACCCAAATTTTTGACCATACGACTCCAGTCTTTGTCAAGGAATGAGAGATCCACCGCTTCCTAGACTTCACATTCACATTGAAGCGGTGGAAATGCTCATTCCTTGACAAAGACTGGAGTTCTACAGTCAAAAATTTGAGTAAGTCCATTTTATTGTGTTGGAAATTACAGTTTAAACTCGCAATCGCTTCATAAAGACTTCTGCCAAGTGCCAACACAGATGAACTTCAAGCTAAATGTAGAGAAATGTCTAAACATAATTTACAAACAGGGATTTTGACAAAAGATAACCGGGAAAAAGCTCTCAACATGCACACCATTTAACGTAAATAACTGTTAATTTTATACATAAATTGTAATATAGATACACAGGTACAGTATACAACGTTACAGGTACACAACTTAACTGAGCAGCATTCAGCTTTCAGTCCATCTTCTATACCGCCATAATTTACACGCTAAATGACAACAACAACAACAACAACAGCAACAATACCTCCTCTGCGTCGGCTACTTCTAGCGACTCGTCGTAATGTTGGTTCACGTGGATTCTGGTTCCTTGGTCCGAGTCAGAGTCATCCGCCATAGACCCGACTGTGGAACTCCCCACTTCTGTAAACGTCGCCTAGGCAGCGAGGGGGAGGGGGGCGAGATTCAAACACCGGTAAAACTATTTTCCGAGCCGCTACAACGCTTCCAACACCCTAGGATTGAAGAAAACTAGCTAAAATATAGTTTCGCAAAGTTTTACCAGAATAGGAGATTCTATAATGCTTTTCTGGGAGAAAAAATTTAAAATTGTCCTTCGAAAAGTTCTGGGAGCCGAAATATGTCCACTACTGCGCATGTGCAATGTGGAAAGCCCTGGCAACGGTGGTCTCTCACCGGAGTTATTATAGATCTCATGCCGCCGTTCGGTGTGACGTAGTTGAGGCTTTAAAAGATGGCGGGAACAGTGAATCCGCTGATGAATCTCGAGATTGCCGTGGCTAACGGTTTAATCTTGGAGTTCACGTGTTACACGACGTGGAAAGAGTTCGCGGCTAGGGATGAGCACTTCTTTCACGGCTGCAGGGGCTATCTGCAAGCTTTACTGGCGCGAAGAGTGGAGTCCACCCCTAAGAACCAGTGCAGGGCCAACTTCATTAGACTTCTGTGTGGCAAGACTCGTGTGTTATATCAGAAGGTTTCCTTGTTGTGTACTACAAAACAAAGTACAAATGCCATGTTGCTAATTGTCTGGGGGAATGGGCAGTTTAACTGTTTGATGTTACCATTGGCTTGTTATCTTCAATAAAAGTAGATCATTAATTTATTTATTGATTCGGCTTAGAGAAAGCCAGGGTTTCCCAACTAGTCAGGGACTAGTATTAATATCAATTAATATTCATGAAAGTTTTTTCTTGTGGAGGGAGGATCAGTATTTCAGTACCAAGGACAGGCATACATGTACTTTGCCTGATGATAGCTTTATGCCCCAACCTAGATGTGGCAAAGTAAGATTGAAAACAAAATTTATTTCAAAGATAAATAAACTGCATTGTTGAACATAGCAAACTGTGTGGTGTCTCATAGATGTGTTTGTTTGTTTCTTTGTCTTCACGACTGAGCATTATGCCTGTTGTAATAAACTTGGGGAAAGGTGTTTTCCGAAAAAAAACCCTTGGTATTTAGTACATTAATTCATTGTTAATATGGACGAAGTGGCGAAAATAGCAGGATTGGTAACAGAATGTTTTGGAATGGACCATGTTTTGGAATACAACAGGCATTCCACTTCGTCGCATTCCAAATCATGGCACAGCTGGACTTCGAATGTTTCATAACGTTGCCGACCACATGTCGGTCATTAGGGACTCCATCTTGGGCCTGTCAAGAAGCCTTGTCTGTGTGTTTGTGTGTGTGTGTGTGTCTGTGTGTCTGTGTGTGTGTGTCTCTGTGTGTGTGTGTCTGTGTGTGTGTGTGGAAAATATACTGACAGAAAGGTCAAATTCTAGACCTGAAAAAAGTACCAAGAAATTGAATAAAGATTTTACTTGTAATTTTCCATATGCAGGACTATTCCATTTTACCAGAAAGTCACAATGTTTTTTTTTAATGAAACCATTCATGGAATCTTAATATCTAGGGGACTACTTAAAATAATGAATTATCCTTCACGCCTGAAGACATAACGACACACATGCGAAGTGTCCATGTGTCAACCTCAACTAAAACAGCCTCTTTAAATTTATAGATTAGAGAGGCACTAGGAATTGGAAAATCTACTTCTCAAAGTCAAATATCTAGTATGTACGAAACTATGAAAGATATGGCAGATGCTGGAGTACAGATTATAATACAAAGGAAAGAATTCTCTTATAATTTACTTCTGAAATTTATTTTTGCTTTTTATATGAAGACAAGACACATTAATATATCTTGTCTTGCAAAAAGCTGATAAGGTGTTCTAAATTCCCAGAGCTGAGATTAAATTTTTGACTGACCGATCTTCAACTAACTGTCAGTTACTCTTACTACTGATCACAATGGATCCTTCCTATAGTTCCGACTACCTCGGTCAAAACATAAAAAGGCAAATGTTTGACAGACATGCAGCCACTCTCTCATTGGTCGAACCGCTAATTGCCATGTCATCATTGGTTGAACTGATAATTGTGATGGACAGGTCCATTGTAGTGAGAGGAGGTCTATTTCTTCGCGGCAGCAGCACGGTTTGCAGCCAGGACGGCGCCAGGACTCGGGTACGGTCTCTGCTGGAAGAGCGGTCCGGAGACCGTGGAATCTACGCCGGTTTTGGCCTCGTTTGCCTTGGGCAGTCCAGTCGACCATGTTCCTCTGTGGAAAAAATTATTAATTATAATTATCTGTTATGTTGACAGCCACTCGGAAAGAGTATAATCTGTTATAGTCACCAGGTTGAAAATAAAACATCCCTTTTATCATGGTTTGTTCACAATTATTACAATATACATGTACGCTGAAATTAAGCTGCTAACCTTGCTTTGATCTCGTTCAAAAGAATTTAATACGTCCCATCCTATCCATACATTGTCAAGTAAATTCCATTACGGGGAGATAACTCTTACTATGTACAAATTGGTAATCTACACATTCAACGAATAATTAACGAATAAATAAGACCTTAAAACAAGTAGTGTCAATGATACATGTATGTAAAACTCAACATTTTATACTTGTACAGTATGTAAGACTATGCTTTGGTTAATTTTTGGTCTGTCTTATGTACCTTGGTGCATCTGAGTAGGATGCAGGGTCCATGGGGTCAAGCTCATCCCTGTCTCGCCCTCCTGAACCTGTAAGAAACAAATAAAAACATAAATAAAAACACAGATAGGTAAACACATTGATTTCATATAAACATCCATTGGATTACTACTACAGTACTCTAGAGAATTTTTTTCACCTGCGAAACTTTGCAAAAACCTTATTTTCCCTCTTATTATGGGAATTTCAGATTTCTGGGAAGTGTTTTGGGTATCTGTGAATGTATTAGAGCTGTATTGTATCATTCATTATTACATCATAGAATAAATTATTACTCACTGACAGACGATTATACGATGTAACTAACTCCCATATTACACCATGGTTTATGTTTCATACCATGATTACTCAATACACATTTCTGGCAATCCAGTACAACATCCTTCCACAGGTCACAACGCTGTCAATCAACTGAAATCCAATCTCTGCCCACTCACTTCCAATCCTCAGGACAAGATACATACAAACTCTCGAATAAACCAGTGCTGACAAAAAGGAAGTGTGATGTAACAGTTTCACAGCACCTCTACGTCTCTCTCTCCCCCCCTCCGCCTCTCTGGTACGGCACCGGTCTTCTCTGTTGACGAGATTCCATGTAGCGGGGCTTTCCGATTGGCTCTCTTCTCCGCTTTGTGTCTGAACTGTCGTGGGCATCGTTGTCTTCGCTGTCGTCTGTCAGGTCATCGTCCTGGTCGTCTTCTTCGTTATCATCATCATCGTCATCATCACCCTCTCCTTCACTGTCCGACTTATCAGCTGATGTGCCTGGAAGGGGAACACATAACCATGACTTAATCTTAACTTACTCTCCAAGCAGAGGTAGGATTTTTGGCGTGTTTTTGGCGTGTTTTTAGGCTTTTTTATCGGGCTTTCTTTTTTCACTGAATTTTTTTTTCCACCCAATCCAATTCAAAAACACGCCAAAAATCCTACCTCTGCTTGGAGAGTAATCTTAACTTAGATATACATTAAATATAATGTAACATTTTTTATTTGATTGTCATTTACTTCTTTACTTTTCAAAACAAGTTAACATATTTGTGCCATTCTGACATTTATGATTGGTGTTAAAACAGCCCACATGAGGCGCCTTTATTTTGTGGCACCACCACAAAATACCAGAATGTAAACAAACTTGGTGATACTGATGTGTAAACATTCAATTCAGCCGGCCGGGTGTCTTACCTGCTAGCCAGGCTGCAGGAACTGTGATCTTTGCTGCAGGATCTGTTGGAAAGTCAAAGGGCATTACGGTCAAACCAATGTTGGTACAGTCTTATCTTTTTATCAGTAATAATATTTAACTAGAACCTAAGGTAAAATTTGCAAAGAGGAAGAAGAGGAAGAAATGCAGAGCAAACAAAAAATGTTTTCCTTCTACAAAGGTAAACATAAGACTATCTGCATGGCATTTAATACAAGACAAGACAAAACTTAGTACAACTAGAAGCCTGCTTTTTTAAAAAATACATTGTACACGAGTCATTAATTTTGCACTTGTTTACATCTTCTTTACTTTTTATGTAATTTACAAACTAGACTCGTAGCTAGGTTGAATACTAAGTAATAAGATTATAACTTTATGATAGCTCAAAAGTACGGCTCAAGGTCATTGTCAATGTACAATGATGCTGGCTTGAATAACCTTCAGCCTACTAAGGTAGCCTTTTGGCCTGGAATTTGTACTAGTCAGTAGTTATGGGATGAGGCAGCAGTGAGAAGGTTAAAAGTACCTGTAGGAGGCAGCCATGACACCTGGTCTGTCTCTGCATTCCAGTAATAATGGTGCTGACTGTGGGTAGAACAACACAAGACATTTGGCTCATTCTCATTGAAATGTACAGAATACCGGTAACAGAGGTTACAACATAATAATAATTAGCCCTCTGTAGGGCTTATAATTGAATCCATTAGGGGTGACAAAGAAGACAGATGCTACATGTATATGACCTAATAGTAGAGGTTTGTTGTACTGGGAAAATTCTCCTACACGTAGCTCTTTTAAACAAGCATAATGATGAGCAGCCAGTCCGGACTCCTAATAAGGACTGCGACCCTTAGGCCCATGAAGCAGAGTGACACTTTCACTCTACTTTCACTGAAAGTTGGGTGAGCGACAACAGCCAGTATACGAACTCTCAACCTCTAATGGTTTGGAGGGAGGCTAGGGTCGCTGCTATACAATTGTCTCAGTGATCAATCTGACCACAGTGTACAATTACATACAAGTAATAGTGTTTTAACACCTATCTAATATACAGCAAATAAAAATCCACAGTAAGTATATAAACCCAGTACATGGACCAGTGTAGGTTAGGTGCAGCATGGAGTTAAAATATAATATCTTATATTTTAACTCCATGGGTGCAGGTAGACATCAGAAATACATGTACATGTCCTGCACAGCTCCGCAATTTTACCTGCACTAAATGCAGGTGGAATTTTGAGCCAATTCGAGGAATTTGGATTATACATGTACAAGTTATGTCCTTGAAGCCATGCACGTTTCGAAAGCACAGGTTTGCCCTACTTGCATTATTCATGAATCCATTCATAATGTGACTGTTGTGATAATTTGTCAAGTGTCTAAGTCACGCTACCCAAATGCAAACATATAGACTACCAGTGCTATTTAAGGCAAGTTCATTCTTTCTACAAATTCCCTCATGCCATGTTATACCTCAGATCATGAGTGTTGTAACGGTAATACCTGCATTTACCAGAAAAGGTATAAGCTAGCATGACTATATCACCCAGATGTAACTTAACGAAAAACAGAAGAACAATTGCAACATGTACACTCGTCTGACAGATATTTCAGCCTACAGACTCCTCATTAATAATAGATAGCAACTGGTGTGATAGCTTCATACTGATTTATTCTACATAGAAGCAATTATACAAGCCCACAACAATACACTATACAGCTAGCACAGACGCCTTTCAATTTCTTTGTTGCAGTTTCATCATTTTTTCAATTTACTAATAATAGCGAATTTTTGTATGGATAACATCCGATAAGAGGAATTGGATTTGCCAGGGCTCAGCCTGAATGAGACCGTCCGGATAGCAGAAAACAGAGAAGGTTATTAGAAAAGCCTGGTTGACAGATCTGTGGTGCCCCAACGGTTGAGTCAGCCTGTTGGGTTCGGCGCCCAAGGTGCATTTTGCAAGCAGAGGAGAGAAACGTGCGGCAAGGATGGTTTCTACTTGGCCTGCTAGAATCCAACCGACGCAGCATAACACGCACGGAGGTACACCACCCCATGGCACCATTGGCCAGTTGGATTCGCGACTAAAGGACAGATAATAATTTAAGATACGATTCATGTTCATAACGCGTCATTCCAGGTGATTTGTTTGGGTTTTATAAATCAGCTGCTCTGTGTGTTTTCATTTTGAATTCAAGACAATACTCTAATACTTGATGAGGTATTCAAAAGGAATTCAGGAAGTCAGCTTGTTTGTTTTGCATAACCAGTGAACCATGTTTAGGCATAACACACCATGGCCAGATTTGTATCTTTAGGTATTCATTTTCACCTGAGGAAATAGGCCAGGTGTAAAGTGGCTCAGTGTGTTTTTGGCTTTTTAATACATCTGTTGACACTACTTGGTCGGCGAGGTATTTTAAAGAAACTTACTAGTACTATAGGCAATCAGCTTTTGTTTCGCATATCTGGCAAACCACCTTTTAAAGGCGTAGTTCACACCAGATGTGTACAGTAAGTACAAGCTCTGCAGCATAAGACCAGACTGTAAGGTTTGAACCACCGGGAAGGAACCCTAGGCACTCTTTTCGATAAGTGTGGTGGGATCTAAAATGACCGTGTTTGAGGTGTGGCTCTCCTCAAACACGAGACCTCCGGCTTTACGTCTCATCCGAGAGGACATCTCTAACTGAAGATAGGATGAGGAAAATAGGTCAAACGTAAAGGTCCTAATAGCAAGGACACAACAGTGGGGCCTGCCAGGGATTCGAACCCAGGACCTTCATAGATTCTGAGTCAACAATGTCCACCACAAGACCACCTTGCCACATTTGACAATCATGGCGAAAAGGTTACTAATACTACTCACTACTGGACTTAGTGTTTGTGTAATAATCTATTGCATCTTGAACAAGACAATGATGAGAAGGTTTGTTTTTAAACCCTATAAATCTGTGGGCGATGGGCAACCTCAGCTTCCAGTGCTACAAACTACTACACATCGGCTGGCAACCAAAGGACAAGCTGTGAAACCTACGGACATCGTCTTAGTCGGATCATTCAAGAACACTTCGACTAACCATGCAGAGATGAATCTAGCACGCGAAGGCGACAAAGTTTCTGAGTTACGACAAGAAATGTCCTGCCGGCTGAAGAAAAACGTTCCATTTTCCACCATCACAAGAAAACAGGCACCCAAAGATAAGAACAAAGACATCTTGCCGGAGGAGAGCCTGGAGAAGTTGGTGCACTTTAACTCGTGCGCAGTCGTCAGTAGTAGCCACGCCCTGAGGCTTCGCACGTATGGACAGGAGATAGGTAATTTATTGTTGATTCATAGATTGGTAAAAAAATGACAAAGTTATCAGTAGTCTAACTATTACAGTACTAGTACATGTTTCAATTCAAATGTTTAATAAGTTTAGTAAAGAGGCTGTCATTCACAGAAATTAATTAATAGCCCACCCTACGAGACTGTATTGACCTAAGCTTTAAAACTAAAAACATTTTGGCAGCAATACATATTATACACTGTACAATGTATAGAGTTGGTGTTCTCTCAAACATTGCAGAATCTTTACTGATCAGCCGATGTTCGCAGGACACGGTAGATTTTTAGGCCCAAAATACACTTGATTGACTTAGACTCTGGCGATTTTAAAATTTGATGACCTCTAATTCCTTGAGATTTGGAATCTTAGATTTCTTGTTACTGGAATATTATCTTTTTCTTTTAGACAGCCACGACGCCGTGCTGAGATTCAACTGTGCTCCCACTCAGAAGTTTGAGGACTACGTCGGAAACCGGACGGACATCCGTCTGATCAACACGCGAATTCCGCAGGTGGACTGCAAGGAGGAGTTCTGGAGTAAAAATAGCACCATGTTCACAAACGGAATGCTGGTTGTCCGAAATATGGACGGAATCACGCTGGGACCGCGTGGAATAGACGATAAAAAGGATATGTTTCACGCTTTTTCCAACTTGATAAAATATCGGAAGACGTACCCAAACAGAACGCTGCCATTCATACAGAGACCAGACTTTGGGAAGGGTATATCATCAGAACTGGCGTGGTTCTGCAGATCTACAGGATTGTGTAACAGGACAAAATTGAGTCCAAGTTCAGGCATGTTTGGTGAGTAGTCTGTCAAACGTTAAGACTTAAAAATTTAATCCATTTTTGCCATATATAGATGAAATGGTTGAAAAAGACCAAGTTCTGTGCCTCACTGGGTTAGGGTTAGGATCAGGCACGGTTCTGAATTGTCTCTGAATCTGAATTGTCTCTGTGAATCCAAGAACGTAGATTTGCCCCCAGGCACGGTTCTGGATACGCGTGGACTATCCAAAATTGCACCTGAGCATGGTTCTGGATAAAGCGCAGTTCTGGATACAACAATTCTATTCAGTTAATTCCAGAGAAGTGCATACTTCAAATCTACAGAAGTCTGATTTCTTGTTTGGATGTGAAAACTAAGCTGTCATCGTGATCAAGATGATGATGAATTTTACTGTTCTCCAGGTGTGGTGATGATGATGCACCTCTGTGACTGGGTCCGCGTCTACGAGCTCGTCCCTTCCAACAGGGACGACACCAAACTCAAGTATTACTACGACGAGACTAAAAATCAGTCACGGCACGACCAACACTCTTACGACCAAGAACGAACTTACGTCAAAACCTTGTCACTGACTACGGAAAAAGACGTAGAAGACACTGGCGTGGTGTTGTTGAGAGGACTTTCGCAGATTTGCTGTTAGTAACGATGCCATTTAAATTTTTTTTTAATTTACCATTCTCAATTGTTCCCCTCACACCAATTACAAGTTTTGCACATTCTATCTATAGCAAATTGAAAATTTGTCATGGATTGCCCTAGATATGATGTTATAGATAACTTTAATGATTCACATTTCTCTGTGCAAATATATGATTTCAGGAGTCTTAATGTTTAACCAGCAGATTTGATTCTAACTATCTTTAGATGTGACGACTCCCACTAATGCAAAAATATGTAAATAAAAACAGGACTGCTTTGTTGTTAGAAAAGATACTATAACACACAACTAGCCCCACCTGATTAATCAACTTATAGAATCTGAGTGAGTGAATCAATAATTTATTGATTTATTTTGTATTTCTATTGTATAATGATTGTACAAAATGTAATAGAGTGTCCATACAAAGGTCTCTGTACTTTTATTGCCTCAATAAAGCTTCAGTCTCTTCTATAACCAGATTGAGCATACATGTATATATTATAATTACCAGAAAGCCTAGTTGCAAATGTCTTTATACTGGCATGACAAGATATCATAACTTCATAAATGCATGAAACATAATTATACTGGTAATCTGTATTGCTTGCAGTGACATTAGATGACAAGACTGACAACATCCTAAAATAGCAAGCAAACAGCTTTAATAATATTGAAAAAATTGAAAACTACATACAAAAAAGTATAATGTTGGGGTCCATGCCAATTGTGGGGCCCGATCGTATGCCTGACTATGAGTATGGGGGTTCAGGTAATATTTAGAAAAAAAAAATTGACTAAAAAGCCGTACTTACTCTCTAAAACAAAGAGTTGTCAGAAAATGTAGACAGAAATTTCGAAATAGTCCTTACTTTTTGTCGTCCCATACTTTGACCCAGTTTGGTGGCAGTGTGTTGTGATGATGGCCCTGCTGCAGTACCGGTGTGTCCTGCTTGGTGGCACCCCAGCGTGTCCTGCAGTACTCCACACAGGTGTGGTAGGGGTTGTTCACGTTAGGGCAGCCGTCCACCTTACCCTTGGGGGCGGTGGTCTCACCGTAGTCTGCCGCTATGATTTCTTCATCGGGCGATTCTAGGTCGAAGAAGAAATCAGAGATTTTAGACTTCCGGGAAGAATTTACCTTCAAGTTCACCCCCTTTCCAGGGTCTAACCTTTTGACCTAAATGACCTTTGTCATTCTGCCTGTAAATCTTCACCCACACATGTGCTGCCAGCCTACTCTTAAGTTCACCCCATTTCCTGTGTTTGACCTTGTGACCTCCTGTCAATCTTGCACCCATATGCTGTCAACCTACTCAGTCTGGACATACAAACACCTAAAACAATACTTCCATCGTACCCACCAGCCTTGATTACTTGATATTAGTATTCTTTATCGTTGTAAGCCATTTTGATTTACATTTATCATAGCTGGCCTGCTCTAATTCAATGTTAAGCGTTGTCGGTTAATTATTCGTGAAGCATAATTGGTCACTTTTCTTTTATTCTATGTAGCCTGTGCTTTTAGGACAAAAATTTTATAATTATGTATGTGCCCCCCTCCCCACGTTCATATCAGTCAAAAAATATGCGTATTTGCAGCCTTTCAGAAGACGCTTACACAGCGCCAGCGTTACTTACCTTTCTCTGACTCCTGTAGAATACCTCTCTTCGCTAGCCTTGCTTGTAAAAGGGGAGGAAGAGGCATATTTTTCAGCTGAAAATGGACAAAAACAGCCCTCGGCCGAGAAAAAGCAGCGTTTGCACCTAAAATCTGCAGCTCAGTCAAAAACTGCAAGGTGGCGTTGCAGTACAATGCCTGGCAAGACATTTAGCAGCTAGTTCCGCAGCTGCAGATTCGAATGTGTTCTTAGCAACGCAAGGCTTGCCTGGTAACACTTTCACTCTCGATCGTACGTGATTTTCTGGGCAAAACTAGCGTTTTCTAAACATTCTATCAGTTTTTAAAGTGTTCTTAAGAGTGCACAGACTCTACAGAACTCGTTTGCTGTCATTTTATGTGTCCATATAGGACAAAAGTGAGCCCAGCTCCTTGCGATCCGAACTTTTTTTCAACAACTTTTTTTTTTCCAGAAGTTTCCAGATAAAACCGTGAGTTTTCAAGGGGCAAAGATGACGTTGAATCCCCTGGCGAACCCTAAGGGTGTGAGTTTGCTGTGTGAGCTGTGCCAGAAGCCGGCGTTCATCCAGTGTACCAAGTGCCGAGTAACGTACTACTGGTGAGTACACTCTGTCTGTTGTTTACCACGTAAAGGGGGAGGGGGGCAGGGGGGGCAAAAAGATTGAGTAGGTACATGTATTAACCCTCCCAGTGTCATGGGCCAGTTTTAAAGCATAGTTCTAATATTCCCTGACACTTAGAGGGTTAAAGAGGAAAAAAAGAAAAAACAACGAACAGAGGAATTTTGAGAGAAGGGTATATACGACTAAGGTAATGTAAATACTGTAAGTACTGTACATAGCATCTGTCTTCTGACTGTCATGACCAGTTATAGAGTAAGCTAAAACTAAGTTTTGAGACCAATTCTCTTTTTCCTTGCTATAAAACATTGATGTACAAATTGGCTTGTATCTTTCCCAGTGGTGTTGAGCACCAGAAGGCAGACTGGGTGGGGATCCATGAGAAGATCTGTCAGATGCTGATCCCGCTGCGCGTGCCCGAACCCTTCCTCAGCTCCGACGATGAACGCCAGCACAGACATCAGCAGATGACTCACAGAAAGGTTTGTTTGTTTGTTTGTTTGTTTGTTTGTTAAAGCATTTATTGATTCATAAGATACTCAAATTAGCCTGCTGGTCGTTTTTCTTTGAGATCATGAGGGAAAAGGCCAAGGTCAACTCAAGGTCAGAAAAACATGACTGTACAGCATACAATGTATGTAGGCTTATTTATTGAAGTCATAAGAAATTCATACTAGACATGCACCCACACACATACATGATATTACAAAAAAACGTTACATTTGTATAACAAAATGAATGTTTGCCTATGGTCTATTCATACATGTATCTCTATCTTTTGATCAATGGATGGACTTATAATTTATAACTCAAGATTTGTAAAAGCAAGACCATCCTTTGACATACAAACATGCATTAATTACGCTTCTAGCAGCCCTTCCACTGTCAGGTCTTGTGGAGGAGGTCCAAACAGCCCCTGACAGTGAGGAATTGTGTAACAAAGGCTAGCAAAGAGTGACAATTGTTAGTTGGACACACTAGCCTTGTAACAAAACTGAGATTTGTGCAGTGTTGACTTGTTGATTTTCTGGACATTCATTGAAAAGACACACAAAATGTTACAGCAGCTGCTATAACCCATTTTTTCTCTTTTTTTTTGGTCAAACAGAAGCGAATGATCGAGCTGACTCGTACGACCGGACAGAAACTGCTGTTTGAAGGTCACCACGAGCAGGCCGTCCCCGCCGCCATGCAGTCTCTCCGCTTCAGCATTGACGTGTACGGACTCAGCTCCATCGAGCTCGTACCATCCTACCTCATCCTGGGGGAGGCCAGCATTGGTAAGTTATACATGTAAGGTTTTCCCTAAAGCCCCCAGCCAGTCACACATTCAGGACCTTCCCCCGACCTTGCCCCCGAACACCAGCCAACCAAGGTCAGCTGAAGTTTGGGAGCAGTCTGACCAGATTTAGGCCACGCCTACATTTCTATACAAATCAAATCGAATTTGAGTTAAATTTGAGTCAAAATTGACCCCCAAACACTGCTGACCTACCCCCGAACACCAGCCAACTACCAGCCAAACATAGCTAGGTTGCCCATCAATATTTCAGGTTGCCATCAACACTGGCAAGCCAATATATATTTTAAGCCAGGCCACCTGTAAAGATATTGCTCACATGCTGGCCATGGCAGGACACAGTTTATTTCAGAAGCCGTAAGCTGTCCACTGTAAACTTTAAAAAGGTTGTTTTGCATGCCAAAAAATGATAACTTGCATACCACTGGCAACCTGGCGTCTCCAATAAGCCTGCACAGAAAAGATGACTTGTGTGGCGAGAGTGCAAGAACTTATATATCGTACAGTTGTTTTCTGTGTAGGACTGGGAAAGCTGCAGCAGACAGAGAAGTACCTATAGCCTAAGTGTTGAAGACCCCAGGTATTGTTAATAAACAAAATAAACAGAGTCCACATTGGATAAACAAGCACATGTTATTTCCTGTACATGTAGGACTAGGTAGACTGCAGCAGGCAGGAGAGTACCTTGCCCAGGCAGAGTGGACAGTACTGAAGGCTCTGGACTTCATTGATAAACAGAGAAATGAATAAACAAACAAACAAACATGTATTGCTTTACCTGTGTACATCTAGGACTAGGTAGACTGCAGCAGGCAGAAGAGTACCTTGCCCAGGCAGAGTGGACAGTGCTGAAGACCCCAGAGTGCAGCAGTGCCATCAAGTCCAAACTGTACAGGAACCTCGGGCTGCTGTTCGCAGCCAAGGGGAACTATGACGAGGCCAGACACCAGCTGGCAAATGATGTGAGTATCTGTACTTTTCCAGAGTTTGTATGAATACATAATGTTAATAGATATTTATACTTCCGGATACTTTTGGATGGCTTAGTTGTGGGTTTATGTCTTTGCTCGTCCTTTTTGCATGGTGGGTGGAAGATGATTTTGACAATTGGTAGGGTGGTCAAGCTTGAAGGTGACCCAATATATGCCAGGTGGGAGTAAGTATAAGGCTGTATAGGGAGGAATTCAGAAAGTGTATTACCCAATTAAATTACATCATACAATTCCCTCCTCAGTTCCAATACATTCACAAAAACACTAAAAATCCTAGCTTGAGGTTTGTGAATTTGAAGGTCATGCAAATGCAAAAAAAGTCTTATGTCTGAAATCTGTTTTTTTTCTTCTCAGATCTACTATGCGAGTGAAGAGTTTGGTCCCCATGACATCCACACGGCAGGCGGGTACTTCCACATGGCTAACGTCTTCTTCAGGATGAACAGGATGGACGTGGCAGACTCTTTATATGCAGAGGTCAGCAACATACTGGATATGTATAACTGAACGCACACACACACACACAAACATTTTTAAATGCCTACACCCCATAGGTGTCGCCAAAAATGGCCTCCTTATAGATTTTTGAAACTGTATAATGTAGATGATCTTCTGCAAATATTGTGGGCACAATGTTGGAAAGCCAACATTTCAACACACTGGACGTAATGTCAACACTCATAATTCTGCCATGTATGTACTAAAAATGGGGTTGGTGCTATCGTAGATTAAAAAATGTCATTTTGAATACCTGGATATATGAAGTAATTACTGTACTAATGCTGCATTTAGTAGATTTCTATGAATTCTCCATATTTTTTTCTGATATAACAGTCTGTGATAGTTTCAGAGTACTTGGTGGACCTGACATTTAGAAGAAGCTGACTGTCGTAATAATTCTATATTAATTTTGTAAGGTTGGCTCATGTATCTGTTAGAGCATGTACGAAGTATCCTAGCAACACCAGCATAATTACAATGGCACATTTGTATTTCCAGGTGACCACCATCTGGCACCAGCACCTGTCTCAGCTGATCAGGTGGCGGCTGAAGACACCTGCGACACCTTCTGGCATCGGTCCAGCAGTAGAGGGGGTACAGGAGGAGGAAGGGGGGCTGGGTATGTAATTGGTCTCATACAAACAAACAAACTTTATTGCAAATTCATACCTGAAGGCTAATTGCAAGACACAAATGTACATTGGAAATGATGATTTAATTATAATCATCATAAGTAAACAATAAACATAAAGTAAATTAAGATTTAGGAAAGCTACTAAGTACATTTTCTAAGGTAACATAAATCATAAAAAAGGCGGCAAAAAAATAACCCCAACCAAAACTTCTGCTTAGAGAGAAGTTTTCATTTTGTACATGTAGTCTTCAGAAGTGTAAACCCATCAGATGCAACTGTTGAGTGTGATTTAATGCATTTCCTGTGCAGATGAAGCTCAGGAGGCTGAAGCCATCCAGGTGCTGAACTCCATCCATGACATGAGGGAACAGCTGGCTCATCAGAACCCTTTAGGGCTGGCTAATGTCTGCCACACGCTAACTATGCTGTACTACCTGCTCAATGACATGGACAAGGTAAGAACCCTAACCCTAACATGCTAACTATGCTGTACTACCTGCTCAATGATATGGACAAGGTAAGAGACACTATCAAGGAATCATATGTTTCAGACTTCTTGGAAGTATTTCAGGTTTTCGTGACCTTGCAAGTTCACCCCATTTCCTGTGTCTGACCTTTTGAACTCCTGTCAATCTGCTTGTCAGTTTCTCCCGACCTAGGTAGAAATGGGGTGAATTTGAGTGTAAGTCATGACCTACACTGAAATTCACCCCATATCCTGTGTCAGACCTTCTGACCTCCTTTTATTCTTTCTCAGACTGTCAATCTTCCCCCACTCACATGCTCTCAACCTACTCTCAGGTCCAACCCATTTCCTGTGTCTGACCTTTTGACCTCCTTTAATTCTGTCTGTCAATCTTCCCCCACCCACATGCTGTTAACCTACTCCTTCCAGACAGGCACTCAAACCCAATACGAAAAACTTTGCTCACATTTTGTAGTTACCAAGAGTAACTACATGACCCCCAACATCTGCCTTACTTTAACTATGGTGTACAACCAGTCCAATGACTTTTCTGCATGTGGTTGCGCCCTCTGACAGAATGCTCTGGAAATTCACCCACCCAATCTGATGTGTGTTCCAATCCTTCCATGTCTCCACACAGGCTCGAGATTTCAGTCGTAAGGCGCTCCTGTCCAGCGAGACGGCGCCTCCTGGTGAGGACGGGTCCCTCACTACGATCTCTGAGCTCGCCAAGGTCCTCGATGTCCATCCTGAGACGGCCACTACATCTTGAACGTCAACCTCAACTTATAGCTTAGCATATATTACCTACAACACTATGCAATGCAGATCTCCATAGTTTATAAAGATTAACTTTATTCCTTTTAAAAAGGCCACACCAATTTGATTTATTTTTTTGAAACTAAAAAAATATCAACATTTAAACTGGATCTTCGATACACAAATTTCATGGAAGTGACAAAAAAAAAAAACACAGTTACTCAAGCAACTGGATAGATTTTAGAAACTGTCAGACGTTTCAAGTATCTTTCACTACTCTTGTCAGTGACTAAGGAAGTGAATATGCCAGAATAATACATGTACTAGTCAAAAGGTAGTTTTTCTCCCTGAGTCCTGTTCTAATCTTGTCCAGACCAGAGTTTTTCTTAAACAAAAGTCTGAGAAGCAAGAAAATAAATTGGAGTGGCCATATTTGTGATGTTTCTTTAGAGTTGTGAATTGTGTAAAATTTATAAACTTTCTACTCTTGTAGATTGGTTGTGTTGAACAATTTTCCACAACACAGTTTTTGGGTTTAGGGATGTTTGCTCAATGTTTCAATCGATCAATGTAATTTGACATTTTCTGTAAATAATATTGGTTTTGTATCTGTCACATTATATTTTTTTGAAAATGTACAAAATATCCTAAATGGCAAGCAGTAATAACAATATTTGACCATTAGAAAATGTAAAACAGTTCTGGAAAGAAATTACATTGTATAAAGTCTCACTATATTGTATTCTTCTAACAGCATCAGGTACAACTGCTAAATATTTCCTCTCAATGTCTCTTGTAAATTGTAATATTTCAATAAGTGGATGATAATTTCATTAAGAAAATTGGTAATAACTTTTTTTGGACTCTGCACCCTAAGTGATATTGTACATTAGTTGGTTATGCAGGACTTCAAGTATGATTACTGTTTAAGTATGTAATTACAAAAAAAACAAGGTTTCAAGGGTGGGAAATATGTAACACTTTAGTGTATTTTCACAGCACTTTGTAATATGAATAAAATTTAATAGGATTCTCAGTGTATGGGCAGTGGAACGCCTAACTTTTGTCTGGTCTGTTTCTGCAGAAGTTTAATTTGGAATAGTCCATTTTCCATAGGGAGAGAAATATCCTTTGTTTTCTCGCAAATGATGCCTTTCTAGTTTGTGAATTTTTTTTGTACAAATCTGCAGCAAAAACTGACAGACAGGAAAACGTAGAAATGAAATTGCTATGCACCCATCACAATATTAATTTGTAATTGTAATTTTTAAGTGTTTTCTGTGCCCAAGATCAATTTAAAGTTCTACTTTAAATTGAAAGTTTTAATATGCAATAGGTGTGTGACGTACGCGTGCGTATGCGTGTGTGTGTGTGGGGGGGGGGGCAGTAATTTGATTAATTGGTTTTTCCTCGGAGAATTTATTACCAATATATCAGTCTGATTCATTTCCTAGTCACAAGTCATATTGTGATGCATCGTTTTTCAGCAAAAAACCACAGCAAATTAAATTTGATGTCAGCCACGTGCACTGTTTAAGTCATGTAATATTAGCATTCAATCAAAATGTTATAATTAAGAACACTCTCAATTCATGGATATCATGAATTATGATTTTAGTTTTGTTAAATGAAATGGTTCTGAAGATTTGGTTTTATTTGTCTTTACCACTATGTTTTATTGTTGACATATTTTTTATTACATCAATCACAATAACTTGACTTCTTAACAATAGAATTTATGTATTATATACTCAATCCAAATATTACGTGTATTCAGAAAAGTGTATAATTCTATACCTCTATGAAAGCAGCAAAACAATTAAAATCACAATTGACATTAGACATGATAAAATGTGATCTACATCTGCATCGATGGCTTTTCATAATATTCAACGGCCGCGCGGTTGCAATCGTTATAACTGTAATAATCATTATAGAATTATAATCCTTGATCTTCACTTTTACAATTTTCAGAAAAGAACATTATTTGATGTATTTCTGGCGAAACAACACTCATAACCTTACTTGAAAACACGATAAATTCAGATCTACATTTTTTATCATGTGAAGATAAGTGTATTTGTGACTTTACAGATAAGTCTAAAATCTTGATCATAACGGTTGGAATAATCTTAATAATATAATTTACATTCCAACATGTGCAGATATGTGCGTGAACTCTTTGACTTATAGAGGAGCAAATGTTTTTTCATAATTTCAGAGCACTACACGATAGTTGTATACATTTATTTTATGTATTATAAGACACTGAAACGTTTGGTACTGTAATCTAGTTAGTAGTTGTTATGTAACATGCCAAAAGTGCGCAATTCAGCGTCTATGAAGAAGGCGCTGCAATGTATTTTAGTGTACAATGAACGAATCAAATAACAAATACACAAATTATTAACGTTAGGTGCGTTTTGATGTAAGGATGCTGGAGAAATGAAGATTGTGAGCATATAGAAGTTATTGGCCGAAATTCGTATTCAACTTGGTGGAGACTTAACTAATTGTTTAACCGGCAAAACCAGAAATTTTCAGAAGCAATTTCTTTACAAAATTTAGCCAAACGTGTAGTGCTGGTATAACGTCAAAATTGACATTATTTTAATTTACTTAACTTCAGCCCGTGCAATGTAAGTCATATACATGTGATTCAATAAATTGTAGATTATGGTGAGGGTTGTATTGAAGGGGACATACTAGTATTTGGAGGTTTGGAAAATATGAAATGATATTCACTTCTGTCCAATATTTGTAAACAGTCTTTTAGCGTCCCAGACTCGACACTGTTTCCAGTCCTTTGTGAGTAGGTTCAGTGTCCAATGGGCCTACTCCATAGAGCAATGAAGGTTCGCTTGTCTGAGACTCAGGTTGTCCATGAGCTGGGTTGTACAGGGCATCAGGCGTGCTGTTCTCTTCTGATTCGTTGCTGTAGATCCGGCTTGTGCTTTGAATCTTGTTTTCTTCCTCCGCTTCATAAAGATCGCTTGTCTGTGACTCGGGTTGTCCGTGAGTTGGGTTTGTTTCTTTGTCAGCATTTGTAGGTAGTGGCCGTTCGTCTGAGCAGGCGATCGGTTGTTTGACAAATGTTGCGGCTTCATCGTATATTGCCGGATGAGGCTGCAGCTGTGGGCCTGGGTCTTCATCGTGGGTCACTGAATATGGCTGCAGCTGTGGGCCTGGGTCTTCATCGTGGGTCACTGAATATGGTTGCAGCTGTGGGCCTGGGTCTTCATCGTGGGTCACTGAATATGGCTGCAGCTGTGGGCCTGAGTCTTCATCGTGGGTCACTGAATATGGCTGCAGCTGTGGGCCTGGGTCTTCATCGTGGGTCACTGAATATGGCTGCAGCTGTGGGCCTGAGTCTTCATCGTGGGTCACTGAATATGGCTGCAGCTGTGGGCCTGGGTCTTCATCGTGGGTCACTGAATATGGCTGCAGCTGTGGGCCTGGGTCTTCATCGTGGGTCACTGAATATGGCTGCAGCTGTGGGCCTGGGTCTTCATCGTAGGTCACTGCATAAGGCTGGATGGTGTCGTTTTGTTCTGGGATTTGGTCGTGAGCAAGCAACGTGGTTGCATACGGCGGAAGCTTGCCATTTTGCCCTTTCCCTGACACATCGACATAGTTCACTGCATATGGCTGGATGGTATCGTCTGGTTCTAGATTTTGGTGATGAGCAATAGATGTGGTCGCATACGGCGGAAGCTTGCCATTTTTCCCTTTCCCTGACACATCGACATAGCTCACGGCATATGGTTGGGTGGTATCGTCGACATCATTTTGGGACGGCTGGGATGGGGTGGTTTGAGCACCTGCTGTTGTTGGGTTCCTGCAAGATGTTTGCAGTTCAGTTGGGTCTGAGTAGGTCACTGCATACGGCTCGATTGCATGGCTTGCTGCCGGGGATGTAGTTTCATTTTCTGTAGTTCCAGCTGGTTGTTTGGCCCTCTCCACACCACCACAGCGTTTTTTGTAGATGAAGACGACACCCGCTGTTGCCAACACAAAGAGCAGGGGCACAGCAACAGCACTGCTCATGACCAACATATAGATGTAGGTGCTGTTGTCATGCTTTGGGGTTCTTGAGTCTCCCCCAAGAGGTATGATACCATTCTCTGTTGTATGGCGAGAGACTGTCATGTCATTTGTGTATGGCGACTCTGTGTCCTCAGTGGGAACGGTCATGTTGAACAGAATGGTGGTGTTGGTTTGAGGCTCCGGTGTTTTAGGTGCTGGTGAGACCATCACAGTAGCCGTTGTGTTAAACATTTCAGCGTGTACCGTGGATGAGAAATTGTGTTGTGGCTTGTTTGTGCGACCATGATAAGGCTGGCAGCTGAGGTCCTTGATGAGATGCCCATACAGATCAGGGGGTGATGCACACTTAATTGTGTAGCGAAAGGAAATTCGGCTCAGGTATGGTAGGTTGCAGACAAACCATGTTAGATCCTTGTCACATCGCAGATTGTTGTCCTTTATTATAAGCTGTAACTGCGGGATTTGGTCCAGATGCATGACATTGCTGTCAATAGTGGCAATGTGATTTGTTGCTAGGTTTGCAATACTTAGTGCTTTGAGCGGCAAAAGCGCATCAATGGGCAAAGAAGTCAGTTTATTACACGCCAGTGATAATCGTTTAAGCAGGGGCAGGCCACGGAATGCGTTCTTGGGTATGACAGAAATCATGTTTTTGTCAAGGAACAGGAAGATCATTTTCTGAAGGCCACGGAAAGCATCAGGTTCTGAAAGGACAGGAAAGAAGGCTCATGAATATTGATGCAAACATGTTGTGACAACAAAGAAGCAGAAATTTCGCCCTCTGACTCATATATACAACTCTCCAAGCAGAGGTTAAGACTTAGTCTATTTTTTATCAGCTTTGTTTTTTTTTTTCATTCCCCCAAGGGCCAAGGCAGATCTCCTTCGGCCTCGGCAATACTAATAGCATTGGGAGAAAGCTCTGCCAAACCACCCGGGCGCGACTTGGGCAGGGGGTGTCACTAACGAGCCGTCAGCCGATCGGAGAAACATCTTGCTGACTTTTTTTTTTAAATAAAAAGTTCCATAAATTTTTGTTGTAAAATATGTGCAATAGATGGCGTGGAAAAACATTGGTGCGGTGATATCAATATTCATCTATAGTAAGAGTCAACATGGCTTTCAACTTACCTATACTGGAGATTCGGTTGTTATAAAGATAGAGCCACTCCAGCAGTGGTAGACCATGAAACGCACCAGTTTGTATCGTTGAAACGTTTGATGTATGTACACTAACTTGGAAAACTCTCGAAAGGCCAGGAAACGACTGTTCCAGGAGTGTAGGAGAGCAAAGGTGCTCTATGTAGATCGTTTCTGTTTCTTTGTGGAAGTCAGTTGGTATCGCATCGAGACAAACATGAAAGCTGTACATAGTTCCCCCATGTCCAAGCCAGCGGCAGGGTGGCCCAGGAGCGTCTTTACGAGGACAGTGACAAGACGTACCCTCGGTGAGACAGAGACTCGGGCATTCGAATTCAAGTTGAGCTGTCACAATCACATTTAGATGCTTACAAAATGTAGAAACCAGTAATAGCGCTAGCAAGACCAGCGCCTTGCTTCGTAGCATCTTGGCAGCTGCCTAACGTGTAGTTCGCAGGCCAATTTGTTTTCATGTGAGTTGATTGCTTATGTAATGATGTACACCTTATGACGTACATGTAACATGTCCTGTACACGTGGGAGATGCATGTCAGGAAATTAGTCTGAGGATGTTACTGCCAGGTATTTCCACTTGCAATATGTTGGTACGAATAAGCCGTTATTTCAGTTGCTCTTTGGGCATAAATATTGATAAACTATGGCCTTCTGTGAGAAAACCGTCCCGCATACAGGTCACTAAACACCCGGACAATTCCATGTTAAAACCGCTTAATGCTAAGGTCACGTTTCCAAACCAGGGCAAGGCCGGGCAGTCTTATGTAACGATGCATTTCCCATGATTCCTATGGGACCGCGTTGATTGCGTAAGACGGGTTTTTGGTCAAACACGGACTGGTCTATTCTTCTATTGTCACCGTAAATATGGCCAGTTGTAGGTTAACTTTTCTATTTACATCTCATGACTAGAATAAAAAGCTTTGAGATCTAGACAATGTAATGAGCCTTGTATTTTGTTGGGCTGTATTGAGAGCAAACAGTTGTCATAAACTTTTTCTTACACTAAGTTAAAGACTGAAACTTCAGTCCTTGTACTTCAACATTAATCTACTATAAATTATGTGGGCATAAAAGGCTCAGACAGTTAAGTAATTATACATCAAATACACCGTTTTGGACGGAATATTTGGCAGGTAATCAAATAAAATACTTTCATACATATTAGTTTTACACAATGCCAAGTTTAGTTTCAAACAACACATGAATAGAGTGTAACAAGTGAACCTTTTTCTTACTATACAGGAATGAATATGTACAAAACAAACTTTTTTCTTACTATAATAATATCATATACACATGTATCATACAACATTATATAAAGCAGTTATCATTGTGACAGTCATTGTATTACATGTAATAGCAGTCTTAACCATTTCCCTGCTAAAGTTGAACCTACACACCAACTTTGTATTGCTTACAGCTTGAGTTAGTATGAGGAGGGTTAAAGGCATCAAATGCATATCAGGGTGGCAAAACTGGATTTTCAAAGCAATTTTCTGGTCATTGTTATTTGAATCAACCCTATCCCATAGCATACTGATGTCTTTGAGACAAATGTGCAATGTCGCTGACGAAAAACGGTTGCTTGTTTCGTATAATGAGCTGGTTCTAGCTATTTTTGGGCCGTACCCAAAAAATTAAAACGCTTCCATTATAAAGTGATGACGAAAATGTGCTAAGAAATGGCAGTGAACGTCAATATCAGACAGATTTTTTCATCCAGAATATTTTCGTTTTGCTGCCCTGAAATTGCCTTGGATGCCTTTAAGGGACAATTAGCTGTAGTTTGCCTTGATGCAAAACGTCTCTTCGTTCTTATCGTCCTCGTCGTTGATAAAAATGAGGATGTTGGTCGTGCCTGGCTGCTGACTGGGAGCAAACCTCATCCCAATGGTGTACACATCCCCTGAACCCAGCTGGAAAAATACAGAAATATATAAGATTGAAAAATTAAGTTTTTCTTAAATTTTCTTAGAAAATTCTTGTTGAGGCATCATAATATTGCAATATATTTTTTACCTTGGTTAGAAAAACCTCTTTGTGTAAGAATTTACATTTTGTGGATGGTTTCTTGATTTTTATTGCATTTTCCTTACTAGCAAGTTACATGAGAAAATCTTTCCATAAGAAAATGAGAAAAGGAAGAAAAAACTTTGTGGCCACTCAGTTCCAATCTACTCTGTAATGGATACACATGACCCCCTCCCCCTAACATTTAACACTATCAAAACAATACATTATTGGCGACGTCTCAGGGAGGAGCCTAATGGTACAGTATTGTGTGCAATTCGCAAGAATTCTAGGAATCGTACAGGCATTTTGTCCACAGGAATGGAATGTCCACAGGCATGTCTCTGACTCACATCTATGCCCACATTCCTGGAAACCTTTGGGACCCTGCTTTGGGAAGACCTCTCTGCCCCGGATGCCCTACTTTCTGTGACCCCAGGGCTCGTTCACTATACACTCAGGGGAGGAGTGCACTGTATCTGTATAGGTACCAAGTCTTCCTCAAAATCATGAAATGATGGCAGTGCCGCAGTGCCATGCAAACAATAACCCTAACAGCAACCACCGTTGCCGTGGCAATGTATGTTTTCATTGCCAGTCTTGTTTTGTACTTCCGCCCCAGAAGTAAAGAAAGAAAAACAAAAGAAAAACAAAAAAAGGCATTTTTGTTAGTGCCCATTTCCCCACCTCGAATGTGTTCTCCTTGAACTGTAGCAGGTCCTGCCTGTTGGTGTGGAGGAGGAAGGTTTTCCTGTGCATGTAGGGGTTGGTGTACGGGATCCTCTTGTTACAACCTTTACCTCCTCCTATGGGCAGCTGGAGATCAAATGCCTGTCAGGAAAAACAAAAACAAAGTCAGCAATAAGCAAAAGTCAGACTGTTGTTACAGTGCGGCGATGAAGGGCAGACATTTTATGTCATAACTGGGCAGCAATAACGTTTGATTGGGTGTTCTGGCCCATGTAATAACTAGCGTTATCATACAGGGTTCTAACAGATATCACACGGGCTTCCAAAAGTTCCACAAACAGAGAAATTCCAACTTGTTTCAGGTGTGCTGCTTTTGAAAATTCGAATACCGGATTCAAACATTGGAATTAAGGTTGTTACAATTTTTTGTTTAGGGACACATAACTTTCTCCACATATGGCGCATTTCACATTGAAATGTGTGTTTTCACGGGTGAGTATGACATTAAAAAATGTACATACAAGATCATACAAAATACAAATGTCTTTATTGGTTTGTCGCAGTTCAACCGTGAACTGAATTAAAAACCAATGTACATGTACAAACCATGTTTGAGGAAGACATTCAACAAGAAATTATCTTAAATTATGCAACACAGTGTTTCCGTATCACCCTTGGTCACAGCCTTTCCGCGGGTCGGATCGCCCTCCGGCTTTCTTCAATCCACCTATGGTCGGGCTGGCACCTCGGGTGATACGGATTACATGTTTTGCATTCTATTTATATTATAATTATATAAATCTGTACAACAAGTGGCTTGTAAGAAATGAACTTGGAGATAACAGGCTATTTGGGCTGAATGCAGATTAGCCATATCTGGGTGAGTTTGTGGTAGGTTGATAGGTACAAATTTGAAGAAACAAACAAACAAAACCTACCTTGGAGATGACAGGCTCTTTGGTCTGCATACAGATGAGCCATGTGCGGATGAGTTGGTGGTACTCTGTGTCCACTACATTAATGTACAGGAACTTGCTGCCCACAGATAAAGGTCTCACACCAACGTTCACCTCGTGGACTGCATTGGCTGCCAGCATGAAGGGTGTATCTGGGGAAACCTGAGGAAAAAAAACAACAACAAACATTTAACACACCAGGTATTTCAGAGGATCAGGGTAAAGCTAAGGCCACTTTTTAAGGATGAGCAATTTATTATCTGATGGTTGATGTACATATATCGATTACTTTTCAGTGATCAAAATATTTTACTTCAAATCTAAGGTATTCATTGAGAATTTGCAATTAGGTCTTTGTTGTCATTATATGATCATAATTAAAATGTAAGTAAAATACAACATACAATTTTTAAAATCTAGCATCATAATGATGATAATATTAATTTTGATTATGTATGAAAAATTAATAGACACTTTATGTATAGTCATACACAACCGGTTTATGTATAAAGACTTCAATTTTACATATTAATTTTTTATGGAATCAAGATATCATGCATGTATAAAATTCAATTATATGTAGTAGACACATCCAATAACGACTTGAAATGTAGGAACAGACTTTAAAACTCATAAAGTTAAAACATTTTAAAAACCTCAAAGTTTTGTATGAGTAGTGGAAGCATTATTATAAAGTTTGTCTTGTACACTGTCTCTCTGAAGGGTTAGGCTTGACAGACTATTAAATGAAGGAATCTTTATTGCATATTCCTGCCCAGATGGGCTAAATGCACAAGTGATCAATTGTGGTCTAGAGGATATACAACAAGGAGTATTGAACACTGATATGCTACATTCTACTGCTAAGTACTAAAAGTCTGAAATTACAGCAGTATACTATTTATCACCTACTGCTAATAACCGTTTCTTCTCTCTTTTTGAAACAACTGGAAACATAGATGCATATTTTTTCCATTATACAATCATTCCTGCAAGACATCAGGTATTTGAAAGTGTCCTGCTTTGACACTAATCTAATTAATAAACCAACACACCTGTATCTCTGTGGGGTGGGAAGGGAAGACCCTGACCAGGCGGGAGGCGTTAGTTCCCCTCAGGATGAGAGAGAAGCGACTGGTCTGCCCCTCCACACAGCTGATATCAACCCTCTGTAGGGCGTGGAGGTAGAACTGCCAGATCTGACACGGCTTCGACTGGTGAGGGTCCCTGGGCAAAGAAGTTTGAGTTTTAGACAAGTCTGTATTATATCAAGGGAGATCTTTGCATAATTTAGCCTGGAATCCTATCTTGTTGTGCTCTACTGGACCTTTGGATTGCAGACTAGAGCACAACAAGATAGGGTTCCAGGCTATGTGTAATTTTCGTTTGGTACGTACCATTCCAACAAGTTGTAAGACTGTGCTTTGCACTGACATACACCACATTTAAAATGAATCTAGCCTATATATAGCTAGCTGATGCAGCGGAATTGTGAACTCATCTATTTTGAATCATCCTTACTCTCTAAGTATCTACAATGAACAGTGGCCCACTGTTTCAGTACAGGATAGAATGTACCATCTTATGATCTACATGTTTAAGAGTCTGACGTAAAATGTATCAATGATCGAGCTGACAGGCAATCTCTTGCCAGTTCTGGTTCAGAAGCATTACTAACTCTATTTGTGAGTATTTCCACATAAATTTTGTTCCTGATTGCACCAGGAATTTGTTAATCACACCAAAAATTACTCAGGTTTAATTTCATGGTTTCATTTGAATCTGATTTGAGAAGGATATGAATCAACCTGTGCTGTATTTAAACTTGCCAACAACTATATTACATTATGTGCTAATCTAAAATACCAATTTCAAATGGTGCATGCACATGATTGTATGGCATGCCTTTAGTTAATACATGTATAAAATTATGGTTATTAGATTATGATCTTTGGTTAACCA
This sequence comes from Branchiostoma floridae x Branchiostoma japonicum, assembly GCA_013266295.2. Classification (NCBI taxonomy): domain Eukaryota; kingdom Metazoa; phylum Chordata; class Leptocardii; order Amphioxiformes; family Branchiostomatidae; genus Branchiostoma; species Branchiostoma floridae x Branchiostoma japonicum. The sequence continues at coordinate 4,909,236 of CM023832.1, forward strand.
TTGTAAATAGTATTACACAATGTAGTACAACTGACTCACGTGTAAATGATCACAAAGAACTTCTTGACAGAAGGAGACGGGCCGCAGGCTACTTTAAGGAAGACGTCTTGCGGCTCCCCTGCCTTGACCTTCCTGGTCTCACAGATGACGTTGGGGTCACTGCAGCTGGCCGTGACACTGGTGAAACCTCCGGCCGTGACAACTGCCCCTGGAAAACAAAACAGGGACATGCAAGTAAGATAATTTATGTCCCTGCAAAAGGTTAACTGTTTGTTTGTTTTATCAGGATATTGTTTCACATTAAATTTCACTCTATTCTTCCTGGAGTCCGCAAGGGAGATGATGTAAATCACTGTGTGGCTAGTAATAAGAAAGACGGGGGACTCATCCTCCTTGAAGCAAATCACCAACTTCCAGTTAGTAGTATTTGGACCTGTTTATCGCACACCAGGGCATGTCCCTACTCTTTTTCGAAAGGTGTGGTGGGTTCTTTATTGTGCACGGGTGTGACTCTAACATCTTATTCCAGGGACGTCCCTAATCCCCCAAACCAAAGCTACATGTACATTTTGTAGGTAGCAATTTTCCCCTGGTAAAGTGAGGAAAGTTGTGTTAAGCGCCTATCCCATCACATGTAAAAGTACCTTGCAGCTGGTGGTACGGGGGGAGTCTTATTGCTTTTTTCAGGAAGGACTGTTCAGGGTGGTAGAAGCGGAACGTCTGGTCCACCACTTGAGGCTGCGGGATCACGTTAACCGTCAGGATGGACACGGGACGGTGGTCCTCCGCACGGAAGTACACCTTGATGTTCCGGGAGTGGTGCATGCTGGGACGGAAGCTAGTCATCTGTGTCGTCAGATTCGGTGTCATAGTATCAGACGGACCCTGTAAACAAATGTATAAGGTGTGTAAATAAAAACAACAGGTGTGTAAACAAAAACAACAACCCTTTTCTATGCCTCTAATTTGACTAAAATATTCTATAAATATTCTTAGTCTAATTCCTCTATTTTTCCCTAATCTAGTAGTCTGTTTTTTCCTCTGTCAGAACTAAGCTTCCTTAATGATTGTTAAAAAGCTTTGAGCCCTGATGACACGTAGAGCGGGAACAAATTCATGTAACATATTGTAAAACATATATTGTAAAATATAACTCTTGGTGCCTTTGGTAAAAAAAAGTGCCATACCCCTGGCTATTCAAAGCATTGAAAAGCGTCTTAACTTATAACAGTCTTAAAAATCAACTAAAGAGTCTGAGACAAATTTGTAATTCATGACAGCAAGAATACATATTTTTTGCTGGTTGACCTTTATCTATTTTTTTTTGGATGATAAGAGTCAAGTTACACCAATCTGTTACCTTAAAACCTTAAGACTTGTCATTATAATATGATAATGCATGACTTGAACATATTGTGTGCAGTAATCTAACTCTAATGTATACCTGAGGTTGGACCGTGTGGTCTGCCTGCAGACTCTGGTACTTGAAGGGCACGTAGACCGACTCCCGCGGTCGGAGGAAGATGGCAGGGAGGCCGGACACTGAGGTCGTACCAAACATGCTCTCCTCCAGGGGGGTGTTCAGGTCGTGAACCTGCTTAAACTGTCTCCATTCTCTTACATCAGTGATGATGCTGAAACAATATTCATTACATTTATTGATATCTTGAATTTCATAAATAGGGACATACATGCTTCAAATTTTTAGGACTTTCTAGGCCAAACTCAATGAACTAACACACAAACATACAGCTGCAGTTCAAAAGGAAGTCACAGGTGTCACTTTAGCTGTTTTACCTGTCAGTGACTGAGTTGTGGTCATGAAGTCCACGTCAAGAATGGTAACACATTTTAAGGATTCTTCAGGAAAACTCAACATTCAAAATATGACACAAACATGCAGCTGCAGTTCAAAAGGAAGTCACAGGTGTCACTTTTTGAGTTCTGAACTATCACGGGGTGTGTCCCACCTTTCAGGGATTCTTTAGGACAAACTCATCAAACTTAGACACAAACATACATCTGCAGTTCCAAAGACAAGTGACAGGTGTCTCGCCTAAGCTGTTGAGTTTCACTGTCCACAGGGATGTGTTTCACATTTTAGTACTAGTATTCTTTACGACAAACTCAACAAACTTACACACCAACATGCATCTGCAGTTCCAAAGAAAAGTGACAGGTGTCTCACCTAATCTGTTGAGTGTCACTGTCCACAGGGATGTGTTCCACATTTTACATGTAGGGATTCTTTAGGACAAACTTATCATTATGATAGTAACACACAAACATGCATCTGCAGTACCAAGGGAAAGTAACAGGTGTCTCACCTGAGTTGTAGAGAGTCACTGTCCACAGTGATGGTATGCTCCACATTGTACGGGTTCTTCAGTACGAACTCGAAGAACTCAGCGGTGCCCAGACTTGGGAAGACCGTGTAGTGGGTAGTGATGACCTGGGACAACAGTAATTAATATCACTTTTGTCATAAATGGTAAATGTACAGTCATATATAAGCAAGGCTCAAAATACTTTTATCTGCATACCCGCACTGGTACAAGGAATACTGAAAATTAACTGGACAAGACAAATTTTACCTGTACCACTCAGAATTTAGGAAGTACGGATCATACAAAAAACTGTTCAGAAACTATTGCCATTATTTCTTTTATACTCCATTGGTGATAACAGTCAATGCAGCAAAAAAAAAATCTTCATTATAGTATTACACCTATATGTAAACACAGTACATAGACCGGTGCAGGTTAGGCACAGCTAGGCATCCTTCCATCTCAAAAGATGATGGTAGCATTCTACATTTGAGTCTATTGTTGTGTGCAGTGTCTAATCAGCCCTATATCGTCGCATGGCAGTCCGGACCACAGTTGGGACACAAGAAAGTTGACTAGAGATATTTTGTATTTAGGCAAAGGTAGACATCAGAAATACGAGCACAGCTCCAATTTTACCTGCACTAACATAACTGCATATGCAGGTGTTACATGTATTTCCAGGCCCAAATAAACTACCACAGAATAATTAAGAATCACCTGTGACAGCATACTGGTGATGCCGTCATGTTTGGTCTGTTCTCTGTACAGCTCCACTGTACGCAGGTCCCTGTTCCTTTGTGCTTTCTCCTCTTTCTGGAGCTGAGAAGAATTTAAAAAACATCATAATAATATTATTAATAATAATAAAATCTGTAAAAATTTATGCACCTTTGTTCATTTTCAACTTACAGGTTCTTGTGGGTGTCAAAAGGGCACACTTAGTGTGTTGAATGCAGACTCAGAGTTATTAACAAAAATGATTGTACAATCATGTATATTCCCTAGCCCCTTTTAACATTTATTCATTGCAAAAGCAGGGGGCCATGCACAGCTTACAATATCCAGTTTCCCTAGAACATAATTTTTGAGGTTTAAATGAGTAGCTGATTTTAGTTGCACACATAAAAGGGGGTAGAAGAAAAGGGACGGGTTCTGCCTTTCAATACCATGTTCTCAGACAATTGCAATCTAATGCCCCTAATATCTTCAAATTTAATCAAAATTGAATACAATGCTAAAATGCCACCTACCAGTACAGTGTTGACAGTGTTGAGGTCTTTCTCACAACCCTGGGTCTGTCTTACTGCCTGCATACGAGCCAACTTCCTCTTCCTTACTGAGTCCAACTCTCCTCCGGTATCCTGTCAACAGTCATTGATAAAGTCATTGTTCAGAACCATGCCTAAATTTAGAATCTATGTCTGAATGGGCTAGGGTTAGGATCAGGCACGGCTCTGGCTAGACTCTTCATGTAGCCAAGAACTTAGATTTGTGCCATGCATGGTTCTGGATATGCATACTTAGACTATTCAGAACCGTACCTGAGTAGTGTTCTCGATAAAGCATACATGAGGTTCTGGTTACAACAGCAAAATGTAAAAAAAAAAGAAAACCTAAAAAATTTCATTTATCAGTAAAAGAAACTTTTAACAGATTGCAGAGGACTGCAGATTTTGTGCAATTGTTTCAATTTCATCTCAATCAAGCATGTACATGTACATTGTATACCCTTAATATGATTTAAAGATGCTTGAAGAACTTCAGTCAGAGAGCTTTCTGAAGTTCAAAGTAACCTTTATCTAGATAAGTGTTTTTTAGTGTCACAGTTAAATTATCTACAGCTGCTGCATTAAACTTTTATACTTGTATAATTAGCAACTGTTGCCATTGTTGCGACCCATAATGATTATTATAACAATTAATATATAATAATCATATATTTATAGATAAATGTTCTAACTTACCAAACTTGCTAGCTGGGTGATGTTTGGGTCCTTTCTTGCAGTCAGGACCAATGCAAGCTCGTTGTCAGTCTCTGCCAGTCTCTTAGCACAACTGGTCTTCTGTTTCATAACTGTAAGTTATGGAAATTAAATATAGAAAGTTCAATCATATGAGAATGCATCCCTTTCCAATGTAATAAGGATCAGCTTAGTATACTAATAAATTAATCTTCAACTAGTTGTGTATGTTAAAATTTATCATAGGCACACTGTTCTAGAATATTCCTAAACCACTTGATTTCAAATGCTACATGTATTCATTTGAAACACATGCGTGCTATTCTGTTTTAAAAGATCAAAGCTTCACTTACGTGGACTACCATTACTCGTATTTGTGGCAGGACCCATTTGGGAAGTTGCAGAGAGAACCACTCGGGAAGGAGGTTTTGGAACTGTCACTATAGATGGATGGAAAGTAAGAACAAAACAAGACAAACTTTTAAAAAGTGTGAAACCATGCATAATGACTATTGACGTCGTCATACTGAATATCATTTACATTTTGTAGGTTATCCCATGATTTTAAGTTTCGTAAGAGTTTCTAGCAGGCTGTGACAGAAACAACTGCCAATAAGGAACCAAAACAGACTTAATTGCTAAAAGGACAGTTGAATTTTTTATAACACAACCATCAGTTTGTGACCAGACTGTAAGGTTTTAACCACCCACACCAGGAAGGACCCCTATGGTGGGATCTTTAAGGTGCTCGAGTGGTGGCTCTCCTCAAACACGGGACCAAATTTAGCTTTACATCCTATCCAACAGGACGTCCCTAACAAAAGCTACATGTAGGTACTCATTTTTACCTGAGTTGAGTGAGAAAGTAGGTGCAAAGTGCCTTTCCCATGGACACAACATTGGGGCCTGTCAGGGATTTGAACCCAGAACCTTCAGATTCAACAAACCTAACCACAAGACCACTTTGCCACCAAGTTGTTACAAAAGACGTCAGCATGGAGGGTTACAGTACAAGAATTGCTTGCATTCAACACCTGTAGTGCTTGAGGAAAGGTAGCAGGTGCAGTGCATCTGTACCAGGTGTAGAACAAGGCTCACCTGTTCCATCTCCCCTTGCCTTGTCCTGCAGGTGCCCCACATTAGCCATGCGCAGGTGCAGCCGTCCCTTCAGGAGGGTGCTTACTCCCACTGGACGCACACTGCCTCCTCTGGTCTAAACACAGTAAAGGAACAAGAATTAATATATAAGGTACAGTTTAAGAAATATAGAATACTAGTGACATATCTCAATTAACTAGTCAAAGAACAAATGTAGAAAAGAGCTTGCAATACCATCATGAGAAGCTACATATACTACACTGGGTATTCATATTACGATGGAACACCAACATGCCCGAAGTTTGCTGGATCCCTGATGGTTTCTGAACGATAGACGTTTATGACTATTTGGCTATTTTCGGCATGTTGACCCCGTCAAAGGCCAATGAAATTTCTTGTTTTTCCCCACCGAAATCAGGCGAAAATCAATGCGCAGGCTGATATCATCCATAGAAATTACTTACTGTGGGCTAAGTTTAAAACATCAAGCACTAACCAGGTCCCCTGTAAGAGTTGGTGTGTCCTCGGAGTACTCCGTCGTGATGACATCCAGTTCATGGGTCACCTGGACGGCTTCACGGCCCTGTCTGCACAGGTGCTGTTTACAAAATAACACAGGAGTAAACAATTATTGACACATCAAACTACATTATGTACATGTGGTAAGGCATGGACCCCAAAGGCTGTCCCTGGTGCTGAATGACATTCACAGTTACACTGCTTTCCCTGAATGACATTAAAACTAACACTGCTGTCCCTGGTGCTGAATGACATTAAAACTGACACTGCTGTCCCTGGTGCTGAATGACATTCACACTGACACTGCTGTCCCTGGTGCTGAATGACATTCACACTGACACTGCTGTCCCTGGTGCTGAATGACATTCACACTGACACTGCTGTCGCTGGTGCTGAATGACATTCACACTGACACTACTGTCACTGTCCCTGGTGCTGATTGACATTCACACGGACACTGCTGTTCCTGGTGCTGAATAACATTTACACTCATATTGTCATTCCTGCCCCTGGTGCTGAATGACATCCACACTGACCCCAACATCCCTGGCCTCCATTTTCAAAATTCACAGCAGACCACTCTGTGGTCTAAATGTAACAGCTTAAACCACTCTTTAAATGTGACAGATGCTCTCTTAATGTGACAGTTACCCTCTAAATGTGACAGTTACCTTTCTAAATGTGTCAGTTACCCTCTAAATGTGTCAGTTACCTTTCTAAATGTGACAGTTACCCTCTAAATGTGTCAGTTACCTCTCTAAATGTGACAGTTACCCTCTAAATGTGTCAGTTATCTCTCTAAATGTGACAGTTACCTTAAGTTTCTAAATGTGACAGTTACTCTCTAAATGTTTGTTTGTTTGTTTGTTTGTTTGTTTACCTTAAGATCCATGGCACATGACCCTATGAGTAGTAGAGAGTCTCCATCCCAGACGTCGATGTGCAGAGTCTGTACTGACAGGTACTGGACAAATAGTCTGGCTTCTCCAGGCTTCAGGAAGGATGGATCCATGTGGTACTTAGTCTGGGGAAAGGGGAGGAAAACACAGACGGTTAGGCTACATTAATACTGTACATTACATTCCCTGAAAAAAAAGAGACTCCAAACTTCCAGGGACTAGATATAGTTTGCGTTAATGAAATACATTATAGAATGCATTATTTGACATACGATTCTTACAAAACTTACTCCACTACTACATCATGGTTTATATTTCAATGATTGCTGTTGACTACATTTTTGAACCTACACACATTTAGGGCATGCTGGCTCGAAACCCTGTCAATCAAGTGAAACCCAATCTCCACCCACTTACTTTAGAACCCAAACATACATGTACAAGCCTAGCATAAATAAGCACCGCCCAAAACAATATTTTCGACCCAGAAGCAATTATCGTAATGTACATGTAGCTTCACATAATACAACTGGATTTTTATGTCATACTTTAGAGAGACAGTTTGTAACAGAAATGGGCAGCTAATTATAAGAAAACATCCCCATTTTGCCACTGAACATCTGCTTGGGGCTTACCTGGACCAACTTAACTACATGTAGACTACACTTACAAGTAACAGCCCATCTACACATTGTAGGACAGACCTCCAAACATGCAAGGCATTATGCACTGTGTATACAATGCAATGTTAAGAATACTTGAAGCAGTTGCAATACCCCACCTGACAGCCAGGGGGAGTCTGTACCACTGTCCCGTCTTTGTTAATTGTGTACAGGATACATGGCATGGAGCCAGGGTCAGAGGTCAGTTGCTTGTCTGCAGTACCCAACAGGAGTCTGGAAAATATAGGGTATCAATTAGTTGGATCTTGGATTACAATCTTGTAGGAATATATCTTAAGAAATAATGTCATCTCGTTCTCTTGAAGTCAGTAACTGTTGTGTTGCATAGGATGTTTACCTTTAAAGGCACCTAAAGCAATTTCAGGGCAGTATACATGTTACTGTATTTCTAAAGTCAATTTCCTGGTCATTGTGTTAATGTAGAAAGTTGACTGAAGCCTATCCCATTGAATACTGATATCTGCAAGGCAAAAATGCAGTGCTTGTTCCATATCAAAGCTGATTCTAGCTTTTTATTGGTGATTGAAAATAAATAAATAAAATAAAATATGCTTAAAGTATGTAAATAATAATGACAAAAATATGCTGAGAAATGGCAGTAAATGGCCTTTTTTCAATGCATATCCCGACATTAAAGTTAGTTGAGGAGAATTAGAAGTGAGATAGCTTGAACTGAAGTTTCTGTACCTCTCTGTGATGAGAGGAGGAAACCTGTAGAACTGGAGAGTGAAGAACACGGTACTGGGCTGGGAGGTCGCTGAACCACTAGGCTGGGCTGAGAGCATCCTGTATGGATCCAAACAAAACATACATCATGTAACATAAATCAATTCATTAGAAATTCATGAAGGTCTTTGCTCCAAACAAAATCATATTATAATGATTGTTTACTCAGAATTACTCAAACAGAATTCATGACAGTCATTTGGTCCAAGTCACTGATGTGTTTGGAGAAGAAGAAGAAACAGAGCAAAAACAAATCATGTTTTCCTTCTGAAAACTAGGTAAAAATTACATTGTCAGTTGGAATGCATGTAATTTTAACTGAGAACAAAGTAACAGATATGTACAATATAAAACCAGCATAATCGACAAGAAATTCTATTATTTCATGTTGGTAAATGATGTGAATTTCATACAGCTTGCAGCATTTGGAAGTAAGGTGAAGAAAAACATTTTAATTTGTAAAGTACAACATAATTAATGCCAAAAATCAGGACATCATTTGCATTACTTTATGAAGAAATGATAGATCTGAAAGCTTTTCTCTGTTAAGGTAAATTATAATTAGACAACAGTTACTCTTTTTTGGGGGTGGAGAATATCATCAACTGATATACTTTATGTCAATGAGGGTCTTATTTGCAAAATGAATGAGAAATATTTAATTTGTAATTCTTTGGTCGTAAAGGTTAACATTATTTGGTGAAGGTAAGAGGTCGTGGAACTCTAGTCGTAACTTACTTTGAGAAGGCGAGGAACTGGAAGATGATCTCGTTGCTCTGCAGGGGGTCTGCCTCCTCCTGTTTCAGGTTCACGGTCACATGATCACCGGGGTCAATGACCTCAGGAGACTGCCCATGTCTGTCCATGATGGGTGGGAAGCCGGCCGTGTACAGTCTAGCATAGGCCGCTCGGGACAAGCCCTGGCCACTGGAGAAGAGATTAGGACAGGACGTTAAGTCGCACTTTCACTGTTCACTGTCCACTGTTCATTGTCTACTTGTAAATAGTAGCGACTATGGGATATACATGAACATGGGGGATATTGCAAGATATACCACGGGATATTGCGAGATTATTCTGCGGGATTTTCCGGGATATTCTGCGGGATTCCCCCAGTACGCTAATCCTGTCCCGCAACCCAATCTTTGGTGTGAGACCTTTAAGTTTTGCGTGGGTACTGAAACCGCCAGCGATGCTATTATCTGCACTTTTAAAAAAAAATTGATTTTGACGGACTGACGGTGCAGTGAATGTTTCATTCTAATGCATGAAAATGTATGGCACATAACGTCTTAGACTATCTTCTCTGTTACAACCAGTGGAAGATTACAAATGTAGCTCTTTGGTGATCTTAAACCGGATTGAGATCACTTTGATTCCTTTTTTACAATGTCCAAAATGAAAAAAAAAATCGCAAGCTGAATTTGGGGTTCCTGCAAAAGATTTGGCAAGAGGAGGCTATGCATTGCAAGCAAACTTTTAATCATAAAACAAATAAACAAAAAACAAACAACACACCTTTGTGTCCCCCTGGCAGATAACAGGATTGGTGCGTGTACAGGTGTGTACGGGAGTTCTGTCAGCTCGGTCATCTCCTCTGTTCGAGCTGAATCAGGCTGGAGGGAATAGAAACAATTTATTTTCTTTTTTAGAATGTCTTAAATGTCTAAGATTATCTTGAATTTAGCAGTACAGGAATAAAAGATTGAATGTGCATTGAAAGAAAAATCAGTCTTCATATCATGAAAACTATATATTATAAATTAAATAATAAAATTTAATGTTAATTTGGTGTGTGAATCTTTACCAAGCACAACAATTAAAAGATTGCAATAATCTATTACGATTAAACCATAACTCTACAAGAAAATTACAAAATGTACCTGCACCAGGTGTATTTTACCTGCACTGCTCATAATTTATGGACCATTCTAAAAACTGTTCAGAAAACATAATGATTGTATTACATTTTAATTTTATAGATATTTCTTTTATACTTCATAATAGGTGGTTACTGTCAATGCAGCAAATAAAATTTCACATACACCTGTATGACATTTTATATAAAGCCAGTACATGGACCAGTGCAGGTTAGGACAAGTACATGTAGACATAAGAAATACCTGCACAGCTCCAATTTTACCTGCACTAACCTGCATATGTACAAATGTGGTATTATCCAGCCTGAATGATATCAATGGCCCAAATGTTCTAACTTGTGTTTGAATTCATGGACAACATACCTGCACATCTGATGTGTCCATGGTGGTATCCCCCAGCATGTGAGGGGGGGTGGTGTGGGACTGGAGGGGGTATGGGAGGGAGATGGTGGGGTAAGACAGGGGAGGGGGGAGACTGCCAGGCAGGGGGGTGCTGTATGCTGGAAGTCTAGAGAGGGGGTAAAAAAAAAAAACACAATCAGAACAAACAATCCTTTTTTCCTCTTTTCGTGAATAATTTCATCAGGTTCATATACGTTGTATCAATGATTCATAATAAAACGTTTTTTGCCAACACTGACACATTTAGAATATTCAATACAGGGAACAAATGTCCTCACCTAATACATGTACATTGTGTATGCATGATGATTGTATAGTAACAATGATTTAATTTAAAAGTTTATACTTCTTACAGTGAGAATAGTATATGGCTTGATTTTTCAATAGACTTTATTCTTATACAGTAAAACAACTGACATGTACAAATAGTATGTTACACACTATTAACAATTGTACAAATTAGTTTAACTAAAGTTAGCCGTAATTTTTCTCACTGTTAATTTGTGTGGGTACAAATTGTATGTAAAACCAGCCTGTGACTAACTGTCAGTGAGTGCAAAAGCAAAATTAATACAATCATACAAATAGATAAATAAGCAAATAAGTACACAACCTATGTTCTGTCCTGGGACTGCCCTTGGCACTGCTGGGTAACGGCGGCCGACTGGACACCGTGGTTGGTCGCTCCTGCATGAAGCTTCCGTCCGACGTCTCCGAGTGCACCGACGGCGCGTACTGCTGGCCTGGGATCTGTAACTGTACCACCATACCACCATTTTAAAACACACTGGGGCTTATAAAGCAAGTTTAAACTGTACTTTAAAACACAAAAAATTGGAGTTACCCAAATTTTCGACTGTGCAACGTAACTCCAGTCTTTGGTTTGGTTTGGTTGGTAAGGATCTCCATTAGTGTGACAATTCACACTACATGTATTCTTTCTGCATGGAGTCCTGGTGATGATGCAAATCACAGTGTGGCTAATACAAGACGGGGTCGCCAGGCTTCCATCCGGGTGATTTGAAGTGAATCAGCAGCTTCCAGTTAGTAGTATTTGGACCATCACACACCGGGGCATGCCCCTACTCTTTTTTTAAAAGGTGTGGTGGGTTCTTTAACGTGCATGGAGTGTGGTTCTCCCCAAACACGGGACCTCCATTTAGCATCCTATCCTAGGGACGTCCCTAACCAAAGCTAGGTACTCATTTTTATTAAATGTAATCAACAATCAAAGTGATGTACAGACTCCCTCAATACAAAACAGTCTAAATAAAGAGACTAACACAAAATTGGATTGATCAAAGAAATTTTGCATCACCATTTGGTTCGGCAACTGGTCCTGTGCATCTAGTGTCCTTGGTGGCTCCTAAAGAAAGAAAAAAATAGGTCTGACTCAGTTAATTTCTGAGTGATAATATTGAAATATAAGTCCATCTATTTACAATGTATGACGTCTGATACATTTGTTGTAATTCATCACATTAATGCTGCAGTTTCATTATTTTAGACTCCATATTGAATCATACATGTATCCCTTAGGCAATGATGATAATGAGACAATTACACATTGAATGTTGTGACAGTCATATTTACATGATTGGACATATTTCTTTTTACATGTACCTCTAAAAAATTTATAAAATTATATACAAATTAATCAATATCTTTACCTTTATGTCTTTTGTCTTATGGGAGCCAATGGGAAAATGCAAATTAAACACAATCAGGGAGAAAATATAAATGAATAAAACAAGAAATTCACAGTAACTCTAAATATTTCCCAGAAGTACAAATATTATATCATGATAATGACATTTTTGATTTCTTGTTTCAAACATGGCATGTCATCATATACAATCATGTACTTACATCATCCCTCCTGAAGGTGAACTTGAGTGACCCTGCGTTCTGCTGTTCCGCCTCCGACTTCTGACAGAACATCATAACGTTGTCTGGGTTTGGCGCAGACCCGCACCTCATCGTCACGGTAACGTCGGGCCGACCTGACGCCGTGAACGGACACCAGGAAACCCACAGGACGGGGACTGTGATGGTCTGGGCTCTGGACATGCTGCCAGACAACTGGGAAAGATATAGGAAATAAATTAAATTTTTCTAAATATTAGGCTTGTTTTGTTTTGCTTGACCTGCTGCTAGGACTGCTACATGTACAATGTATATACTGGTTTACTACCGTACGGTTACCTGTACTAGTAAGCAGTTATTATATGTATTGCCTGCTCCTGTTGTTGTCTGCAAATTTAAAGCGCAAATGCAAGGGAGCTGAGTCACCAAAAGGTGGGAGTGGGGAAGGATAGTGTATGCAAATAAGATGTTATCCACTTCCATTATGTGGACGTTTACAAAGTTTGATGCCCGGTCATTCTAAGGCATCCTGTCAGGGAGGGGGTGAGGAGTGGTTTATCGTCACCTACATGTATACCGGTATGTCGTCACAGTTGGAGACCTTTCTAGACTTGTTGCGAATAACAGATTAACAGGTGGACTGGCATTGGTCAGTTACATGTACATGTAAGCACTCTGCCTGTCAATCTTTTGGCAGAGTACATTAGAGCTGAAAGGGGTGCAATATGTCTGTTCCTGTTTGAAAATCAAAACCCCTAGGGCCTGGTGTCACCCAGCTGGTGGTGGCCAGGTAGTTTTGTGTGGTTAGGTTTTTTGACTCAGAACCTGAATGTTCTGGGTTCATATCCCTGCCAGCTGGCCCAGTGTTGTGTCCTTGGGAAAGGCACTCTCCACCTGAATTTTGCATTTTTTCACTCAACTCAGGTGAAAATGAGTACCCAGCTTCAGTTAGGAACGTGCTCTTGGATGGGACATACATGTAAAGCCAAAGGTCCTGTGTTTGAGGAGCTGCCGTCTGAGCCTCAAACAAAGCTGCAGAACCTGTAAGAACTTGCAGCAGGAAAGAGCAGGACTTAGGTAAGCATGAAAAAAACTTTTCTCCCTGCAGCCTAACCCATCAAACCTGCATAGAGCACTGCAATTTGCAGCTAATGGATTGCTTCAGTGTGAATTAGTTAAGTCACAATCCTGGATCGGGAATAAGAAAAAGTAGTTCGATCCCTGTACATGTCTGCTCGCTGTGGAAAGCATGAAGGGACGTCAGCAGCAGCAGAAGATGGACAGCCATAAGCATTATAAGCTGCTCGGCATTTCAATCTATAATGTTTGCTTTTCCAGAAACAACTGTTACAGCTACTGCAACTCAGTGTTCAAATGATGCAAGGCCTGACATTGTAAAAAAAAGCCATAGCCGAGGTCATGAACAAATGACCACATACTTGCCACTCTCTGTAATTTCTCCTTAGCATGTGCTAAATGGAGAGAAGGGATACTAAAAAACTGGATTAGAATAACACAATTTGCATTTAGTTTTATATTTCACTTAATAAATGTATAGCATTAGGTATTTGCAGTTTAGTATGATGTTAAGTCTAGACTTGGGACAACTAACATACTTTAAGTTAGTTAAATCCAGTTGAAAAAAAAAAAAATTTAAACTTTCAGATTTATCTGGTTGCTGTACATGACTGCCTAGATCAGATAATTGTGACATGATGATAAAATTCATTTTGGACTGGTGAAAACCCTAGCCTTGTTACCAAACCTATTTTAGCTGCTGAGTCTCTTCTGCCTTCTCCGCAAATATTTGCGGAAATATTTCCGCAAATATTTGCGGGGAGGACGAAAGAGACTTGGTAGCTAAAATAGGTTTGGTAACAAGGCTAGAAAAAGCCTGTATCTGCTATTCATTAATAATAATATACTACAAAACTATCATGGTTAGTCTGACCTTTGCCCCAGACAAGGCGAACGGCACGGACAGCGTGTACTCCACTTGGAACACGATGGCGAATGATGCATCCTGGGCCAGATCCGACAGCTGCACCTGGCTCCGAGCCACCAGGCAGCTGCTGTTGCCTAGCGACGACCTGTAAACAATGCAGACTTACATGTATGTGCATCCTGAGGGTTCAAAACAGCAAAATTTTTATCTTAGATCTGCAATATGTAACAATTTTATTAATTACCAATCCTGAGTCTATTCTTTTAGCTAATGACAAATTCTAATTTTAATCTAAAAGATCTCAAATTAAGTTTTTTGTTTTTGGCGTATCTCAAATTAAGGTTGTAAACAGGCTTTTTATGGCCTGCTTCTGAAAATCTGCATCTTGAAGAACCTTAGATTTAAATTTGTAAAATAGAATTGAACTCACTGTCATCAAGTAACATAACAGGTGTCTATTTCTTAGACTGCTCATTTAAAGATCAAACTTTTAAGTTCAGAATTTTATTTGTTTTTCTTGAATGTCAGGTAACCACTAAGTACATTGTATGTGTGCCATTGATGACCATTCATAAACAAGAATACCGGTAAAGCTTCTGAGAATACCAAGAAACTTCTGAGGATGCCATCGACACTCTACATGAAAAAAACAACAAATGTTACTGAGTCCTAAAATAAAAAAGTTCGTGGCTATCTGAACTGTATGTCCTATAGGGGATTAGATGCTACATGTACAAAGTATTCAGTAGATCAGACTCTTTGAAGTCACCATTTATTTTCTTCAAAGTGGCAGTCTTACATAACCCAGCAGAATTGTGAGAGTTGAATCATGTTGAAAACATTCTTACTTGGACCCAAAAGACGGTGTTCTCCTGTGCCCCTTGCCGAAACTCCCAGACCGCGCCCTGCCCTGTGTCTCCACCTCTGGTGCCAGGATCACCACCTGTGGCTTCTGTACG
This sequence comes from Branchiostoma floridae x Branchiostoma japonicum, assembly GCA_013266295.2. Lineage (NCBI taxonomy): Eukaryota > Metazoa > Chordata > Leptocardii > Amphioxiformes > Branchiostomatidae > Branchiostoma > Branchiostoma floridae x Branchiostoma japonicum. Next base: position 4,924,504 of record CM023832.1, read on the forward strand.
TAACCCCAGCCATTGTGGAGCCCAATCTACAAAGTTTAACAAAACATTGTGTCTTACTTATTATTATAGAACATACACTTTATTGTTACTGTAGCATAAAAAAATAATCGGCTTCTGTACTTGCATGGGTTTTCATTAATTATTAGAACTGACTCAGAGGACATTGTATGACATACTACACTGTGCACACTCTCAGTTACTTATTTTAAGTAGGAGGCTCGCTTGTGTAATCCTCTGCTTCCTGAATTTTCCATATGTCAACCTCTCATTCCTGCTGGCTCCCAGCCAGTTTCTGGAACCTGCAAGTTTACTCCATTTTCTGTGTCTGACCTTTTGACCTCCTCAATAACATGCATGCAAGCCCACAGACAACACACCCAAAACAGTACTTTCTTACCCGTGAAGCAATAATACGATATTTCAAGAATTTATATGTCATTGATTGCTTTGAAAAGTCTATGATATTTTTGAAGTCTGTTGATAACAGAGGTGCAAATGGCAGAAGCCGCAGAACCAACAAATAAAAAAAAAAAAATATTCATTAAAAGATTTCTCCACAAAACATATGGTTGTATTATGATTCACAAAATCACATTCAATATCCTACCTGTAATCTCCTTTCTACAACATTGACTGTTGAACCATCAGATGGACCAATGTTGTCCTGTAAGATACAAGTTTTGGGTAAGAACTCAAAGATGATTTAAGTACTAAATTTACTTTACCCTAATTTTAGTAATTGACCCAAGACAGATTATTCTGTAAGACAAAGTAGAAAGGCTCTATAGAAGGACAAAATGCAGGTCAACACGTACAACACATGGGAGATGTGAGAACAGATCAGTGTAGTCATTCTGAATGTCTTTGCTGTGTTAGTGTAGTGATTGCAGTCCACTGTACAGTTGTTATTTAACATGGTACATCGTACATTGCAAGCTCAGTGCGACCTGAAAACCAGGTTGTAAGACCTGAGTGTTGTACAGGGTAATGAGGTAGGCTTTTTTGCAGATGTGCATTTTTCGAAATGAATATTTGATTGTACAGTAAGGATAAAGAACATGTAGGAAATAAATATGGTCATGACATACATTGTGTACCGGGCTGTTAGTACATGAAAATGTGATTGTTGTTATGAAATGTACATTCATCAATAAGTTAGTAACAACTTCAACTCAAGTGACATAAAACAGATTATTTAGCTTATAAGATTAAAATGAACATTGATTATTATAGAAATCAATGTGGATTAGGTAAGAATTGAATGTTTGGGATTGTTATATAATGATGATGTTTGTACATGTATTTTGGAAAATATCTTAAGTTATTAGTTAAATCAAGGTATTAAATATTATGGTTATGGTATCAGTTCAGACTCAAAATTATATTTTAAATCTAATGCTTTCAGCATATTCTTTCAGATTGGTTTTCGGATGAATCTCCCGAAAACCCTGACTTCAAACCCTAACTGAAACACAATCACTCAGTCTGGAAATTTTGGATGACATGTACGAAATACATGTACATGTATTGCTGATACTTTAAGATCAACTTCAATCATAATTTCACCAGTTACCCTAAGACAACCATTTAGAAAAAAACATCCATTTAATTCAGTTGATCTAGATCTTTTTAAATTCACCAGTTCTTTAATGTGAACAGTGCATGGTGGTCTATACGGTACTGTGCAAAATTATGAGATTCGAAATTACACATTTTTCGAGAACTTTAAGGTTATTTAATATTAAAAAGAAATTTTACATTTCATTCATAGTACTAACTTAAAGATAAATTAAATACATAGATTCATTTTGATTGAGATTATACACTGCAGAATGATACCACAGCAACATGTTTATTTATTAGTCTTTTCTTTGTTAGTGGTGAGGTTGGTTTGAGCAGGGTTATGGTTCTCAGTCCAGACTGACTTACCAACGACACATTAGACCCATGGATGTCCTAACAATGTGCAAAAACAAATGTTGTTGAGTGTGATGGGAAAACTTACATGAACATGGAACAAACAAAAAAACATAAAAATATCACCTATATGTAATATGTAACTTGGTAGTTATTACTTTGTGATTTATCTATATCATAGTCATCAGTTATAGCCAATCATTCATTCGACAAGTATATATATAATAAGAGAAATGTTCCTAAGCAGGCGATCACACTCTTTTTAAATTTTAAAGAGCATGATGTTCCTGACTTTAAGGGAGAAGAGACACTGTTTCAGTCCTTTTGTTGTAACCTGTAACCTTAAGGCCAGGTCTTTGAGTCTTAGACTACATTCAATTTGTTAAAAATGTGGTGAAAAAAAAGCTAAATATGAAGGCTGCAGTACACACACAATGTAGCGGAAAATTCGGAGATACCACATAATTTAGTTAAGCTGTTTAGTACTAAGATTAATGTGGTGTTCAATGAAATTGTGTCTGGACTATTAACTTCAAAAAGTTAACATAAATGTCATAAGTTCATAACGATTGCTAAGGAAAAATGTTGTGTTTCCTGTTTCCCGACCAACCCTAGAAAAAACTGCCAACCCTAGCCTTTTTTGGGGGTGGACCCCTGCAAGAAACATAAATTTTTCGAGCTGATCAACCTTTTCTAGCTCCATGATCTGACACCTGAGTGATAAAACGTAGTACAATCGGTTTTCCAACATTGACATTGAAAATACAATGTATAAGTGTCCTCATGTAATTTTTACTAAGTTGTTAAAATACTGTATTGTATAAGTTGGATCATTAGAGATCGCCAAAGAAAAAAAAAAGATAATCCCTTAGTATATACCTACGGACCCTATTTTTTTCAGGACTGAAACAGAAAACACAACATTTTTTTTCCTTGGCCTACAAACATTGTACTTAGTAGAACAACTGCATGATACTAACAATAACCAACCAAATACAAGGTACATGTCAATAAAAACAAAATATGGTTACTGTTAGCAAAACAGTCTATAGTACGGACCCTTTCTAGTCGGTCGTCGTTGGCTTTTTTGCATAAATCTTCCTCAAACTTGACGAGTGACGGCTCAGGTGTGATGGAGATGTTGTCCAGGTGACTCTGTAGGGTCTTGAGGGGTTTGGGCTTGAGGAGGTTGTCCACTGAAACAAGATTAAGTCCAGACTTATTATTTCATAGCTGGAAAGTTTTGAACAAATTTTTGTAGACCTATCAGAAATTTAAAGATAGTATTATCTTATAGTCTCATGAACTTCAAGACTAAAAATCGATATTGAAACAAGACTATCGGCCTAGAGTGATATCTCATAATTACATGACATTGTATTACATTTACATTTATAAAAATGTAGTAGCCCTGAATTTTTTTTCAATTTTCATACAGCACCTTTAAAACCACTTGCAATCAATTACTAACTCAATCAGCCTGGTGAACCAACTAATCAATGATTATCAATTATTAATCAATCATCAAGTTACCTCCCATTTTATCCCACAAATCCCATTCTCAAAGTTTGAGACAAAGTGCAAATGGAAGTTTAATTCAGAAATAGGTTGCTTACATAATTTTCCCCTCTGTGAAATTAAGGTGTGTAACATTACTGTTTTACCATTTTCCTTGCCTTTGCTCCTCTGCTCCTGTATCCCCGGGATGACATCGTTCCCTCCGACCAGCACGTTCTCCGGCACCAGGTGTAGGATCTTCTCCAGCGCCTGGTGTGTGGACAGGCTGAACGCTATCTGACATCCTTTTACTAGCTGGATGTTCTCATTAGCTAGATGGGCCAGGAAAAAGAAGGTACACTTCTGAGTAGGAATTATAGCTGAATTGTACATGCATGACTGTTTTGTTCAACATTGTGTGATAATATAAGTATTGGCACCAAAATGAAGTATTTTTACCTTCTTTGGTGTGTAAACAATTAATTGAATAAATACCGGGTAAAAAATTAATGGAAGCATTGATATATAAGTTTCAAAATCAAAACCAAGGACAGCACCAAGGACAGATAGCATGTACAGCACCAAGGACAGATAGCATGTACAGCACCAAGGACAGATAGCATGTACAGCACCAAGGACAGATAGCATATGCAGCAGCAAGGACAGATAGCAAGGACAGATAGCTTGTACAGCACCAAAGACAGATAGCATGTACAGCACCAAGGACAGATAGCATGTACAGCACCAAGGACAGATAGCTTGTACAGCAGCAAGGACAGATAGCTTGTACAGCACCAAGGACAGATAGCTTGTATAGCAGCAAGGACAGATAGCTTGTACAGCAGCAAGGACAGATAGCATGTACAGCACCAAGGACAGATAGCTTGTACAGCAGCAAGGACAGATAGCTTGTACAGCACCAAGGACAGATAGCTTGTACAGTACCAAGGACAGATACATGTAGCATGTATAGCAGCAAGGACAGATAGCATTTCAGAACCAAGGACAGATAGCATGTACAGCACCAAGGACAGATAGCATGTACAGCACCAAGGACAGATAGCTTGTACAGCACCAAGGACAGATACATGTAGCATGTATAGCAGCAAGGACAGATAGCATTTCAGAACCAAGGACAGATAGCATGTACAGCACCAAGGACAGATAGCTTGTACATCACCAAGGACAGATAGCATATACAGCAGCAAGGACAGATTGCATGTATAGCACCAAGGACAGATAGCATGTACAGCACCAAGGACAGATAGCATGTACAGCACCAAGGACAGATAGCATGTACAGCACCAAGGACAGATAGCATGTATAGCACCAAGGACAGACTGCATGTACAGCACCAAGGACAGATAGCTTGTACAGCACCAAGGACAGATAGCATGTATACTTATAGCACCAAGGACAGATAGCATGTACAGCACCAAGGACAGATAGCATGTACAGCACCAAGGACAGATAGCATGTACAGCACCAAGGACAGATAGCATGTACAGCACCAAGGACAGACTGCATGTACAGCACCAAGGACAGATAGCATGTACAGCACCAAGGACAGATAGCATGTACAGCACCAAGGACAGACTGCATGTACAGCACCAAGGACAGGGATGGAAGTTAGTATATCATTCACTACAAAGTAATAGTCACCCCTAAATCAGTGAGCTGTAGCGAAGCTGCATTGCACTAGTAGTTACTTGAAAAAGCATCATGCATCACCTCAGTTGAGGATGACTAAAAAAAAAAAGATGAGATTTAAAAACAATGTTGTCTTACTTTCAATAGCATCATCCATCAGCATCAGAGCCCGCGGCGACCCATGGTACACGTCTAGTTTCCTAACATCCGCCGTTCCTTCACTTGCGTCCTTCAGTTTCTGAGACTTCTGGAAGAGGCGGAGTAAGGACCAACCACAGGACATCTGTCTTCTTGGCTGGCTACTTCCAGGGGCGGGGTCCAGCATCCCCACAACCTCTATCACTGCCACGATGTTTGGGTCCTTCAGGGACGTGTGGAAATAAATTGGCTGGAAAATAATAAAATTTTAAAAACATTTAAAAAGTTACTAATTTTAATGTAATCATCTGAATTAAACCGGCACTTTACAATCATGTCAGATTGACTGGTGATGTATGCTTTATTAAAACTATCATAATTATGTCCTGGACTAGTTTAATTTTGAGTTCAATTTTTTTTTTCTGGGCTAAAATCTCAAACTAAAACTAAAAAAGTAAAAAAAATGATGTATGGTATGATATCAGCCGTAAAACGGTTGATGACCCTGAGATTTAATCCAAATAATATTATCATTATTTATGGACTAATCATGTTTTTTGCATAACTCATGGTGCATTGGTTCAAAGGGTTATGCATCAAACTTGTAAGATTTGCATTTAAAAGTTGAATCAACTTTCTTTTAGGGCCCATGCATGTGATTGTATAATAATGTGGACACCATTGGTCTAAATATACCTGCTGCAGCCTATGAGTAAAAATGTAACTGTAGTTGAAAGTTTTATCTAAATGCAACTGATACTATGCATACATCTATTGAAACTTTCACTAAATGTCATGAAGGATTGTATACTATATACATGTACCTGCTGATATTGTAGTTTGTACTTCTGTTTTGCCTTGTCGACTTTGGCCGCCCTGGCCGGCCCGACCCAGGTACGTCCGAAGAACGTGTGGTACATGATGTCGTACAGACTGACTCGCAACTGGTACTGCAGCTGGGCGCTGGACTCACCCACATCCTGAGAGGGGGGAACAAGGGTATTATCGCTAGTAATAACACCCCTATATACATTAGATTTGGTATGATCCAATGGTAATTCCAATGTTCACATGCTAAGCATTGGACTTGTCCATTTCCTGACAGGAGGGAAAGTTGAAATCAGTATTAACATTTTGTTGTCACAATGCTGTGGTCAATGTGAAGGGCTTACCTAAGATAGCAAATGGACTCACCCACATTATGACTGAATATGAGAGGGGCGAATTCATGCAGTTGTTAATGCCAAAATAATACACATCATCTTATTGGACAAGTGATACATACTAAATACAAGACAAACACAGTGTCACACACACACGCACACACACACACACACAGGCACACACATACACATACACACACACACACACCACACATAAATGTACATACATGTACACTCAAACACACACACACACAAACACATGTGACACAATATTTCGTCTTCTTTTAAGGTCTTTTCTCTTTTCATTTAGCTATTGGAAAGTAAACAACTTAACAGACATTTGTCTGTGACAAATCTAATTTTTTTTCATTGTGACAAATATACAAAGAGCCTTTTAGACATTGTCTGAATTCTAATCTGCACAATTGGTTTATTGGAACAAAATTGCTACACAAGAAACACATTTTGGGTTCTAATATAAATTGACTATTCCTCCTCAACTGGTGTGAGCTAACTGTCAGGAATTACTTTCTTTGGAATTTAGAGTTTTAACGTTAACTGCAATTTATAAAGATAATAGGACACTTGCAAAGCTTCAATGTTGGACAAACAAACAAACAAACAAACAAACAAACAAACAAACAGATGTTAGCCAACTGTGAACACCTGTTGTGACAGCTGGCCCTCTGGCAACTACTGGTAACATACATGTATTCGAGGCAAAAATTAAATTGTCAATTAAATTGTCTACAATGCCCTTCATATATAACTGTAAACTACTAGTAGTCAATTTCAGATGTTTACTATCCTGGACAGCTAAAACAGTGTATTATACATTTGGCAACTTAATATTTTTGTACACATAAAACTGTCTATATATGGACAATAACATTCTCAAACCTAGTTACAAATGTAGGTACAGCATTAAGCTACATACATACATAAATGTAGCTTTAACTGTAGATTGAGTCAAGGTGTACAATATCTATATCTGTATCAGTCTGTATAGCCGGTATAACCGCCCTTCAGTGTAACACACTAGCTTCGCAGGCATGCGGCGTGGCGGCAACTGGCTACATTACACCGAACGACTTGTTACACCTAACCTTTGATCTAAATTTGTTTTATTTTATTAGACTTTATTACCTGTAAATCAAATTTCAGACACACTAGAAGCAAGTTCCACTTCATAGCACATACCTGCCTCTCCAGTAACCTGAATACCGGTAACTGTTCTACCGACCACAGCGTTAAACAGAATGGGACCGTCTGCCGGTCCGAATGTAGCGTACGCCTCAGGTCCGCAGGTATCACACGCAGCAACTTTGTACGGCTAACTCCGGCACGCGTACTCGTCAGAGACTCTTTACACAAGCTGATCCGTACGCTCTTTTGAAGGGTCGAGGTAGGGGAGGGCGAAAGTCCATTGTGGTTCCGTAGAATGGACGTTGGCGAGCGCGTTCGGCTCGTGTCGCTTTTCCATGATGAGAATGTGTCCATACGACTCACACTGGCAATTTGAACGAAGGACAAAAAACATCAGTCACTCCTTTTCTGTTATGACTACATTGTAAGCTGCCATTGAAAACAAAATTGGGTTACACCCATTTTATTATACATCAACAAAAAGGGCGTAAATTTCCCACCCACTTATACTGGCAATTTGTAAGTCAAAACAGTGTCTGACATTGCAGATAAAAGAATTATTAGGTGCAGTTGAATGAGTGCAAACAATACTGGGAAATTATGGAGGTCAATCCAACAAATAACTGCCTTGCAACAGTAATTAGGGCATATATATAATATAGATCACCATTTACTGTAAACTGGGAAATATTCACGTTAGTTTTTATGTTGTTTTTATAGGGGAACTCTCTCATTATATCGTGAACATGTACTGTCTGACATTTACTGAACTGTGTTTTAAGCCCGTCACCACATAGAGCCAAATATGGCCTCCCAAACACTGCCGAATCTCCCCCCCCCCCAACCATAGTTAGGAGTTACTGTAGGTCGGGAGCAAGGTCGGCTGTGGTTGGCTGGTGTTCGGTGAGGTCAGCTGCGCCAGCTGAATGTTTCAAAATGTTTAAAAGATTCGGGTGTGGACTTTGGGAGTAAGTTGGAGTGTGGTTGGCAGTCAAATTTAACTCAAATTTGATTTGAGTCACATCAAAAGGTAGGCGTGGTCTAGATCTGGTCGGATTGCTCCCGAACATCAAGGTTGACTGTTGTTCAGGGGAAGGTTCTGAATGTGTAACAGGCTTTACATGGGAACGTAAAACACATCAAATGCCTCCTTTGAGTCCTACAGTTAAATAACATTGTAAGTCCCTGAGAACGTACAGTACTGTACAAATTTGTACATTCATTCGATTTCAAGTTTTATATCATGAATGTTTTTACGAGTTCTTAATCTGCAGTATCTCTTGAAACTATTTTGCATGAAGCCTTCAGCTAATATTTTTGAAACACATGTCCCTGTAGAAGTCACTGCATGAGAAAAACATGAAAATAAAACCACCGTGAAAATTTGAAGATGTACAGTAAGTCGAATTCCAGTGTGCTGATGTTGTTTTACAGTTCACTTGCCTAAAAAGTGGGGCTGATTATACCTTTTCTACACCTCTTTGTAATACATTTTGCTGTAACTACATTCAATTTGTTTGTTTTCAACACTTCCACTTCTGTATTCAACCATGGAGTTAAAATATATTTTAACTCCATGATTCAACCAACTAAAGCAGCATTGGCATGCACAAAAACTAAAGCCTTGAAAGAAAATGTGTGAAAAAAACTATACTCATCCAACTATACTCACCACTCAAAAAGATCACTAGAATTTGGAAACACTTAGAATGCATGAACAGTGTGATTTAGTATAACCCTACCACACTGCAAGAATAATTAGTATACAACCTGCACTGTTGGTGACCAAAAAGTAACAAGTATCATGTTAAGGAATTTTTTAATCAGAATCAATGTTTTTCTTGCCTTTGTTACTTTTCTTTATCCTGTTTTCCAGCACCAAGTAGTATTGAAAACATACAATGTAAATTGGTCTGTACAGACAGTCTTGCATTCCAATTTGAATATTTATTCATTTTGGAACAAAACTGGCTTATTTGCAAAGACAATTGCAAATGGTAGCCGTAACTATTCCAAATAAGAACAAGACGGCAACATCTCACTCATAAAAATTTACAAAGAAAATTTACAGAAATTATCAATTCAGGTACAGTTACATCAAGTTAAATCGATGTTAAAAGACGGGTAAATCGTAACGTTACATTTGAAATTCTATGGATTATCAGAATATTATTATATCTTACCTGTTATCATCCATACATCAGTTAGCTTGAAAACAAATTTTCACTTGGAGAATGGTGCAACATCTGGAGAGTTGAAAAAGCTGTCCCTTCTTTTCACTGTTGCACATCCAACAGCCCTTGACAATAATTACAATGCAAATTCCAACCCTCCACAATTCAGCTGTTGTGTCGGGTCGTCCCTAGTTGCCACGGCGATTTCCCGGTTGCCACGGCAACTTGCAGGCATCACGACTGAAGCACTCTCAAGCCGCGACCTCTGTTTTTATAGTCGGCAGACATCCTCTTTCATCCTGTCAACTCCAGAGGAATTGGATGCAGGATTTGTTTCCTTAAATAGTATCGGACTCAGCTACAAAATTTCTTTCCTTTAGAATGGAGTGTACATATTTCCAAAGGATCGTCAGGTAGATTTCTTCCCGATTCAATCAACTATTTTCTTCTCTTTTTTATATCTCTTTCAATCTTTATAGACAAAGGACAGTGTTCTTTTTTTTCTTATTCTTAATTCAAATATATACTAGTATGCTTCATTGGATAGAAATTATGTAATGTTTTGGGTTTGTTGTTGTATACAGAAACTTAGATCGTCTTAAAACTGTGAAAAGACTGCACTGTCCTCTCTAGTCTTTCCTTACTTAGTCTTCTTTTATCAGACTGCGTATAAATGTAAGAAATATTTTGGGAACAAGTTACATGTAGGAGCTCATTAACAATAAGTTGTTACTTGCATAGCCACAATGTTTTATTATTATATTATCATATAAGAATGTACATATTTTAGAGTGTTTTCTAACGATAGGCAGTGAGTTGTTTTTTTTTAAACCTTGAGTCGCTTATCACATGTTTTCACTTACGTCAAGGACAGGTGTAATCCTCTTACAGAGGACTGAGTGCAGTCTTTTCACTCCCTATGAAGTCTTATTAACTCGTGGGTAATCTGTTTGTTTTCAGTTGGTTGTAACCTTGTAGGGCCTGGAAAGTCGGATTAACAGACACAGAAATCTGCACTGCACACATAGTAGATTGTGTAGATTTGACTGTGTATAAATGAATGGATTGCTCTTTTTACTCTCTTTCAGTCTGAATCAACTGAACGTTACAAATGGATGTCTTAGAACAAACATCTACACTGCTTACAATCTCTAAGATTTTTCATCTTTATTCAGTAAAAGATCAAAAGTCTTAGTTGCTTTCTTTATTATCCATTTGGTAGGACAGTACCGGTAGTATAGCTAAAATCTAAGATATTGTTGTGACTTAAATTGTTTTTCAGGCAGTCTACAAATTAAAGTTATGGGCTCGTCCAATATAGGACGAGCCCATAACTCACATCAAAGAGAGACTTCAACAACATACAATGTATAAGAGGATTTAAGTGTTTACAATTGATCTTAACTCAATTGCTATCTATTAGTCTGACCGTCTAAGTACTACTTACTTTTCATTTCAATATAAAGACTCTAAATGTGCTAAGAGCACTCAAGTCAGGAGGTGAGGTGTTATGTTTCAATAGATAATTAATCAATGTATGACAATAATATTAGCCGACTTTTTAAAGTCTTGTGCAACACGCATATTATGTGTTTTGTAACTTAGATTCTGATTCTGATATGATCACTAGCACTACCCCTATGCAAACCCTTGGTAACTCATGCATTCCCTATACATACTACATAGTACTTAACCTCACTTTAGCATGAGGGCTCGAAATACTTTTTTTTTATGTCTGCAAGTACTTAAAAAAAAGTACTCAGACTTTATGGATCATGCTAAAAACTGAATCAGAAATCTTCAGAAACCATTGTATCAATTATTTTGAAGTTGCATGGTCAGTGTTTGGTGTTTCATCATGCAAAATCACCTGCACAAGACAAATTTTACCAGGTCCTGCACCAATATCTACTGCACAATATTAGTTAATTAAAACTAGTTGGAAACTGATCTTTTTTTAACTTGTTTGGCATTTTACTGGTGTAGCACAGTCTGTACAGTTGTAAACAAAATTCTGAGGAACATTTCATTAATGGACTGAGTTACTAGTACACAGTTTGTATTAAAGTGTATGATTCAGTAGACTTTCAGTAAGCAGACGTACACAGAGGTTTTTTTTAAAATTAATTTAAATATTCATAATTGTAGTGCCCAGTGTTCTAGCCACCTTGAATTTTTTTCCCGTCACCTCAACTTTGTTTGACACAACATCATGTTGACCGTTGAAGACAAGAGGCGCACAATTGCAATCCTAGGGGAGTCTGGAGGCATGCTCTCCAGAAAAATGTTGAAATCTTCACCCTCTAAAACACTATTTCCTGCATTTTGAGGGGCAAATTTTGCTGGTAGGCTTTAGTTAAGATACGTTTAAATGACATCTCTCTCCATACCTTTATATTACGTGCTGACAATTTTTGGTCTGTCGAAGATGATGGATTGGGCAAAACTTCTGTCTGTCCATCATGAGCGGTAATATTCTGTCAAATGATGAAAAGACAGATGCTGGCTAGAACAGTGGGAGTGAATATGATTCAGCAGAGCGAATTTATACACAACTTTGAAACTTAAGTATGCATAAAATAATTTTTCTAGCTGGTGTTCATAAAGAGACACTGATTTCAACAAAAATTTGGCTGCCTATTGCCTCATAATTTGGTAGTACAAGTATCACGATTGACTCTGGCTGTCTGCTAATAGTGTTAATCATGCTGACTGTCACGACTGCTCCCAGAATGCACTGCGGCCTGGACTTCTGGAGACTTAGGAGCCCTCCGAGGTTGAGAAGCGACAGCCAAGCTACTTTTTCCAAGAATGACGGCCTCCAATCCAGTAATAAAATAGGCAAGCGCCGTGGGTAAATGCAAAGGAAGTCAGCGAGGTTCTGACAGTAATTTTGTGGGTCTGGATTCAACAATCGCCTGGGATAGACCTGAGTTATGGTAAGGCAAGAGATCGAGTGCTTTGAAACCTCCCTCGCCCTCAGGGAGGAGATTACCACCCCCAGCGCCCTTTCCAACGCGAGCGGCAAGCTGTAGATGACAGTGGACAGGACGATGACAAAACCGCCGATCTAAATACACATCGCGAGGCCGAGGAGCTAAGGTAGCTGTCCAAGTGGCAGTGATAGACTGCCCCTTAATGCAACTTAGGACCTGACACCACTTGGGGTGTTAAGGATAAATTTGTAAACAAGTTGCTATCATGATTGAAGTTATGTAATATGTATATAATTCTAATATTTCACACTCAAATACTAGTGCCATTGCTCCTAGTAAATTCTATGGAATTGAAAAAATCATATGATAGGGCCTGTATGGTTTTCTCACAGACACACATACACACTGTGCATACATACTAGTACACATGCACACACACGTAACACACGAAGTCACACACTCACATAGACACATACATACATACATACACACACACACACACAGACACACACGCACACAGGCACACACAGACACACACAGACACACATACACAGATGCAAGTTTTGTTCCTTATTTTTAGCATATTAATACGAATGAATGCTCGCACTGATTGATGACTATCAGACATAAACTTCAATGAAATTAACAATGAAATAATACCATTTAATATACTTTAAATATATATTTCTAAAAGGTTTAAATGTATATTCTATCGCAGTGTATTAATTACACATAAATATGTAGTCTTTATACACAGAATTGCCAACAAACAACAACAACAAAATTTGTTATAATTTGTAGCGTCGGAAAAATATGCCCCCCTCCCCTTTTATCAATAACAAACGGTACATACCGGCCGGTAAACGCCGTCCACCGACTGCAGACTTATCTGAAAAGCGGAAGACTCTTTATCTTCAGTTTCTTCAACCCTTGTTGGTGACGGTGGCACGACAGAACGGATGGTTTCTGCAGAAATATCTTCCCAACTGCGAGGTTTGGGCCTGTGCGCCGCCATTTTGGAATTCGGTTACCCTCCCAACAACAGACGCACATGACTCTCGTACCCAGGACTCTCGTACCCAGGGGAGGATGAAACCAAGAAGACTTGTACTTGCACTCTAACCTCTATCAGGCTTCGGGCAGCGGCGGTAAAGAGTAGAAATTGGCAAAATAGACAGATAACATTCCAGGGGAGTTGGTCTGCTAAAGAGTACAGAGCGGGAAACTGTGAAATTAAGTCTATTCGGCCAATTTCTACTCTTTCCAGCCTCTTGCCGAACCCTGGTAGAGGCTACTTGTATCAGACAAAGTATTATTGTAGGCTAGACAAGTTGATCTGTAAATTACGGGGTGTGTAAACCATCTATCTTTAACTTACTGCAATGGTATTTGGTACATGCGTTGTAGGTATTGGGAAGACAAAGGTCACGATTGATTTTGCGCTTCCTGGCGGCTGTCCTTGGTACTGAAGCAGAATTTCCGGTTTGTATCTTTTGTCGATCCCGGACACGCCATGATCTGCTGTAGATGTATGGGTGGCAGGCAGCTTTTAATTGTATGGAAATGTAGGCTTGGGCCCTCTAGTAGCTTGTTAAAGAACTACAGGGGCGTTTTTGTTAATGAAGATAATTCATAGCCGATTAATCAAGAAAGGAATAACGGATTTTCATGATTTAGAGCATATAGATAGCTTAGACAGATTATTGATGAGAAATTATGCAAAATAGGACTTACTTCACTGTTACCTCTACCTAACAGTATGTTCGTGTAAACAAAATCTGTTTCCATCGCAAAAAAAGTTCATTCGCTGTAATTAATAAGAAGACTATTTAATTACCCGCTATACTATGCTGGTACATCACCAGCTAGAAATGCTATTCAAAATAGCTTCATCGGGTTGTTGTAACATAGGACTGTGGCTTTTACACAACCAATAATGAGCTCTGAGGAAGGCGTCTGATAGGCATCGAAACGTAAGCAGGTGAGAGAATTACTGGTTGTGTAAAAGAAAACTCCAATATCCTATGTATCCTTCATGTTTTCAAATTATGTAAAATAAAAAGTCGACAAGCCTGGGTATATACCACATCTTAAAAAACACTTACTGATTTACCTTAAGCTCACGCAAAGACATAAGACGGCCGTACAAATTTTTAATAGTTTCTACACAGTTCTATACACTGTCAGCATGGTTGTATTTGACTTGTGCGTAAACTCTAACGTTACAGAATACAACGTGAAAATATGATGGACAAAATGAAATCAGGCTATAATTTACTACCAGAAATTCTTATCACAAGTACTTGTTTCACCTTTAAGTCAATTTATCCAGAGAACCTAATCATCAACATCACATGAAATATACATGTACTAATAGGAAAGTGTACAAACTTGAACATTGAAAATTAGGAAATACATGTAACGTGCTCAACAACATAGGTGAATCAGATCAGGTCCCAGCTCACCTACAATCCTTGGATACCATTTAATCTACTCAACTACTCAAATTAAGAAAAAAACTCAATACTTACTAGTAGTTTAAAGAAGACTATCGTTCATGATACCATGTCTACAGGGCCTTTATATGTCTAACATCATTGTCTTGCCACGTTGGATTCAACATCTACTATGACATCGTCGCTGGCATCTTCAAGTGTTCCTGAGTGTTCAGCGTTTCCCGTCTCGGTGCCATTAGTGCCATTTGGAATCGCCTTATTCGATGCAACTTTACAGTCTGCCATTTCATAAGCTGTCTGTTCTTTATCAGCGGACTTTGTGACAGATAAACACTCCAATCTGCAGCTTACAGCAACTGCCATTTTACTGCCTGTCTCATAAAGCGAAGTGTTACCGCCTACATTACTAGTTGAAGGCAATCCTACTTCAGCTGCAGCTGCGTAGAACGTCACAGAGTCGTCGTCGTCCTCATAGTTTTTGTTTAGTGATGGCTGTTCAGATGTATTACAGACTTTTATGTCTCCGATATTCGTTTCATTGCATCCATCTGGGCAAGGAGAGTCGTCTTCTCCTAGGTTACCGTATTTGTTAGCATCATCTTTTTTTGTGCAGTAGTCTTGGCCAGGTGGAGCGTAAACGTTGTCCTCATTGTGCCTGTTGTCGTTTGTTCGACCATTGTCTAAGACCCTGTTACTGTCCTCTTCTACAACCGTATCTTTTATTTCCGAGTACTTGTGATCTGATGGAACATACACCTCACCGTCGTTGACCTCATTGCAGATGTTGTCATATGTTCGACCACAGCCTGAGTTCCTGCTGCTATCATCTTGAACATCACGATCTTTTATTTCCGAGTAATCATGACCCAATGGGTCGTAAACTTCATCCTCGTTAATCTTATTGTAGATGTTGCCGTTATCTGTTTGACTGGAGTCCTGCGTGTCCTTTTGGGATGTTTTTACAGTACTACCTTGGTACATTGGGTTAGTCTGCAAGACATTAGTAATGTTCCAAAGAGGCATGTTTTGCCTGTTGTTGCCTGGGTTTTGGTTATTTCTTCTTTTCATTTGATAGCAGAACAGAACACTTAAACATATCAACATGATTATACCTACTATGGTCACTATAAGAGGGATAGTTACAAAAGTTTTAACACCAATCTCATCACTTTTCTGAGTGACAGAATTGAGCGTTGTTGATGCATAATGTGGTTGTAGCGTCAACGTCACATTTGCCAGAGCTCGAGGGTCTGATGTCGTGTTCTCTGTTCTGCCCATTCTATCGATGACAGTCGAATTCATGAACATTGAATTTGTTTTAGTAATCAAAACGCTTTCTTTTAACACAACAACGACGGGCAAACATGTCACTTCATCTACTTGCTTTCTAGTTGACACGTTAAAATAGGTGACGTATTGCTTGTCACCATCAAGAGCAAAACAAGCCACTCTTGACACTCTTTTAGGATCAATCCTTTTGTTCGTCAAAGTTCCCACGATACCACGACCTTGTACGCCATGAAATCGCAAACTAGCTGCACCCTTTAAAGGCAAACTGATACCACCACGCCTTGCCCATTCCGCTGAACATTGCTTTGAAAATGATTTATTCTCAGAATCTTTCCTATGTTTTACAATGACGACGAAGGGAGGGTATGACGTGAAATGACGCGGTCGAAACGAGTTATTAGGCGATACACACGTTAGGTTACTGCACATGTTAAATGCGTTATGCTGACCTGACAAACTGTTGTACCAGTCAAAAGAAAATTTCCCATCAGTGGCTTCATAATTGAGTAGCAAAACTACGTCAAATACCTTAAATCGTATCCATTGTTTTGTGCCCAAGTTAAGATTAACTAATGCAACCCTCCATGCCATGTTTTGGCCAGAGACCATACGATTCTTCCCACTGAGGTCGACATTAAAAAGCCTGTCTTGAGTCACTGAAAATGCATCTCTATGCAAACAGACCAAGTCGTTGTTTCTTAGGTCTAGAAACTGTAGCCGCTCCAAAAACTGAAACGAGTTAACTGGAACCGTTTTAATGTTGTTTCCTCTCAAAACTAACCTTCCTAGCATTTCTAGCCCAAGAAACCAGTGACTATGCACTTCTCGTAGTAAGTTTCCCCGTAGATTTAACGAAGCAAGGTTGTTGAGGTTTTGAAAACATCCCGTTTCCAAAGTTGAAATATAATTGTGAGAAATCGAAAGGTCTATAAGGCTGTATTTTCCAGGTGAGGATGAAGTAACGTACCAATCCATTGGAATTGTATTTAACATATTGTCATCTAAATTTAAAGACTTCAACTCGAAAAAATCCTTAAATGTGTCGTTTTGTAGTTCAGTTATTCCTACATCTATGAGGTAAAGGCCAATGAGCGAAGAATAATTAACAACAGCTAATTGATGGGACGACAATATTTTGTATCGTAAACCTTTAAACGCGAGAAAATCCACACTATTACACTTTCCTGTTAGAATATTTGCATTTTCAGGTGAATGTTTGAAACTATCGTTACAGGAGATGCATTCTGTTCTGTACCTCGACGTTACGTTATGTGGATGACTGTCGTAGCTAGATATTTTTCCGATCGGCACGCAAGAGGTAAACAACATTCTTTTGCACCCAGGAAAGCATGTTTGATTTACTGACAAATTTGGTACAGCCAGCAGAACAACGGCAACCAGAAAGACGACGGTGTGCCCAAATACAGAATTCATTCTGAATTCAGTCATTCTTTTCTGAGATTTTCTAACCCAAAGCGAACCGAAGTTCTCCACAATGTTTATAGAGACAACGTGCTTTCCCTTTTGTTCTTATACACTTTTCAGCGTCTCGAAGCTGTGCACGCTCTTTGTTGATGTCTCGAATTGTGTTGCGACGAGTTACGTCAAACAGAATAACTTTTTCAGTACGTACGACTCAATATGTTTTGGCAGTTGCAGGATGCTTCGAGAGAAGTGAGGGGAAAACAAGCAAGCAACTTTTTTACCTCACTTCTGGATCACCAGTGTTCCAACATATGAAGGAATCAATGCTGCACTCATTAGTTATGTGCCCCCTGCTGCAGTCCACAGATATTGGCCGGTGTCCACTGTTCTTGCATCAGAATTCTGGCTGTGGTTGGACAATCCTTTGGCACTATTCATATGACACTAAAAAGATCCTCTTGCTTTTAAGGAAAAGATTTGTACAATTGACAATAAAACGACTGAGGAGAAAATGGTCACACTTCTTCCAAATTCAGCAATTTATACCGAAACCTAGACTAATATTGGGATTCGCAATCCACGGAAAATTCCGAAAGCCACAGATGAAAAATTCTAGGAAGTTTTGTTATAAGATATAAATGTCAACTATTTAAATTTATACCAAACCCCAGACTAATGTTAGGGTGCTTACTCAGCTTAAATTTCTTAGTGCACGTGTCAAAAAGTAGGTCAACATAACTATAATTCTGATATACGCCCAGGTGCAAAAATACTAATATGCACGGAACGGATTTACATTTTAGCTTCTCCGACGTTAACTTGATTGATCCCTACTTCCCATGTGTATTATCTTAACATCTACACCGGTCCCTGCTTCTACTAGTCACTATTTATTTATTAACTTATTAATACTACAGATTCTGAAGTAGACTGAAGCCTGTATCAACAAGCCTTTGGACAATCCTTTGGCACTATTCATATGACACTGAAAAGAGGCCTATGTACCGGTATGCCTTGCTTTTAAAAAGAGGATTTGTACAATTGACAATAAAACGACTGAGGAGACAATGCAACACTTCTTTCAAATTCATTAATATTTTCCGGAACCTAGACTAATATTGGGATTCGCAATCAGGGGAAAATTCCTAAAGCCACAAATGAACAAATTCCGGGAGATGTTGTTATAATATATACATGTCAACTATTTAAATTTATACCAAAACCCAGACTAATGTTAGGGTGCTTACTCAGCCTACCTTTCTTGGTGTCAAAAAGTAGGTCAACATATATAAGGTATTCTTTTTTTAAACAGGAGTTTAAAGATACGTTTTTCCTATAATTGATCAAATTCTGACATACGACCAAGTGTAAAAATACTAATATGCTCGGAACGGATTTATATTTTAGCTTCCCCGACGTTTACTTGATTGATCCCTACTGCCCACGTGTATTATCTTGCCACTGTTACATGTTGTTGTACTTTTATACCCTAGTTTACGAGTGAAAGCTGCAAATATACGCCGGTTCTTGTTTTCACTAGTCTGAGTCAGTATTTATTTATTTACTTACTAATTTATAAACACTACAGAAGTAGACTGAAGCCTGTATCAACAATCCTTTGGACAATCCTTTGGCACTATTCATATGACACTGAAAAGATGCCTATGTGCCGGTATGTCTTGCTTTTAAAGAGAGGATTTGTACAATTGACAATAAAACGATTGAAGAGACAATGGTCACACTTCTTCCAAATTCATCAATTTATACCAAAATCTAGACTAATGTTGCGATGCGCAATCAGGGGAAAATGCCTAAAGCCAGAGATGAAAAATTCCAGTAAATGTTGTTGTAATATATACATGTCAACTATTTAAATTTATACCAAACCCCAGACTAATGTTAGGGTGCTTACTCAGCCTACCTTTCTTGGTGTCAAAAAGTAGGTCAACATATATAAGGTATTCTTTTTTTTAAAACAGGAGTTTAAAGATACGTTTTTCCTATAATTGATCAAATTCTGACATACGACCAAGTGTAAAAATACTAATATGCTCGAAACGGATTTATATTTTAGCTTCTCCGACGTTAACTTGATTGATCCCTACTGCCCACGTGTATATATCTTGCCACTGTTACATGTTGTTGTTACAATACATTTAATACCAAGTTTACAAGTGAAAGCTGCAAATCTACGTACCGTTTCTTGCTTCTAGTCACTATTTATGTATGTATTTATTTATTTATTTATTAACACTACAGAACTAGACTTAAGCCTGTATCAACAATCATTTGCACAATCCTTTGGTAGTATTCATATAACACTGAAAAGATGCCTATGTGCCGGTATGTCTTGCTTTTAAAGAGAGGCCATTATTTGTACAATTGACAATAAAACGATTGAAGAGACAATGGTCACACTTCTTCGAAATTCATCAA
The DNA here is from genome assembly GCA_013266295.2 of Branchiostoma floridae x Branchiostoma japonicum. Lineage (NCBI taxonomy): Eukaryota > Metazoa > Chordata > Leptocardii > Amphioxiformes > Branchiostomatidae > Branchiostoma > Branchiostoma floridae x Branchiostoma japonicum. Next base: position 4,944,732 of record CM023832.1, read on the forward strand.
TTTATACTGAAACCTAGACTAATATTGGGATTCGCAATCAGGGGAAAATTCCTAAAGCCACAAATGAAAAAATTCCAGGAAATGTTGTTATAAGATATACATGCCAACTATTTGAATTTATACCAAAACCCAGACTAATGTTACACATGGTGCTTACTCATCCTACCTTTCTTGGTGTCAAAAAGTAGGTCGACACATATTAGGTATTCTTTTTATAATTCAGGAGTTTAAGATACGCTTTTCCTATAATTGATCAAATTCTGATATACACCCAGGTGTAAAAATACTAATATGCTCGGAACGAATTTATATTTTAGCTTCCCCGACGTTTACTTGATTGATCCCTACTGCCCACGTATATTATCTTGCCACTGTTACATGCTGTTGTACTTTTATACCGAGTTTACAAGTGAAAGCTGCAAATCTACACCGGTTCTTGCTTCTAGTCACTATTTATTTATTTATTAACACTACACAGAAGTAGACAGAAGCCTGTATCAACACGTTCAACCCAACCAACGTCGAAAACTCGGTCCTGGATTGTCGTAACTCACCATACATATATAAGTCTATCATATTTTTGTTTTACCAAAATTTCCTTCAATGGATTCAGGACCAAATATTTGTACACGAAATATTAGGACTGCTTAGTTTGTAATCTGTTTCTTTGTTATGACTCTTTAAGTTACCTCTTTCCCGATGACCTCAATGAAAAGTGGCCTGCAGGCAGATTTGAGCTTATGAATAAATAAACAAAGGTAAAAATACATATCAATATGTGAAAACCCATACATGTATTACAATATTTCAAATGAAATGCCCAGACGCTAGAAATGCCACCAACGGTTGTAAAAACCCAATCCATACTAAAAGTATTGTGTAAGGTAGATAATTCGCATATACACTACCAAGATGCTTTTTCTTGTTACCTCTATGAAATGTCATGAAGTTTATATTTTCAGTTGCGTTTGTCAGTCATTCTGTCTGTCTGCCATTCTGTCTGACTGTCATTCTGTCTGTTGGTCAACAAGACAACTCAAGAACGGATGGATGGACTGGTTTCATACGGCGAAATCATACCTCCATGAAATGCTTAGTTTTTTTGTAAATTTTATGCTTGGTGATGACCACCTGTAATTGGCTTACAATCCTGCTCATTAACAACTTTTTAAAGCAAAATATTCACATGTAGTTGTATTCATTTGTTGCAAACATATTTTCATTAAATTCTTCAATAATTTCATTTCTTGGCAGCGCATTTTGCTATTTCAATCGGTAAAGTCTTGGTTACAATAGAAGCAGATCTAGGATATAATAATTGTTCAAACAGCTCAATCACAATCTATGAAAATCATGTTAATGTCATAGTGTCATAAAAGTACCATATTTTTTGTGTGACCGTCAGATGATATTACATAGTCTCGTATGAATAAGCGTAGGTCACATGTCCGTAACTCTTGCGAGTTTACGTTCGGAAATGATTGGTCATTTCTTATCCTGATGAAGGCGACAGTGGTCGTTGAAACAAATTGATCCTTGTATACTCTTGTGTTGGAATAACGTTCCGCATTGTACTATGATTGCTACCAACACAGATGTACTTCTACGACAATATCATATTATTGTTCTCTACTATTACGATTTTCTTGCATTCGTCCTTTTATTGTAATTAAGATCTTTTTTGGATGTTGACAATAACTTTTTTTCTTTCCAAAGGGGCAGTTTTATCTTATTACAGGGAATATTGGTCTTTTTTTTATACAAAACTATAGGAATTGATAAAGATGCATTGTTATTAACAATGTTAATAATGGCTACACACTTCACAAGTCTTGATGTTGACTTAGCTGTGATCAAGTGAGAGAAGCTTCGGCACTAAAATCAACTATCATTTTCTACCATTTATTACATTACTCAGTGTGACTGACACAACCCTTTCCTTGCTCATTATTGCAATTAAAATTTAGAATGTGGCATAATTATCTTCTATAAACTCAACTTTATGAAATCAAAGAAACATCTTGATGCTAAATCTTGTTTACTTGTAAATTCACGTTTAAAGCTTTTATAATTTGCTTGCCGCTTCTTAAGTTACTTGACGGTCGGCTTAGCTCAACATCGAAGGTGAGAGTTCAGCCTGTCACTCGTGTATGTCCTGTGATGAAAGAAACCCTCATCATTAATTACGACGCCATAAAAACTTTTATAAATTGTGCGACGATACATGGACAGTTTTGACATGAAATGTAGTATGTGTTTGAAGTTAAAACTTTTTAAAGAAGTCTGACATCAACACTGGGTCAAATGTATCAACCGCGATGGGGGCGACATCGTTTACCAAACACTTTTGATTCAGTGTTGACGTCACACTTCTTTAAAAAAGTTCTAAAACGTCACGCGACGATCTCACTGGATCAGTCTACCGAAGAAGACCAGAGGAGCTGGTCGAAAGCTCTAGGTGAGAAAGTTTAGCTTGTTTTGGATAAAAAGTGTTAACTTTAAAGATGTCACTACCAACATATATGAACATGATAGTATGAAATGTAGTATGATTCTATGAAGTACCTGGATTCACTTGGCATATGTAGGGATACAGTTCGCTGCAGTTTATGTCATTCCACTTGTCTCTGACCCCTCGGGGATTGATAGCGGTATGGTAATGAACGCAGTCCTCTTCGTGCTCGTTATCTGGTTGTCGCCAAGCCCAATTGGTGAAGCTCCCAAGGGCAGTACCATCCATCCACTCAAAGCTTCCTTCTTTGCGCTGATCATGGAGGCCAAGCCAGAAGAAGGAGTCTTCGTTGACGGAGTTCTTGAGATATATGAGGAAGGCGTCTGTAGCAGCGTCTCGGGGCATGGCAAGGGTACCGCCATCTAGACGGCAACGCTGGGCCGACTCAGCAAAGTTTGCTTTGGACTTGGACGCCTTGTAGCAGATCCCACGTAATCCTTTATAACCTTTTGGACAGTATGCCGGTCCCATGGGTCCCATTTCTCCTGGAGGCCCTGGAGGTCCGGCAGACCCAGCCTGTCCCATGGGTCCCATTTCTCCTGGAGGTTCAGCAGACCCAGCCGGCCCCATGGGTCCCATTTCTCCTGGAGGTACAGGAGACCCAGCCTGTCCCATGGGTCCCATTTCTCCTGGAGGTCCTGGTGGTCCAGCAGACCCAGCCGGCCCCATGGGTCCCATTTCTCCTGGAGGTCCTGGTGGTCCAGCAGACCCAGCCTTTACTGCATTTATAGAAATATAAAAATCACGTCTGTGGTGCTCTGTAACCGTGAATGCTTTAAATGCCGATGATTCAAACATCAAAATCTTACTGTGCACGGTGAACTACGTATATGTAACACCTAGCGCCAGTGCACAGTAAGCCCTGATGAAGATGACAGACGGTCATCGAAATGTTAGATCTTGTAAAAAATAATAGTTGTGAGAAAAGAGCTTTGAAATTTAATTAGTTACCAACCTGATGAAATTATTTACGTATCGAAATCAGCAACTTAATGAGAAGGAATCTAACCTGCCAAGTATGACAGAAGTATGCCGTTCACTATGACGATGACAAAGACAACAGTAAATGCAATCCACAGATTCTTGAGACTTGACCTGATTAGTCCAACTTCGTCCGCCTGGTTGTCAGTTCTCTCATCAGAGGCTTCTGGTTACATGCATCAAGAACATCAAATAGTTTATAAAAGCATTTATCGGTAGGAATCTTAACTGAGACCACCAAAAAGTTATTCTAGCATTTCCACATGAATTATGCAGACGGTCCCTGATTATAAAAAGTTTTATATAATGTTGTCCACCCTCACTTAAATGCCAACTACGGTAAGTATGATACTCCCGGCAGTTACCAGTTACCATCATTTACATATAATCAATCAATATTAGTTCTTTTCATTCTCAGTTACATGTGTCAGATGTTTGCATGGTACTGTATTGGAGCACAGCAGATTTATAGAATTTCCTTATTGTTTGCAAATCAAATGAGACCTAATTATGTCAAGCATCACTTAAGCTACTGACATATCACAATCACGACATCAACCGCTTCTCGAATTATCTTCCCTTAAAGATTCTCAAACAAACGCCCCTGCAGTATTAGAACAAGATGATTTTGGGGTCCAAAGTGCTTATGTCACCTCTTCCCGAGGAATAGGCTATTCACCATCTAAAATCTTGACCTTATTATGTCTGGATCAAGAGATATCGAAACCGGAAGTTCCATGATCCAGTGCAGTAAATAAGGAGTCGGTAGGGAGACAGAAATCATACACACACACACATACACTCACACAAACGCTATCAAAACATCTTCGCCTTCTGGTAAAACTAATTCTTGGCGTAGGTAAATATGTAGTATTCTTCACAAAAGAAGACCTTTGAGGCCTTGGTATAAACACCCAGGTCACAAAACAGGAATTTAATCCTCTTGGTGTACCATGTACCAGTAAACAAAGTAAATTATCATATTGTTAGGAGTTCTTAATGCTCTAACGATATTTACCATCTCTTGCAATTGAAGCATACAAAGGGTTGTTTATTTTCGGAACGGCGCCCGCAAGTGTCCTGCAGTAGGCCTCGGACTGCTCCATGAGTGGGGTGCCTGACAGAAATTAAAACCATCATATTCATTGCACGAAATTCTGTCTTTAAGCACACATTAAAGCATACGTAAAGGTACATGCGAGGGGAAAAACAAACCTTTACGCATGCTTTATAAGGTGTCCGTAATAAATGGATTTTGTGCAGTAATGGCGAATCAATGGCAGAATGAGGTACAAAATAAGGGCTTTGAAAACTAGACTAGTAATGAGGAATATCTTCGGCAATACATGTATGTCATTATATTTCAGCCATAGCATAGGTGTGGATGAAATATATTGTTTTCCATGTGTTTCTTCTCCTTCTTCTCCTGACATTTCATTAGGGGTATGAAACACTTGATACTGGATGGAAAAGGTTGATATATATGGAACAGTTCATTTTGGAATGGGGAGGGAAATGGCTGAAATATGCTGTATTTGCTCCGGAGCAAATGTCGGCTTTTATAGTTATACATAATGTCACATTGGCAGATGGCGAAACTACAATGTTTATTTTGAACGATCCCCCCTTTCCCGCCCCTTTATTCATACCTACCATAGAAATAAAGAAAGAAAAAAAATTGAAAAAAGGAAAGCTATGTCGTATAATTTCTCATTCTGCAATGAAATTTATGCAAAATATCATCCAACCACAGTACTATATAACAAATTCAACCTGATTTTAATTAAACTAAAGCTGCTATAACCCAATTGCAATTTCAACACCGTTACGCTTTTTAAACTATTGTTTTACATCTGCTATTAAACAGACCAGTGTGAAGTATCTTAGAATATTTAGGCTTCCTATGAAATATCCGAAAATGACACATTGGATATATTGTGAACTAAGAAAAAATTAACACGTCAGCCTCCTTGTTTTTCTATTGAAATGTAACACTAGAAAATAAAAAAAAGTGTCATGTGCAAAGACGATAAAAGATGTCATCAAATCATGAAAACCTACCAGTGTTACTTGCCTGAGGCTGGTCCTTCTGCCGTCCTGACATGATGCGACTAGTCTGGCTTTCGTACGGGAAAGAATGCACACCCCACCTTAGACAAAGACTTAGACAAAGAGCAACACGTATAGTGTGGGGGTGTTCTCCAGACTAGATTTGTCTCAAGTTCAGATTGCCATTCGCAATGACATTGCCTTAAGCGATAGAGTGATTGTAAACTGCTAGTTTTTTTTCTCTGTTGTTTGACGTCTTGGATGTAAATATTACCAGCCACCAGAGTACCGCCATTTGGTATTTTCTGTTGTCATCTACTGTTAGTTAATGATTTATATCAACATAAAGGTTCTTATTATACGCCCTGCTATAGACAAAACAAGTAAATAACAAATTCTTTTGAGTCTACTTCTGCTTTCGAAGAACCAATCTAGTTATACTTGCCATAAAAATAACATGGCCAGAAGTAAACAACTTCTTTTGTGGTTCTGCTCTTTAAATTATGAAGGTGCTTTTGTCAATGTTGCGACGCATACGTTAGAACTTCTAGACTAATACGAAGATAAATGAACTGAGTTCGTTGTATTCAACCCACGAAGAACTGTATCAGATATTAACTAGGAGCTCTTTCTAGAGTTGTATTTTTTTCTAAAAACATTGTTTTTCACTTGGATTCACTTGGATCAAACAACAGAGAAAAAACTAGCAGTTTACAATCACTCTATCGCTTAAGGCAATGTCATTGCGAATTGCAATCTGAGCTTGAGACAAATCTAGCCCGCTGGAGAACGCCCACACACTATACGTGTTGCTCCAGACGCATCACGTAAACACTGGAGAAGTTAATCGTCTGGGTCTCATTTATAAACATTTACACACACAGAGCAGGTGTTCAAATTGGCAGGTTTCATCTTAACGGACCGTCTGTGCGGAATATTTGGAATGTCTTGCTACCAAACGTTTGCCGAATTACAAAATCACAGACTGATTCTTCATGTTGACACGTGACACAATGGGTTTTTCCTCCAGCACCGCCATTTTAACAATGACAGGATAGCCTTTGATAACTTACTTACTTATCCTCTTCATTGCTTTGAAAAGCCAAGACCTAAACACATACCAAATGTCATGGCAATTGATCCAATGACAGCTGCATGCGTTATCGTATTTAACCATATACAAAACAGGCAATCATGCGTCCATACATACATCTATAACCGTTGCATCCAAACAAATGCTACCAATACCAGAGCATTTTAGGCAAAGGTAAAAAAAGACTGCTAGACGTGCACTGCTGTACTATGATTGTACCACGCACCAAGGTACTGATTTTACATTTGAATAACTGTTAGGACAATGAAGGGGAGTCTATTTGATGTGCTTGCCAATTCTTCTTGTGCAAGTCATAAGACTACATTAGACAATCACCTCGTCATTTGTTTTCGCCTCACCCTCTGAAATTGTTATTCATATCTACCTTTCATGCTTTTCAGATATTCTACTAAAAGTTTATTGGCGTCAGAAAAAGACATTATGAAGACCCTGAGATAACCGTCTCTTGCTACAAAGAACAAACATCAAAGGAGTTTGTTTACAGGTGTGGGGTACAATAATCCGTGTCAGGGTCAGGCCCTGATGTGAATCTTACATTGGGGAAACTAACTAAATGGTATCTCAAGACAATGTACTTAGATCTACCTCAGGGAAGTTACAGGCAGGCCAGCACATTCATATTGAATCTCCAGAAAGTTCGGTGGATAAGATAAAAATTGACATTCAGCAGCACCACAGAAAACTGTTTACTTCATGGCCATGTTATGTAATGGCAATTATAAGTACTCTGTTTGTTCGAAAGGATACGTACCTGTACAAGCATTACTACATCCTTTATTGATGTTCTGTGTACATCAGTGAATGACAACCTTTATGTTGATAGAAGTCATTAACTGACAGTAGATGACTGGAAAATACAGAATGACGGTACTTTGGTGGCTAATAATAATAAAAAAATTATTGTCAGTTCAGGCCCAAAGACTGATTACAAGTGACAAAGACAATGAAACCACGTACAAACGAATTATAAAAGTGACAAATTAACATATTATGAGTATGAGGTAAAGTTTCTAAAACTATGCCTGTAGGGTTTGACTTTTCCTGTGTAAGCCGTGGAAAGCATAATGCCCCACTTTTTCCATGATGTGCGGGTCTGGGGTAGTTAAAAAAAAACTTTTTTTTCTTTGGAAGCTTAGGAAAGTTGGAATATATTTTACAGGTTTGAACAGATAAATCATTTCGTGCATTTTCGTGGAACAGCTTGAGATAAAGTGAATTTCCTCTTGCAAAGCTTTTGTATTACAATACTTGCGTATTCTCACGCATACGGGTACTTTTTGTATAATATGTAGTCTCCACAATTACAACACGACATCAAGCAACAGGGAAGACTGGCATTTGACAATCACTTTATGGCTTAAGGCTATGTAGTGCAATCTGAACTACAGACAAATCCACCCTGGAGAATCCCAACGTACATTTAGTATTTGTCGTCCGTTGTTTGAGGTTGGGTGTGTATTGTGTTTTCCTGTACGGGAGCTTGACTTTGGTATCATGCCGGGACGAAAGCAGGACCAGCCGTTACCTTCACCTCCGGACACCGGTAAGTTTTCATTATTTGATAACATCTCTTTCCATCTTTGCAAATGACACGTTCATTTACGTCGGTGAAGGTTAGACATCCAGGTGATAAGATACGCCAAAAACAGTTACTCAAGCAACTGGATATGATTTTGGAAACGGTCAGACGTTTCAGGTAGCATCCACTACCTTTCGTCAGTGACACTAAAGAACTGCAGGATGATTGCTGGTTTATAAGCTGGTTTATTGTCTTTACTTATTTGCATATCATTCAATGGTTTGTGCTTATAAACCATCAATTATCCTGCAGTCCTTTAGTGTCACTGACGAAAGGTAGTGGATGCTACCTGAAACGTCTGACCGTTTCCAAAATCATATCCAGTTGCTTGAGTAACTGTTTTTGGCGACACGTTCATTTCTTTCACCTTTGCAAATGACACGTCGTTTTTCTTCATTACCATTTGTGCAAATGTTCATGTTTTTCATGTTTAATTGCTACGTAGTAATACTGTTGGATTGTTGAATTAAGTTACCCTATTCAGAACCACATTTAGTCCATTTTCATTATGTTTCTAAGCGCCGTATGTTGAAAAAAGAAGTATCTTGAAAAATTCAAGATTGAATACTTTCAACGGAGAAGGAACTCTGAGATGTTAGATATTTCACTTCACAATATATCCAAGCTGTCATTTTGGAATTTTTTTTTAAATTCTAGAAGCCTTTATTTTGAGATTCTTAAAATAGGTAGATGTTTGATAGCAAAAGTGAAAACAATGGCTAAAATTGTATCACAAATTTGATGAAATCATGTTTAATTTTTACGTAAAACTACTGTTGGATCACATTGCATGAATCAATCCTATTCAATCCCTGCGTTTCCAAGCTGTATGTAAAAATGCATTTTGAAAAATTCAAGATTTAATATTTTTCAACAGAGAAGGGACGCTAATGTGTTTAATATTTCTATTTGAAATCTTATACCATTGTGTCGTTTTTCATGAAGCCTATAGTTTGATATGTATAAAATAAGTAGATTTTGAATATCGGTTGCTGTAAAAACAATGGGTTGAAAAGTGTATTGCAGATCTATTTCTATAAAACCATGTTAAATTGTCACTGAGTGGTACTGTTGGATCATAATTAATCATATTTATACGGCATTTAGTCCATTTTCATTGTGTTTCAAAGCTGTATTTTCTAACAAAATGTAAATGTTAAAAAATTCGAGATTGACGATCCAAGATGGCAGCTTGAATAAGCATGACGCCATTTTATGACGTCGTTTTGAGCATGGGCAACAAAATTATGGGCTTACCTTGATATTCTATTTTAAATACTTTTTGTTGAAAACATTTTGTTGTTTACCTTTCCACGGCGTCATAGTCAGAGCATATTCGGCTCGGAACCATTTGCAATAGGTCAGGGGTTCCATCCCCACACATGCCCCGATGTCGTGCTTTTTGAAACGGCTCTTTACATAACTTTCCTCGCTGTATGTTGAAGTCACGCCCACCAGTTTCTTTTGTCCAATCGCTAATACCCTGAGGACACAGACAGATATTTTTTTTTTTATTTCAACATTCGGAAAAAAAATACATAGTGGTGACGCACACAAGCGACATAGCTTATCTTAACGTCACCACTAGACATAAAATAATAACTACAACACGAAACAAAGATACCATATGGAAAAAGTCCAGAGTACAAGAACAGAATTAAACAAGATAATGTACAGTATAAATCAATTGTGAAATCTTTTAGTTTCCGATAGGTACAGCTGTGTAATAGCGAGTATTTGCTTTGACAGATTTTGTATAGCCATTACGATAAGATCTGAACAAGTTATTGTTTTCTAGTTTAACAGAAAAACATTTTGACAGTTTTAGCTTAAAACACATAAATGACGTCATAATACGTCATAATGACATGAATGTTGTTTGATTAATTTTACTACCGGTAGTACACCGTCCTCTTTAAAGCTGTTGACATTTTGAGTGACAAAATCTCTTCTAAATAGGGTTAAATTTGGGTAACCACTAGAAAATTCTGTCAATCATACACGGCAAATTTAGCTACAGATATTTTAAAAAACTTGGATTTTTCCAAATTTGATGCATTCGTTATATCTACAATAAGTATGAATAAGGTGGGGTGAAACTATTGCAGTATTGTCATCTGCCAATGTGACATAATTTATAATGACACATTTCCTAATGGTTTTCGTCTAATTTTCTCATTTCTAGTTTATTTTCAAAGCCTATACATTGTAACTCATCTGCCTTTAATTCATGATAATGATTCGGTAATTTTTGTCAGGCACCACTCACGTGCAGCAGTCTGGGGTCTACGGTAACGCACTTGCGGACGCCTCTACAGATACAAGCAACCCATTGTATGAAGATACACGCAACCCATTGTATGCCGCCATTACAGATGGTGAATGTTATAGTCGTCATTTCTTTAGGAATTTATCATTTACATCTTCACTTGTATGCGTATAGGATTAAATTCGCCAATTTTTTTCTGGCCTGGGTGTATCGTACAAGGGCCATTCTTCTATGAAGTATACTACACATTTACATGTAACTAAGATAAAAATACGTCGGTGAAGGTTAGACAGCCATGTAATAAGATACGCCAAAACAGTTACTAAAGAAAGAAAAACAGTTACTAAAAGCAACTAGATTTAATTTTAGAAACATTCACAGATGTTTCAGGTAGCATCCAGAACCTTTCGTCAGTTAAACTTGCGAAAGAATGTGAAGCCAAGAATGTTATGTTTTCTGTGCAGTTTGTCTGTCTTGAGTGTTTGTATGTATGTGTGTGTGCATGTATGTGTATCTGTACATACGGTATAACCTCCTTTCAGTGTAACAAAACAGCTAATATATGTTACAAGCCCCAATCAGGAGATGGTTAAACGGTGACAAAAACAAGCGTCCTTCCTATATAATTTTGAAGTGAATTCGGTCCATTTTTTATCAGTTAAATTCCAGATATTATATATTTACAACTTGAGGCACTTGAATGACGAATACAGTATTGCAGCCAAGGCTGTAGGAAGTAAGTTTTATAGATGACATCAGCGCGCGCATTAATTTTCGCCTAATTTCGAAAAAAAACTTTTGCCCTCCGACATTGCGAAATGCCGAAAATGGGCAAATATGTCGTGAATATTTTTTGGTTCAAAGACCATGAGGAATCCAGCAAACTTGAGACCCAATTTCTCGCGTTAGATGACAAGTGTTGACAGTCTTCCATCGAATAAGAATACCCAGTATGGCAGCTGCCCATGATGGTACAAGCTCATTGTTCTAGTTGATTGAGATGTATACACATCTACAAAAACAGGTAATACTGTTGAATACAGGAATAAAAGACCTGTTGGTTGTGGTTTCATGTTTTGACGCCTCAATTCCTGTTTAACGAGGTTTATGATCTCTAAATTTGAAAATGTAGGAATCTTGCTTTTTCTGCTCGCCTTGTTTTTTTCCCCTATCGCATTAGATTTGGAGTCTGTGGAGGATTTTATCCATAAAATTAACTTGCTGTGGCCTAATATGAAAAACATTCTTACAACTGATCAACACCGTTTGTCTATGTTATAAATTAAATACATTATGACCATTCTTTTTCCGATAAATTCTATAATAAAACTTTAACTAATTGATGTTCTTGAAACATTAAACCAGAAGCCTGTGATGGGGATACTGACAACAAGGCTGACGGTGGTGGACTGAATAAGTCAAGTCAAGTGAAGAAGCTGTGGATTGCATTTTCAGTCGTCTTTGGGATCGTTATGGCGAACGTTATAGTACTGGCATACTTTGCAGGTTAGGTTGAATTTCATTCTTATTTACACGCTGTTTTTGTTTACATTATATATGTGAAAATTATCATAATTTAATTTTAGTCTACTAGTTAAACATTTATCACAAGAAATGGTGACGGCACACTCAACTTATTTTTATGCTGCCACCAACGCAGAGGACAGACGCATGAACGGACAATAGACGTACTCGTTTTCACCTGAGTAAAGTGCATATTATTTGAAGACATATGCACATTATGGGTAGGCAAATCAGCCAATCGTCACTTGTCATTTGCCTACCACTCGCTGGGCGTGACGTCATGGTGATCATAGGTATTTTAAAGGATTGTTTTGTAAGTTGTGATTTTCTTCTTTCTATGAATGCAGTTAAAGTAGAAGTGAAAGATACGGGACCCATTGGGCCACCTGGGTCTGCTGGACCTCCAGGAGAAATGGGACCCATGGGGCCGGCTGGGTCTGCTGGACCTCCAGGAGAAATGGGACCCATGGGGCCGGCTGGGTCTGCTGGACCTCCAGGAGAAATAGGACCCATGGGGCCGGCTGGGTCTGCTGGACCACCAGGAAAAATGGGGTCGGTAGGGTTACCGGGACCCATGGGACCGGCTGGACCCAGAGGGAAAGATGGTCCAGGAGAAGCACCTGGGCCACAAGCACTATGGTGGAAAAAACGTAAGGTGTTTACTCCATATTGAGACCAGTTAGTTCAAAACATTTTAGAATTTAATCAAATTAACCTTCAGCTGTTTGATTTGTTGCCTCACCTTTTAGATTGCTCACTTTTCTAACATTTATCACGTGATTCAACGTGAAGTCTAAGACATAAAAAAACACTTAGCAGAAACTGCAAATATTACTTATCAGATAATAACCATCTACTTCTCTCTACTCCCTTAATGTTAACTTACATGAAAGAGATTATTTTAAAGCTCCTTGCGTACACAGTAATGAAGTGTATGGAAATGTGAAATGTCATATGGTATTGATATAACAGTTATATATATTATCTTTTTTAACAGGTTTTGCAGCACGTTGTAACAAAGGTTATAATAAGTGGAATGGGATGTGCTACAAAGCATTCAAAGACCCAAAAAGCTTCTCGAATGCACTCAATCGATGTCGTATTGATCGTGGCAGCCTTGCCATGCCTCGAGACGCTGCGACAGACGCCTTCCTCATCTTCCTCAAGAACACCGTCAACGACGACTCCTGGTTCTGGTTTGGTCTCAGGCGCAAAGAAGGAAGCTTCAAGTGGATCGATAGCGCTGCACTTGGGAGCTACACCCACTGGGCTCCGGGACAACCAGACAACAAAGATGAGGACTGCGTTCACTACTACCATGCCTCTACCGCAGCTCCGGGGTGGAAAGATAAGTGGAATGACGCAGACTGCAACAAACAGCATCGCTTCATATGCGAGTTTATTCCAGGTACTTAATAGAATCATACTACATTCAAATGTCAAAACTTTCCATGTATTGTCGTACAATTTGAAATCGTATTTATGGTATCGAAATGATGGGGATTTCGTTTATTCTTTCACAGGACCTCCATCACCAAGAGGTTAAGACCATAACTTCGATGTTGAGCCAATGGCGACCGTCACGGAAATCAAGAGGTTGTAGACAAACTATGACAGCTTTGAAACTAATGTCCATGTAAGAAAGCTTCATCATTTAAATTTTCCTAGAGTAAATTGGTTTTAAATACTTTTCTGACAAAAAGAGGGGCAGACAGTAGTTGTGGAAGGGAAGGCCTGTGTTTAAGTACGAGTAGCGTCAAGGGCTCTACAAGGGTCCTAACGGGACCACTACTCTTGTATATAAGCAACCTACTAGATCAAATTTGAGGTTATTTGCGATGACTGCCTGTTTTATAGAGAGTTGTCTGCACAGAATGCTGAGAACTGCTGCAAAAATGTCTGATGGGATGGCAAAAAAAAAATAGCTCATGTAGTTTAAACCCACGAAATGCATTAACAAACAGCCGAACACTACTAGGCAGTCAGGAACGCCCAACTAGCCTTTCATAGTTCAACGTACTTATATACTTGTGTGTGTCTGAATAAAGTGTTACAATGAATCAAATTCGAGGTACAACTAACTTTGTAGCAGAGTGGCAGAGCTAACCTGTCAAACAGCCTGTCTAATTGCTGGTATGTTTGTTTAATGAGCGCTTATTGCAATTTTTTGTTTGGTGCACACTTGAATACTGTTCAATAGTTTGGTCACCTGATCTCTTTGCTTGAGTCCAGAGACCTTTCTCAATGATGATTTAATGACTCTTATAACATCACATATGTGGACTCCTTATATTCTATAACCTTTGTAGTGTTCTTTCATTTTTATGTACTACATATTGAATGCAAATAATGATTTTGTAAGAACTTACTTCTTGACGCCTTGGCGAGCAACTGTCATGTAGAACCAAAATAAACCTTTGCAATCATTTGTTTTATTCTTTTATAATTATGCATGGATTCCATAAACGGCTACACAGAACCCATATTTCACCCTGTCAATATTGATTGGTCCGACTAGGTGATGCTTATTTTTGAATTAATAGAAGTTTGTTTTTTGTCTCACTAGCAAAGGTAAAATCATTTATCATGATTTCTTGTTGTGGACAAAAAAGTCCCTTAAAATGACTAAAATAACTCCAGAGCGGTAATCGATGACAATTCCATGCTTGCAGCGTCTGGAGATCATCAAATTCAAATTCATCAAATTCTTACTATTCAAATGCATAGTAAAAATGATTTGTAATTGGCCAGTCGAAAAGGTCAACGACATTTTTGTGAAGGTATGAGATCGTTGATTTCTAGTGAAATCTCTGATGTTGTCAAATGCTGTCTTGTCTTGCGTTTACGTCTCTTGGTGCCACAACGCAGCAGTTTTCGGAAATGAAACTTTGTGAAGGTAATTATTATCTTTCATTAAAATGTTTACTGTGTGTTTGTGAATAAATTCCCTAGAATCGCGAGAAAAATGTTCTACTAGTATTTTTTTTTTAATTATGATGGTATTTCTGTCAATGTTGCAACGCATACGTTACATACTCTTGACAAATACGAAGATAAATTAACGGGCTTAGTTATATTCAGCCCATGCAGAACTGCATCATGGTATTTACTAGGAGCTCTTTCTAGAAAGTCCATTTATAAAAACATTGTTTTGAGACGCATCGAAACGTAAAATTTAATTGTCTGGATTTATAAACATTCACACCCACAGAGCAGGTGTTAGGTTGACAAGTTTAATCTCAACGTACGGTCTGCAGGAACAGTTGGAGCGTCTGACAAACCAACGTTTTGCTGAATTACAGAATCACAAGCTGATTTCTAATCTTGGTATTTGACAAACTGGGGGTTTCCTTCAACATCGTCTTTCTAACAGAGTCAAGATGGTCTTCGATAGGCTAAGACCTAGAAGCATACCAGACGTCTTGACAATCCATCCATATCTTCTTGAGTCTTTGTGCTTAACCACATGCAAACAGGCATACATGCATCCATACGTACATAAATACATCCAAACAAACGCTAACAAAAACAGAAAAGTTTAGGCAAAGGTTCTAAAGACTGGTAGAAGTGCACTGCTGGTACACTGTGTACCATGAGTGTATTAGTTTCAATGTACTGGTTTATATTTAGATAAACTGTCAGGACTATCGAGGGAAGCCTATTTGATGTGTTTACCATCTCTTCTTGTGAGTTGTGACAGTCATAAGACTATACTAGACAATAACCAAGCCATTAGCTTTAGCTTCACGATTGCAATCCTCGGAAATTTCTATTAAGATATACCTTAATGTTTTACAGATATTATACAAAAGGTCCATCTGTGACAGCAACAGACACATATGGAGACCCTGAGATAACCTCTTGGTGCTCAAAAGGACAAGGAAGGGCAATGCAATAATCCGTGTTAGGGTCAAAATGCAGGTTGACCATGCATTTAAAGAATCTTATATCGGGAAAACTCTCAAGACAAGTTTCTTCGAGCCACCTCAGTGAAGTCAAAGTTATCCCAGCACATTTGTATTGAATTCCCAGAAAATCCTCTGGATAAGATATTGTAAACACAGCACGACCATAAAATCAAATTTCCTACTTCAGATAATATTGCTTGTGTGAATGGCAAGTATAAGAAATTTGTTCGAAAGGAGCACCTAAACAAGCATATTTTATTAACTTTCTGTCCACAGCAGTGAGAAGCAACTTTTATGCTGACATGCAAGCCATTAACTAACAGAAGATGACAATAGAAAACACACGATTACAGTACTTTGATAGCTAAAGATATTCACAATCTTCACATCCAAGACATATCAATCAACAAAGACAACTGGCATTTGACAATCACTTTGTTGCTTGAGGCAATATCATGCAATCTGAGCTAGAGACAAATCTAGCTTGGAGAACCCTCCACGTACTATATGTGCTGTCCCTTGTCTGAGGTCGGGTAAGGGTTAGGGTGTACATGTGTGTTTTTTTCCCAGCCGGTTGGCCACCTAAGTGAAGCCAAAGGTATTTTAGCACATTCATTTTGAATTCTCGGAAAAATTTGTGGATAATTTATCATTTATTCAAAATTGTGATACAACAATACGAGGTGTGTACAAGACAGCGAGTATGCTGATAGCGTGCACACCAATTACATGTAACATAGAAGCAATAATAAACAGTTAAAAGTAAGGCATACACATTAATAATAACATCTTGTTCACCCTTCATGTACATTTACCAGTAGTGCATGCTGTTGCAGGAGTTGTTGACTTCACTCAGGAAGATTGCACTGTGAGTAAACTAGGCTATAGAGATTAGAGTTCATAACTATGTAGATGGAGAACCTTAGAATTAGATCAGCAATGGACAATCAATGGACAACATATATGAACACTGTATAATAGATTAATAGCGGAGAATCCCTCTAAGCACAGATATAGGCTCAAATAAGCGCACAAGACAATCTAGGAAAAGATTTCATCTTTTCTTTATTAGAAAGAGGGATGTTACATGATCTCATCAGGCATAATGATTTCACCATAGGGGCCTTGCCCACACCGCACTAGTTTGCGATAGCACAGTGCAACGTCATATAGATCACTCCGCGTACCACGCCAGAACGGTGAACAATAAAGATGGAGTCAGCCCTCAGATCCGGGTCCTATGATCGTACTTGAATCTGATATCTATTCGAACTACTGATAGACATCCGAACGCGACACATCTATTATCATACTTGTATTTTTATAGAAACGTTATTGACAGCAATTCAACGTTTAGTGAGGCTCAGCTGGAAGAGGCACAGATTCCTTTAGATTTAGCAATGAACGTGCCGAGTGCTTCTCTGAGTTGTGAGTTTGTGGATTAGATATTAGATATACAGCAGGACAAAAAAATAAATGCTTTGTTCGAAAGTATATGGACCTGCACAAGCATCATATTCATATTGAATTTGTGTCTACAGCAGTGATTTGCAACTTTTTATGTATACAAGTCATTAACTAACAGTAGATGGCAATAGAAAATACAGAATGGTGGGACTTTGATGGGTATATTCTCAGTCTCCAAATCCGAGACATATCAATGAACAGAGACAACCGGAATTTATCAATCACTTTATCGCTTCAGGCAATATCATGCAATCTGAACTACTACCCCCACGCACTGGCTGCGTCGTCCCTTGTACGAGGTTGGGTGTTCGTATTTTTCCAGGAACCTGACCATTCGCATCATGCAGAAACGGCAGCAGGACCAGCATCGGGCTAGTAACACTGGTGGGTTTTCATTTAGTTGGTAACGCCTATTTTCGGCTTTGAAAAAAAAAGTTCATTTATAAAAAAAGAAAAAAGATCAACAGATAGAGGACACTGACGTGTGTAATATTTCGATTCACAATATATTGCAATTTGACTGTGTCATTATTGGGTATTTTTTCAGGAAGCCTATATGTTTTATAGCAGATTAAATAGAAGTTTAATTGTCAGGTAGTACTACTGTTTATTTATTTATTTATTTAATTCTGTGTTGTATTGTGTTTAATTCAGGGTAGCACTACTCAGTGACTTAGCAATGCTTTGCAGAGTGGCCCTGGGTACATATATACACGCAGATTTGACAATATATACAAGACAGAGACAGAATTAAATATCAATATCACAATCGTAATCCATACTCATAACCGAGGATATGCCGGGTCGTAAGGGTTGATCATGACTGTAGAATCACAGTGTTTCTAAAATTTTGAAGAAAAAGTTATCAAAATTAAGATTGACGATCTAACATGTTTTTAAATTGTGATTTTTTTCTACGGTATTAACTATGATTAAATGGGGGGGGGGTGCAAGCTGTACATTGTAGTCTTGTCATATGCCAATGTGACATGATATATAATCCTATATTTGCTAAGTTTTTCATTTTTAAAGAATTTCTAGTCTATTTTTCAAAGCCTACATATTGTAATGATTTTATAATTTTGTTTTTTCTGTCAGACCCCACAACCATACAGCAATCTGATACCCGCATTAGAACACTTGCGGACGTCATTGCGAAAACAACCAACCCTATGTATGCTTCCAGAACTGGTGAATATTTTAGTCGTTGTTTCTTATAGATTTTAAATTTCAGTTCATAGGAATGGATGGAATGTATTGTTTTATCTCATTTTCTACTTCTCTTCCTTTACTGTTTCTTCTGCATTTTTCTTTTTCTTCTTGATTTCTGGGTCAAATGGCCTGCAACACTTGATACAGTATAGCACTTGGAAGTTTTGAATATTCCGTTTTTTCAAGCAGTTACTTCTGGTCCGCCATTAATTTTGACCAATGAGGTCATCAAATTAGAAAGGCAGGTATTTGCTCGGCAGCAAATTTGCATATAACATATTTCAGTCCATGTCTCTACCCGTTCAAAGTGGACTGTCCCATATTCAACCTTCTCCATGTAGTGCTTTTCAATACATCCATGTAGTATTCTGTCAGAAACAAGTTCTGAAATTGTTGCCAGATATATTTTAGGAAATGTCACGACTCTAACGCAAGCAGTTCATACGTTGCCAGACATAAAAATTCGTCTTGGAGCTTTTGGAAACCCCCTTCATTTCAAGATAGCATTAAACGTTGACAAAACAATGATTGTACGGTCGAATAGGTCAATTTTTTATCATATGACTCACAGCTATTATAACTTTCTCCACTTGAGGCACTCGTATGACGATTACGGCCTCCTGGCTAATAATAACAAGTTTATTACAAGTTCTTGCCCGAAGGCTAATCACAAGTTACAATCAAACAATCATGGATAAAAGAACAGTGAAATAGTGTTAAAAAAAAGGACAAAGGTAAATACAAAAGCGTTTAAACTACAAAGTAGGAAATAAATATCTAGAGCTATGTCTGAAGGGCTTGACTTCTCTTTTGTAAACCATGGAAGACGTAATGCCCCACTTTTTCTAAAATTTGTGGGTTTTGGGAAGTTAAAAGAAGAATTGTTTTGTCCTTGTCTGCAAACTTTGAGAAATTGGGATAAATTTTAGTGGTTTGGATAGATAACTCATTCCGTGCGTTGTCGTAAAATAAACAGTTAGCGATAAAGTGTATAAATGATGTGGCAATATAGAATGGGGAATTACTATTGGTCAACGTCATTTGTCTATGTGATAAATTAAATATCATGTCTTTGTGATAAATTAAATGACCATATCTCCATTCGAGAAATTCTTTCATAAACATTTAATTATTTTATTTTATGTTATTGGGACATTACGCTAGAAGCCTATGATGAGAAAACTGTCAACCAGGCGGACGAAGTTGGACTAATCAGGTCAAGCCTCAAGAATCTGTGGATTGCATTTTCAGTGGTCTTTGCTGCCGTCATAATTAACGGCATACTACTGTCATACTTTGCAGGTAAGATTCGTTCTTGTTACAAATCACTGATTGTGATTCGTGAATGATTTCATCGGTGAATGATTGAATGGTAACTTTTTTTCAGAAACATTTGTTACACACGAGCCGTCGTTTCAGTGCACAGTTAACCAGTAACACCGAACTTCTGTGCACATTAAACCAGTCATACTAGCCCTGATGCAGTCGGTCATCGAAACGTCGGCTCTTGTTAAACAAATGCTTGTGAATAAAGAGATTTGCTTTTCAAATCTACTGATTGTGATGTTTGAATCATAAGCATTTTAAACCATTATTATAGAACTCATAGGAAATTCAAACTCTGCTACTGGATACAAGATTACGGAGATTGCTCCAGGACGTTTCGAGTGGGATCCACCACTCTAATTCACAGTCACTAATGAACTAAAATAACAGAACATCGCAGTTTCTTCTTTCTATGCATACAGTTATGCATAAGGGAGAAGTTGGAGAAATGGGCCCAGAGGGGTCAGCTGGACCTGCCGGACCACCAGGAGAACTGGGACCCATGGGACCGGCTGGGTCTACCGGACCACCAGGCCCTCCAGGACAAATGGGACCAATGGGACCGGCTGGGTCTGCTGGACCACGTGGACCTCCAGGACAAAGTGGCCCCATGGGACCGGCTGGCCTCAGGGTGGTGGGTGGACCACCAGGACCAGCTGGGCCCTTGGGGTTGATGGGCTCCGTTGGACCGCCTAACTGGAATGAAGGTAAGGCTATAATTAGTTTAAAACGTTCAGAATGTAATCGAATTAATATTCAGCTGTTGGATAAGTTGCCTCAGCTTGATGAATACGCACTTTTATAATTTGATTAAAGGTCCTTATAAACAGAGAAGAACATGTTAACGTTAACATTCATTAAAAATTGCATATATTCATTTTAAAAAATAGCTCCTGTTTCTTTCTAGGCCATTAAAGGTTGACTTAAACAGTAACAAAGGGAATAGAATAAGACAGAAATGTGATAATTTTCCGATTTAACATGCTATTCATATCTTTATTTGCAGCATACTGTCCAAAAGGTTATAAAGAATTGTGTGGGATCTGCTACAAGGCGTTCAACTGCCCAGCAGACTTCGCTGAGGCGGTCCAGCGTTGTCGTCTGGATAACGGCACCCTTGCCATGCCTCGAGACGCTGATACAGACGCCTTCCTCATCAAACTCAAGAACTCCGTCAACGAAGACTCCTTCTTCTGGTTCGGTCTCCATGATCAGCGCAACGAAGGAAGCTTCGAGTGGATCGATGGAACCGCACTTGGGAGCTACACCCACTGGGCTCCGGATCAACCAGACAACGAAGGCGACAGGGAGGACTGCGTTCACTACTACCATTCCTCTACTAAGTCCCAGTGGTGGAAAGACAAGTGGAATGACGCCAACTGCAACGAACAGTACTCCTTCATATGCCAAGTGGTTCCAGGTAGAATTATATTTTATATCATGTCAAAACTTTCCATGCATTTTCATACAATTCTAAAATCTTTTTAAGGCATAGTAATGAGGGCAAATTCCTTTTATTCCTTTATAGGACCAACATCAGTGACAGACTGAACTCTCACCTTCGATGTTGAGCCATGCCGACTGTCAAGTAACTATAAAAATGTAGACAAACTATGACAGCTTTAAAAACGAATGTCCATGTAAGCAATCATTATCAAGTTTTCTTTGAGTTACCAAAAGCCTTAGAAGATCATTTTAATGCATTTTTTTATTGCAATAACTAGCAACAAAAGAGTTGTGTTATGTCTCCACAAAAACTTTGTGTTATGTCTCCAATGCACACTTACTTGGTTAAAGGCTTTCCTGACCAACATGTAGCAGACAGTAGTGTCAACAACATTTTAACGAAGGTTTGAGATCGTTGATTTCTAGTAAAATCCTTGATGCTATCATTATTATGCTGTCTCATCTTGTGTTTACTTCTCTGGGTGTCACAGTAGTTTTCAGAGATTATTAAGCTAGTTATGCGTCTGGAATGTAAAGCTTTAAACTGTGTATTTTCTCAAATAAACTCACTGGAATCGCGGGAAAAAGATTATTTTTTAAAATCATGGTGGTGTTTTTATCAATGTTGCGACGTATACGTTACCACCTCTTAAGAAATGCAAAGATAAATGAACCGACTTGGTTAGATTCAACCCATGCAGAACTGACCAGATATTTAGTAGAAGCTCTTTCTAGAGTCTCTCATCATCTCATTTATCCCATAGTCTAATTGGTCGACGGTTTTGGTCACAACAGATGATCTGACAACCAGTTCTCTCCACCCTTCTCGATTTTCTCTCTCTGTTCCTCTTTCTAGAATATTTGTTTCTGAAAACATTGTTTCCAGACGCATCAGGTAAACATTGGAGAAGATAATCGTCTGGGCCTCTGTAAACATTCACAATAATCTTTGTCAGGGTCACACATGGACCATGCTAAGAAACTTACATGAGGAAAACTGAATGGTCTCTCATGACAAGGTTAACACGGTTCTTATAGCCACCCAGCCTCCTCAGTGAAATTAGAGGTATTGATTCCCCAGAAATTTCTATGGATAAGATATTAGCTTCCTAGGAGGACCACAAAAAGCAAATTGTTTACTTCTGGCCATGTTATGTTATATTAACAGTTTGTTCGAAAGAACGAACGGTACATGATAATAGATGATACAATATGATGGTACTTTGATGGCTAATAATATTCACAGACATCCAGCAACAGAGAAAACTGACATTTTTTTAATCAAACGACATAACGAGTAAAAAACACAGTGGTGAACAACTCTAACAAATTGCTAACTTTAGTCTCACCACTGACAAAGAAGAATACAATCAATAACAAATAACAATACAAATAGCAAAACAGCAGATGGTGTTTTAAGAACAAAGATAACAGGTAAAAAAAGGATCAATAAGTGAAATTAAATGAAATGGCATTTGAAAATCACTTTATGTCTCAAGGCCATCTCATGCAATTTAAACTAGAGACAAATTTATCCTGGAGAACGCCCACCTACTGAGTGTGTTGCCCCTTGTTTGGGATGATTGGGTGTGAATGTATTTGTTCCCGGACGGAAGCCTGACTAGTCGCATCATGGCGGGACGGCAGCAGGACAAGCCACAGGCTGGTAACCCCGGTGGGTTTTCATTATTTCATTATCTTTCCTTCTTTGCAAATGACACGTTCGTTTTGGGGGGGGGGGGGGTATTTTGCAACAGCTAAAGGACACTGACGTGTTTAATATTTTAATTCAAAATATACCCAATGCGTCATGATTTTGGGGTATATTTTAAAGT
This sequence comes from Branchiostoma floridae x Branchiostoma japonicum, assembly GCA_013266295.2. Lineage (NCBI taxonomy): Eukaryota > Metazoa > Chordata > Leptocardii > Amphioxiformes > Branchiostomatidae > Branchiostoma > Branchiostoma floridae x Branchiostoma japonicum. The sequence goes on from CM023832.1 coordinate 4,967,954, forward strand.
AAGCCTATAGTTTGAGATTTACAGAATAGGTTGATGTTTGATAGCAGATGTAGAAAAGGTTTAAAAGTGTATCGCAGGTTTCATGAAATCATGCTTAATTCGTCTTGACAAAATGTATTTAAAAAATCAAGATGGACGATCCAAGATGGCCGACATCTCAGTTGAATATGCATGACGTCAGTTTAATTCGTCGTTTGGACTTGAGCAACAGAATTCTTGGCAGACAATAATATTCCATCATAGACAATCTTGCTAAAGTTTTGTTGTATACCTTTGATTTTTATTGGGAAAACCATTTTGATGGTTTTAGCCCAAAAAAATCCCGTCACACGAAATAAAACCAAAGTTGTTGTTTTATTGATTTTATTGGTACACTATCCTCTAAAAATTTGGATGTCATACCATGAGTAGTTGTTGAGTTACAGTGGACGGGCCTTAATCGACCCCCCCCCCCTCCTCCACCCCGTACCAGGATGACCAAGAAAGTCTGGTCTGAATAGGGTTAAATTATGGGTAAAAGACACCCAGTTAAATGGTAAACTCAACGACAGGTATGTCCAAAAAGCTTGGCGTTTTGAATTTTGATTTTTTTTTCATTATTTCTACGGTTAGCATGAATAAGGGGATGGGGGTTCAAACTGAACATTGCAGTGTTGTCATCTACCAACATGGCATAATGTATAATGACATATTTCCTGAGGTTTTCTTTCATGATTTTGTAATTTCTAGTCTATTGTTCAAAGCCCACTCATCAGTCTGCCATAGATTCACGATAATGATTCTAAACAACACAGAAATAAATAAATAAATTCTGCCATAGATTCACGATGATAATTCAAAACAACACAGAAATAAATGAATAAAGAAAGAAAGAAAGAAATGATTCTATATTTTCTTGTCAGGCACCACATCCACGCAGCAGTCTGAGGCGTACTGTAGGACACTTCCGGACGCCGTTGCGAAAACACCCAACCCTTTGTATGTCTCCAGAGCCGGTAAATTCTTTAGGAATTCCCAACAATATGATTATACCACTCCCTTACTAGTACGACTAGTGTGTGTGTGTGTGTGTGTGTGTGTGTGTGTGTGTGTGTGTGTGTGTGTGTGTGTGTGTGTGTGTGTGTGTGTGTGTGTGTGTGTGTGTGTGTGTGTGTCTGTGTGTGTGTGTGTGTGTGTGTGCGTGTGTGTGTGTGTGTGTGTGTGTGTGTGTGTGTGTGTGTGTGTGTGTGTGTGTGTGTGTGTAGTCTAATTTTCAAAACCTATTCATTCTGCCATAGATTCACGACGATGATTCTATAATTTTTTTGTCAGGCACCACGCCCACGCAGCAGTCCGAGGCCAACTGTAGGGAACTTGCGGACGCCGTTGCAAAACTGACACCAAACCTTTTGTATGCCTCCAGAGAGGGTGAATGTTTTAGTTGTTATTTCTTGAGGAATTCCTAACAATAGTATTAATTAATCCTTCACATCACTGGTACGTGTAGAGTATTACATTCCTCATGTTTTCTGACCTGGGTGTTTCTTACCTGGGCCTCTATATATTTTCTTTTGTGAAGCATACTACACATTTACCTACGCCAAGAATGTTATGTTTTCTGTGCAGTTTGTCTGTCTTCAGTGTTTGTTTGTATACAGATAAACAGCACGTGTATCTGTATCTGTACAGCCCCCCCCCCAAAAAAATGGTCAACGGTATAGCGTACGACCACTGACAAATGACGTATGGTAAATTTTCAGATACCGTTCTCATTAGAGGCTGCAAACCCTCGAGTTTCTATGTGACAAATTAAACATATTATGGTTGATTCTCCTTTTAAAAAAAATTCATAATCATTAAACCTTTAACTATATATCTTGTGTTCTTGAAACATTAAACCAGAAGCCAGTGATGGGGGTACTCACAGCCAGGTGGATGGAGTTGGACTAAGCAGGTCATGTCAAGTGAAGAAGATGTGGATTGCATTTTCAGTGGTCATCGTCGTAGTGAACGTCATACTACTGGCATACTTTGCAGGTTAGATTCGTTCTTGTTTGCAAATTACTGATTGTGATTTTGAATTAACCTAAGTACCATCCTGGTTAGTTTACGTCCGCTCCCACAGTCGCTACCCACCAACCACTGTGGGAGCGGACATAAACTAACCAGGATGGTATCCAGGCTAGTTTCAATCGGACTTTGATTTGATTTGATTTATTAGAATTGCAAACAATACAATACTCGTGGGCCACCGTGAGGCAGCGGGGGCTGGTGTTGTGGCCCACACCCAAGACAAATTATATACACTTTTAAAGCATTATTACAGATAATCGCAGTTGTGATTTTCTTCTTTCTATGCATACAGTTAAGGTAGAAGTGAGAGGAATGGGACCCATGGGGCCGGCTGGGTCTGCTGGACCACCAGGACCTCCAGGAGAAATGGGACCCATGGGGCCGGGTGGGTCTGATGGACCACCGGGACCTCCTGGAAAAATTGGCCCCATGGGACCGGCTTGCCCCAAGGGAATAGATCGACCACCAGGACAAGCTGGCCCTCAAAGGTTCATGGGTCCCGTTGGGTCACCATGTCCACCTGAGTGGAATAAAGGTAATGCGTAATGTGAACATAAGTAGTTTAAAACATTTTTAATTAAATTGATATTCAGCTGTGTGATTTGTAGCCTCACCTTTGTGATTACTCACTTTTATCACTTTAATCGCGTGATGCAAAGTTAGGTCTTTTCAGACAAAGAAGAACATTCGTCAGAAACTGCAAATATTCCTCATAAAAAAAATCTCCTGTTTCTCACTAGGCCCTGAAAGGTTGGCTTACACAGTAATATAGAGAATAGAATAAGAAAGAATAATGTGAAGATTTTCCGATTTTTATATGCTATTTCTATATCCATTGTTTTTTATTTTATACATTTTGCAGCATATTGCCCTATAGGTTATAATGAGTGGAATGGGATCTGCTACAAGGCGTTCAGCGCCCCGGCAAGCTTTGCTGCGTCTAACCGGCGTTGCCATCAAGAAGGTGGCTCCCTTGCCATGCCGCGAGACGCTGCAACAGACGCCTTCCTCATCTTCCTCAAGAACACCGTCAACGAAGACTCCTGCTTCTGGTTTGGTCTCTATGATCAGCGCAGTCAAAGAAAGTTTGAGTGGATCGATGGCACTGCACTTGGGAGCTACACCCATTGGGCTTGGGGACAACCAGACAACGAAGACGGCAGGGAGAACTGTGTCCACTACCGTTCCTCTACTGAGTCCCGGTGGTGGAAAGACAAGTGGAATGACGTAAACTGCAACAAACCGTATCCATTCATATGCCAAGTGGTTCCAGGTACTTATTAGAATCGTACTAAATATCATGTCAAAGCTATCTATGTATTTAGCATGAAAGTTCATCTGTGTTGGTACAAGTCATTATGAAATGGAAACTAAACTTTAACATTATGAAATGGAAACTAAACTTTAACTAAACTTTAACTGCCAACACTATCTATCTACTGGTAAGTCCCAATTCTTTATAGATATAGATAGTGTTGGCAGTTAAAGTTCAGTTTCCATTTCATAATACTATCTATGTATTGTCGCACAATTCTGACATCTTGTTTACGACATCATAATGATGAGGACTTCTTTTATTCTTCACAGGACGCACTTCAGTGACAGGCTGAGCTCTTACTTTTGATGTTGAGCTAGACCTTCGATGCCTACCGTCAAGTAACTAAAAAGGTTAGGCAAACTATGACAGATTGATAAAAAAAGGAATGTCCATGTACTCAAGCTTTATTATCTAAGTGTTTTCTGTGAGTTAACAAAAGTCTTAGGTGATAATTAATAATGCATTTTGAAATTTTTGGTTGAATTTACTAGCAACAAAAGTATTATAATCAAATGAATGTACATTAAATTGGTTTAAGGGAGCAGGCAGTAGTGGTGGAAGGGTAGTCCTCGGTTGAAGTAAGAGTAGCGTCGGGGGTTCCACAAGGAATAATCATCGGACCACTATTCTTTCTCCCGTATATACACAACCTGCCAGACCAGCTTGATTCAAATGTGAGGTTATTTGTCGACGACTGCCTGTTATATAGAGAGCTGTCTTCACAGAATGACTCATAAAGTTCTGAAAACCCCCGAAGAATAGCAAAGCAAATGCCTAATGCAGTTTAAACCAGAAAAAATGCAACATTATGCACATAACAAACAACCGAACACCACATGTAACTAGCTACCAGTTTAGAGGCCAAGCTTAAGTTTAGCAACAGCAACAACCCACTCGTATATGCGCGTTACATTGACAAGTAGCCTGAAGTGGGACACCCATGTTAGAAATATCACAACTAAGGCTAAACAGACATTGGAAGTGATCAATATATGGCCATGTCCAACAATTGTAAAGTAACTTGCATATACGTCGCTTGTAAGACCAAATCTAGAATATGCTACGCGTCGGATCCATGTACAAAGAAAGATAAAGATTAATCGGAAAACTACGTTGCATAATTCTGTACGAAGAACTATGATATGGGTGCTAGCGTCATGGAAATAAAAAAAAAACATACAGTGGGTGTCAGAAATGGATAACTCGTGAATTGCATACGAACGTCATGTTGCTATGATAACGGTACAGACCAATTAACCCCCGAATCTGCAAGACCGAAATATTTATTCAACATTTTCACAGAACTTCCAGAGAAATTCCCAGAAAAATTTTTGCTTCAAAATCATTTCCTGAAAAAGATGGTCGCTAAAACATTCCTTCTTCTCTGTGGTAGTCCTATGTACTTATTAGTTGTCAACTCCAACATATTATCACTTACCCAGAACTTTATTACCTCACCAGAACGTTTCTAAAGGCCGTTTTTCCCTTTGATAATTGTAATAGTGTCCTATCTTTGTTATCATTTAATCATTGGGTGGAAAACCGGACTTGCGCTTTTAAATTGTACATATTTTCAAGTGTATGCTATTTTCTTTTTGTATGTTATTTATGTAAATAAAGAGACTCTTTCTACACAACCAAGCGTTTTATTCAGCCGACGTTTCGGTGACCGTCTGTCACCTTCCTCAGGGCAATTCTAACTGGTTCACATTGCACTGCAGCATAGGTGTCGCTGCTGTAGATGCGTTCCCAAACGTATTTACATATATTATCTACAAGTACACATGCAAGCACGTCGGCAGAACGTACTGCGCCTGCGCAAAACCTGGATTTTCGCTGGATTTTTGGACAACGTTGCATCAGAATTTTGCCTGTTGCAGACCATATCTTTTTCTACACAACATTTCAAAACTACAGACAGGCTGTCAACCTTACATGCTCTAATACAACCTTATATGAGACATTCTGCCTAAGTGCTATGCACAATACATTACGGGTTTCGCGCAGGCGCAGTACGTTCTGCCGACGTGCTACACATGCACTGTTTAGGGAACTGTATTTACAATGCGGTCCCAAACGTACAGCGGAGTGGATATATACAAAATACTTGTTAAAACAGTTGCTGAATAAAACACTTGGTTGTGTAGAAAGAGTCTCTTTATTCAGTGACTTACCAACCTGATGAAACTATTCACGGATGTTATTTATGCAGTGGTGGTATCAAAATAAGTTCTCAACCTGTGCCACCACTAGGTCCTGTATTTTATTTGTGTGTATGATTAATAAAAAATAATAATAAAAAGATGGTCGCTAGGTTTGAGGGTGTGCAGAATCGGCTTGAGACCCAAAATAAACTGGGGTGTGCCTCCTTCAGAGAGAAAAGAAGCCAGGAGCTCGAGGAAAATGGATAACTTGTGCGACAGTGCGAAGTGCATACAGACGTCATGTTGCTATGACAACGGTACATTCACAGTGGACTAGAGCTCCATGATCTTATACCTTCGCCAAATGATGTATAACCTTTACGATTTACGAATTATAATGCTTGTAATTGTTTAAATGGCTCTCATTGATTAGGTGATCATATTTTCCACCCAAAAAAGTTTTATATTAACAATGACGGCTAATCTAGTATTTCGTCATTAATTATCTAAATGGGCTCCTCTTTTGAATCAGTTATGGTTAATGATGTTCACCTTTACTTCCAAATGTGGTATGAAATTCCTACAGCTACCGCTATGAAATTATGGCATTTTAAAAAATTTATACCCTACTTATGCTTCTCCTAGAAAAAGAAATAGAGCACAGATTCAACAACGGTAACAAAGAACTGCATAGGTCTTCAGATCGCAGACGTCATTGTCTCCTAGCAACAGTACAGACCTATCAACTCTTGCAACCGCAACGGCATTAATTACTCAACCCTGGTAGGAACAATCATATTTTTAGCATTTTAAGAGAAATTTAATGAATTTAACTTGTACAATACAACGTAGCTGTAGCGTAGGGTAAGGGTAAAAGCAACTATAACTTTAGGCCGTCTAAGACGTAAGATTTTCATTTAGCTCGACTTGTCCAGCTTAAGCATGAAAAATGCTGTGGCCTTACCAGCATCACTTTTCTACAAAAAAGTAATCTGCAGGAACATAATGTAAACATTGGGCATGTAGCATATCCATCTGTACCAAGGACATTGACTGGTCCTGTAGCCCTGTAGCCCTATCAGTGGGTCAAATGACACTCCAAATTTGTCTGCGTTTCCGAATACATTCAGCTCGAGGTTGGGTGTATAGTGCATTTAAGTCACTCCCCAACGTTTTGACACAAAACCACGAATTGCAAATTGGCAGTAGATATTGGAAATCAGTCTGTCAAAGCCGTCAGCAGAACGCTTTGCCTTTTTGTGTGCGGACAATACGAGTGCCTGGATACACCCTTTTCCATTAATACCATTTTGGCGGCCTTTTTGTCAGCTTCGACCGCTTTTGTTTTCCACTTGCTGTTCCCCGCTGTTCAGTTTGTACTGTTTGCGTCGGTGCCTAGACTCGTCGGAGTGTTTCAACTCTCGTTACAGTCAATTCGCCGACTTTGAGGGCAGCAGGTGAGAGTTTTCAACATTTTGTTTGGCACATTGGAACAGTCTAGAACAAGGCTTGAGGTAACAAAAAATCTACTTGATTAGTATTCCCAAAACTTGTATCAGCGTCGTTTTAGTAAAATATGTATAAATGCATGTAGTTCATTTCACATTGTTTGTATTATCATATCGATCATTTACGAAAGCAGAACTAAGCGACAAGACTTTCAAGAACCATTAAAGATATCAAATTTGGACATAACTTTTCTTTCTGGTACTTTAAACGGCAAGTCAAACCAGTGTGTGCCAGAGAATCTGATAAATTTTCTCTCACTACCAAGAAGATCTCAGTCTTCAAAATGTTTTGTGGATTTTCACACCAAATTATGTTTGTTCTTGTCATATTAGCAGGCTCAAATCTTACAGCAGATCAGATCTGCTTTCCAACGTGCCAAATAAAAACGGTGAATTTTTGCGTGCCAGCTAACAAACTTGGTATCACTACCAGAACCCAGGGGCACATGTACGGCGTACGCCTAGCCGGTCTTACGACTGCTTGCGTTTCATGTAATAAAGGCAAAACAAAAACACACTTTACTAATAGCAGGCCAGTAGGAAAATGTTTCCTAGGTGTACAATTGCTCGCGTTGAAAGGTTTTCAATTCGGAAAACTATCATCGACAAAACTTAGTTTCATAGACTCCTATATATGCCGTCTTTTCCTCATCAATGCAGGTATAACCGAGATAGAAAACGCTACTTTCAAAGACTTAACGGGATTGGAACTTTTGAATTTAGATAACAACATGTTGACGCATATCCATAAAAGCTGGTACTGGAACAATACGAACCTCCTCCAGCTTTCAATTTCAAATAATAACGTATCTAGTCTTGACTCCGCATGTTTCGAAAACCTGGTCGAGCTATATTCCTTAGATCTACGTGGCAACGTCTTACGAGAAGTACGTCGTGACTGGTTCGTCGGATTAGATATGTTGAAAACGCTTTTCTTAAGTAACAACAAAATTGAAACAATTTCACCAAACGCGTTTGACTTCATGAACAAATTGCATTTTGTGTATCTCAGTAATAATGACTTAGTATGCCTGCACGGTGAAGTATTCCTACCTCTGACAAACCTTTTCAAAGTCGTCCTTGGTGGACAAAGTCTTGTTCCAAGAGTTGCCACCTCGGCTTGGACAGTTGTTCTTGAAAACTGTGGCTTTAACAACATTAAGCAGTGGATAAGAGTGGAAGTCCTTGGCGTGGTTTTACATATTAACTACGAGACCATGTACGAAAGATTCACGATTGACTGGTTCAGAACCTCGGCAAAGACGCAAAACGTCCCTAAAAATCTGGACCTGTGTGACTCGCTCAGAAGAAGTTTAAGTTTGGGTCAAATTACGGCTTACCCTCCCTTTGTCTTATATGACATGGAGAAAAACTTTAACACGTCTTCTCCAAACCGCTGTTTACAGGCATGGGAACAGTCTGGGGGCATTGATTTAAAGTTGAAGGGTTTGTCCAGGTTACGTGTATCTGGTTTAGAAGGTTTTAATGTTGTGGTAACTAAGAAAATAAATAAAACGGACGACTTTCTAACTGGACATACAGGCAATGGCAGTGGCAACAGGCATTCCGTTTCAAACGTGACCTGTCTTGGTCTCTCTGATAACCACGAACTTGTGTCATTCCTAAACGCCCCCGCAATAGAGAAAAAAAAGACACAAACTGTGGTACGAGGGACAATGCCATCAATGGAAACTTTGTTACCTTGGGAACGACTAAAACGTTCATGAATACAACTGTAACAAATGGACCTGACAACAACACGACGACAACAACAACAACAACAATGTATCATGATGAAACAACGACCAGTTCACTTTGTTTTTCTCTAGCACAGACCAGTGCATTGACTTCCATCGAGCCCACCGTTGATTATTCCAAAATTTTACTCATAACATTCGCTGTATTTCTGATTCCATTTATCTTGATATGTTTTCTTGTTTTGCTTCGCTGTGTAATGAGACGTAAAAACAAGCGACACAAAAGGCAAGTCCTTGCCTGTTCAAATCCGCTTGGCTCAGCGGTTTTACAGAGTAACCAATTCTATGAAAGGAAAACACAGGGGACTGTTTTGACAGAGAGCAGTCAGAACCAGAGTCAAACTGAGGGCAATAAGTACAACCAAATCAATGAGGATGAAGTATACGATTGTTCGGGTCACGAATACAGCGAAATAAAATATGAGAGCACCAGCGACATGACAAAGCGAGAAATGGCGAGTAATGTACCAAAGATTGAAAATATGTATGATAAAATCAATGAGGATGAAGAGTACATTCCAACTAGCCACGACTACTACCAAATGAAAGATAAGGTTGATAACACGATGGATTCACCCGTAATAAATTCTCACTGCGCACATACCAACGACGAAAAAACTTTGTATGGCAGTGACTTTGATAATGCACTTCAAAACGACAACTATGGGAACGACTCTTTGACTGCAGCAGAAGTAAGATTGCCCGCACCAAGACACATACCTACCAACAGCTCGCTCTATAAGACAGGGAAAGAGATCACGTCAGCTATAAACTGTACATTGGAGAACTTATCCGCCATAAGAGCTGATGATCAAGACCAGACAGCCTATGAATTGACTAACATTGCGGATGTGCCAAGTATCAGAGAGATGAGCACATCTGGGGCATCAGATTATGTCACAAGTAACCCCATAGAAGAAGGAAAAACAGAACAAACTATCCCAGAGATGCGCACATCTGGAACATCAGATGATGTTACAAGTGACCCCACGGAAGAAGCAAAAACAGAACAATTAGACAAGTTTGTTAGTACATGCAAAGATGCCACAGAAGAAGTAGAAGAATGGGGATTTTTGACATAAAAGAAAAAAAGATTGTAACTTTTTAGCAATATCTGCTCATTGATATTATACTATGTGTATATGACATTGGTATCAATTCTATTATTGTAAATGTATATATAATTATCACTGACCTTTTTCATCCTAACCTATTGTAGTGTTATCCGTTCTTTTTTATACACATAATTGCACTATCACTTGCTGTATATGATAATATTCTTGTGTGACATAATTTTTTTATAGTACTCTGCTCTGTCTTTTTAGGCTGTCATGTATTCTTTAAAATGCGTTTCTTTTAGTATTGAATTAGGAAAATGTAGATGATACGCGTAACCAACTCAATGCATGAGTACGATTTTGTTTTCTTTTGTGAAGAGAACTTTTATTACAAATTGTAAAATTGTAAATTTCGTAAAAGAAAGTAAAAGTATCAGATCAATAAATTGTTTTGATTGACTTAAACCTTTGTCCTTCTTTTTCAAAATTACATTCGTAGTAGAAACCAAAAGTGATGAAGCTACATGTAAGTATGTTGGTCAGGTAAGACGATGGATAATAAAAGCCACGAGGAGTAAAGAAGCTGGGGGGGGGGGGGGTAGACACAAAGCGATACATTCATCGCAATAGGTACAATTAAGAAGAATAAACATCACAACCGGTTGATTTTTAATAGACTAAATGAATGAAAATATTTAGAAAGATGTAGGAACATTATAGAAGATGATAGCATATCCCCTACATTCTAGACCATGAAAAAATATAGGGCAAATCTAAAAGAACCTAACTGGCTACTAGTAGGTCTTCATATCGCAACAACATCAATTATTCAACCCACATATGAACAAAGACAGTTTCATTAAAAAGAATCTGTAACTTGTTAAAACCTTCAAAGCAACTGAAGTGACGTATGGTGAAAAGACCAATGACGTCAGACAGTAAGGCTTGCTGTTTTTGGCCAGCTTATTGAATATGAAAATGTGGTGGCTTTACCGTGTTCACTTTTGTAAGAAAAAGTAATCTTCAGAAACATCACGTAAACATTGGGCATGATATATATTTATGTCCTCCATAACTATTCATCTTTATCAAATATTGCTAGATGTTTTCTTTCGCGGATATTGACTGGTCCTGTAGCTCTGTCAGTAAGTATTCCGCTACGAAAATTAAAATCTTCAAATTTGTCTGCGTTTTGTAATATACTCAGCCCGACCCTGAGTTTACATTGTATTTGCAGTCGGTTCCCAACGTTTTCCTACAAAACCACGAATAAAATAAAAAGGAAAGTATTCCCTCAGTTTTAACGTAGCCCAGAAGTCCCCAACAGAATCAGACTAAGTTTGCAAAATGCAATAATGTTTTAGCTTTCTTCCTGAAAACGGAAAGAAGGTACATGCAGTGTTAAGCAGGAGTTATTCTTAGAACTGTGACATGCGCGTTGGCCCCTTCCTTGACCCACTTTCATGTTAAGGGTCGAGGACTTTTGTTACGTGGGCGTTACATGGGGCCAAAATAACATTTAACCTATGAAATTAGTCTGGGTTTTGCAAATAAATGGAGTGTACATGTCTCGAAGCCACTTTGACTATTGTGGACCTCTTTGTCCATCTTTACAGTTAACGCGCAAATTCCTTTCTGGAACTGCGATTTTCAATAGAAATCATAGACTGAACAAGACCGACATTAGAACGTTTTACATTTCTATACTGTGTGCATACAATACAAGATAGAGCTAGTACCTACATTATAATCGTTTTTGGAGCCGACCATGCAAGACCAAAATATTTATGCAACGTTTTTACAGAAAATATCAGTGCAATTGAAATATACAGAGAAATCTACAAACTAGATCTGCATGATCTCATACCTTTGTCAACCTTATAAATGGTCCTCATTGATTATGCAAATAAGATCCTCATTTGCTAGAATTATATCAGTTGATCATATTTGCTACCCATTACAGTCTTATCTTAACAAAGAAGGCCATTCTAGCATTTTCTCATAAAATGTGCAAATGAGGTCTTGATTTGAATACGGTATGTTTAATGATATTCACCTCTAGGCACTTAGTTTATAACGTTATGTAAATTGTTGCGACTAGGTCCTGTGTGGCACTGCATGTGCCGTTACAAATCGGATGGCACCCAGGCCACATAAATATCGCTATAGCCGTTAGATTTAGAGGGCATTTCTATTGTGTGTGTTTGTTTTTTTGTGTGTGTGTGGGGGGGGGGGGGGTTCAGCCATAAAATGCGCTTATTTGTTATAATGCCTAATGGCACATCGAAACTGGCGAGACCACAAACCGCCATTCCCTTATATATGCGACGGGAATTCTGTTAGCTTAGCCTGTAAAAATGTAGCTTTGGGCCTTCGTACATCCCTGTCCCCCGTCGACTGTAAGCGAGAGTCCCAACAACAAACTCCTTATCCAAACCAGATGTGAGCCGAGAGGTCCCAAATCCCCGACCAAAACACAGCCTTCTTCTTGACATTGGTCGCCGGTTCATTTCGGAACTTCCTACCGTGAAGAATCTGTCTAAATCCTCGGAGTACTATCAACAGAACAACAGACCCGTGAAGTGACCTGGTTTTCTGTGAACTCAATATCATCGCTCCCTAGGCTGGACCTACAAAGGTTTAGGCTCAAGCGCTGGAGTAATCTGTAGCGGACATCCCGTATTGTCACTTCGAATTTCTCAACGACCGGCGTTGTATTAGACAGACCTATTATAGAGGGGTGCAGTGTGATAGCCGGTCTGCCCTGGTCTGGTGTCCTTCTGTTCCCAATTGGGCGGGCCATCTTCCACGTCACCACTCCGGACACCGTCTTCTTGAGGTGTTCGCTGCTGTCATCTTGTGTCACACCAAGGTAAGTGAGCACTTTGACTAATAACGTCGTAGGCATAATTAGGATGCAAACAGTTTGATTAGACTCGGTGGTTTCAGGAACGCCATCTTACTACTGGCAACTCTGTAGGCTGCATTACAAAGGCATCACAACAAAGCACGGGAGGGCCGAGGGGTACTAGATTTATTGATAGAGTTCAAGATCTAAAGTAAGCGTGAGTGTGTTTTCTTTTCCCCCACTTCCTGTATACCAGACTGTTGCCAGGGCCCACACAGGTCAGCTCTTCCGCACATCATCCAGGTCTAACATATCCCCAAGGAAATTTTGTCTCGGCCCCCCTGGCAGGGCCGTTAGCGAAAATGGCCGTTAATTGAATTCAGACAGGCATCTTAGTCACCGGGCGGGGTAAAAGTTGGCCAGGCGGTGATAAAAGCTGACGGGGCCGGGGAAACTTTAGCCTGACGCCCCGGGAGCTAGTAGAGGTGACCAGGTTATCTCCTGTCCGCCCCTGGACATGGTACAGGCTTTGAAAATGAGTTTGAAAACAAAGCCTTTCTAAAAACAACACACACTACCGTACAATTAATGACAAACGGATGACATACGACTACATTAGCTTGCGATTTTCAAATGACCAACACATGAAGGCTATTATATATACATTAGCCCCTGTCACATATAACCATATATAAACCGAACTCCCTCCAACCATGGTTAGGAGTAGGTTGGGAACAAGCCTCGGCAAGGTTGGCTGTGGTTGGCTGGTGTTCGGCCAGGTCAGCTACTGTTCGGCTGCGTCAGCCGAATGTTTCAAAATTTTTCAAACATTCGGGTGTGGACGGGAGGTTCGGCCATGGTTACATGTAGCTGGCGGTTGGCTAGTGTTCAGGAGTAGGTAGGGGCAGTCAAATTTGACTCAAATTTAGCTCAAATTCGATTCAATTCGTATAAAATGGTACGCCTGGCCTAAATGTGATCAGACTGCTCCCGAACTTCAGCCAAGCTTGGTTGATTGGTGTTCTGGGGAAGGTAATGTGCGACAGACAGACGCACACAGACGATGTAGACTTGCCTGGTATTTCGAATCAACATCTGTTTCTGGTCTTTGTACTGAATATAGACTGGTCTTAATCTTAGGTACCTCCCAATATACAACTATCGCTACGTAGTCTACACTTGTTTTCTCGCAATTTAATAATACTTGATACTGCCCGAAGGCTGCTAATTCGCGTACTAGTAATGGACTTTATGCAGCTGTGCTTGATCAACAACACTGTCCCAACCAATCGTACAGAGTGTTACTGTACCCCTCTGTCGCTGTGTACTCTATTCAGGAGCGATTCAAACTACAATACTACACAGTGCCCTATTATGAGGGTCTGCATGCCTTTTTACGTGAGGCGTGGCGAGCCATTTTCCGACAACTTTAATTAACCTTAATCGTTTTCGGAAAAGTCATTTGTGAAGCGTAACTGGTCATTACCAAAATAATTACTTTTTGTTACATAAAGCAGCTTTAAGCGTTGCCGGCCTTCCTGAATTTATCATTAACCGTTGTCGGCTCTCCTAAATAGCAGAACGGAGATGAAATGAAATTGGTCTAGCGTTCTGTGACAAAATTTCCTAGGGGGTCAATATTTGTTAGACCTTGCCTGTGCCGAAGAGCTGACCTGTGTAGGTCCTGGCAACAGTCTGGATTTCAGGTTACTCCATATTGATGGACAACGTTAACCCGGTTCTTTTGTCCGCGGTATGAATATAAGGGCCACACTGTGAATAGATTAGGGTAGGATCTAAGAAAAGGTCGCCATCTGTTGTGCATGCATTGAGGAGAAAGTGAAGAAAAGTGGAACAAGCCAGAAGAAAAGGATTTGATGGATCACAGGATGTGGAAGGATACCCGGGCCTTGTTATAGAGGCATCCAATGCAATTTCAGGCCGGCAAAACAAAGCAATACTCTGGATGAGGAAATCTGTCTGATATTGACATTAACTGCCATTTCTTAGCACATTTTTGTCATCATTTCATACGTGAAGCGTTTGAAATAGCCCAAGAACAAGATACGCGAGGAGTCTCTTTTTGTGTACCGCCCATAAATGATACATTATAAGCCAGAACCAGTTTACGATACGAAACAAAGAACCGTCTTTCCGTCAGTGACATCGCATTTTTGCCTCACAAGCATCAGTATATGCTATAGGATAGGATTGATTCAACTTATTACATTACATTAAAAGAACGGCCAGAAAATTGACTTTGAAAATCCAGTTTTGTCGCCCTAAACCTCTAAATAGAACCAGCTACATATTATGAAACGTTACATTGTGTCGTATTTGAATTTGTCACTTAGACAGGCAGACAGGCCCCTTGTTAGCCAATGCTTATGCATGTCATTGAAAACAAAACTGAATGGTGAAACGTTACACGGTCACGTGACACAAACAGCTGCATCGCCCGTCACAACAGGCATGCCGTCGCCATGGCAACACCAATCCCCCGTTTCCTCTTGAGACGGTGTTTTGGTGTGCTAGCACGGCCCTCTTCTATGGTGAAACCATGAAAAACAAACACTTTGAAACACATTTACCTTTATTTCAAACCTCAGGTCTTTCCCCCCCATTGCAAAGCTGGATTTGTTAGACACCTGTGCAGGCCTCCGGGCGGGTGGCTGTTTTGCAATTTGATACTGCATTTTGTAGAATTATTAACGCGTTCTTTAAACCTTCTCTGGCCGGCTGGTTGTACGATGGCTATTAAAACAGGTCGCATATTTCCTGAACACCGGCAAAAGAACGCGTTAAAAATCCTACAAAACGCAGTATCAAAACTCCCACCCCCGGAGGCCTGCACAGGAGGCTATGATTTGTCAGGTTTCTTTGGATACAAAAATTGGAAGGTAAACTCCGGAAATATATGAATGAAATGACACCAGGATTTCACCCCCTGTCCCAGTGGGTCAGTCCAGCCAGTGAAGAAGTATTTAGAGGTCAACAACAGGTCAAAACATGACAAAGGTCTCACGTTTTGGACAGATTTTAAAAATATACATTCTTCTGTCCTTCTTACCAGAAAACATGGCCTTTCTGAGCGAAATTCGCCCAGAAAAAAATATTTAAAAGTAAGTAAACGTGGTCCCTCCCTTCTAGTATTCACCTCGGAGAGCAACTTGGTACGGCCACGCTTCACCTTTAGTAAAAGTATTATCAAGTCTTAAATCTTACTCCAAGGCGTTCCTCTTAAAGACGCCTTAACTCCTTCCGTATGGGTTTAATATCGAAGGAATGCCAGAGTCTGCCCGGCACGGTTTGAGCCCTACCATGTCTTAATAGCCTCCAGGCTACACTATTAACCTTTTCTCAACTTGTGGGGATCATTTTGGGAAGGGAAAAGTAATTTCCATTGGAACATACAGTAAAGGCATGGAAGACAACCACTAAGATCTGGATCTATTTAACTATAGAATACTATAAATGGTTTATTACCGGCATGTCTTTCTTTCCTCAGGGTTTGTACACCAGAATGATGGGCGGGTACGTAGCAGGGCTCCTCCTGTTCGTCATACTTCAAAATGTACGTACAACAATATGGACCTATTGTCCTGATATATACTCTATCTATAACACGTTTACATTGATAACATACCATTCACACGAAAGCTGCGTAAAGCCCCTGTCACACATACAGAACCTTCCCCCGAACACCAGCCAACCAACGTTGGCTGAAGTTCGGGAACAGTCTAGATCTGACCAGATTAAGGCCACGCCTACTTACCGATACGAATTAAATCAAATTTGAAATACAGCATTCTAAATTTCTCAGGTAGACGAAAATTCCAGTGATATATATATATATATATCCATTGAAGCATGTATCCGCACTATTAATATAATAAGCAGTCTACAAATTACATGTAGTACAATGGCTTGTGGCTAATGTCAATTTTCTGTCTTTTACTTTGCAGGGGAAGAAATAATTTAGCTGAAGGAGATGTTATGAAAACATTTCAAATGTTTCGGGACCTAACTATTGTTTTCCGTTTAGCTAATTTACGCTAGGTTTGTATGTTTGGGTTCCAAAGTGAGTGGGCGGAGATTTAGTTTCACTTGATTGACAGGGGTTTGACCCGGTATGCCTGGGTTCAATGACGTGGTCGCCAGGAATGTATGAAACATAAACCATGGTGTAATATAGTGGAATGAGTTTCATCATACAATTGTATGAGTATTGAGTAATGATACATTCTATGATGCAGTCCATCTTCCCAAGAGTTTGAAACCTCTGATTTCTTGTTGCAGACTGTGACTGGAACGTCTGCAGGAGCAGACCCTGAACAAGACGTCAAACAGACCGCCAGAAAACCTCGTGTCCGTAACTTGTATGGTCCGTCGGGCGGCGCTGTGGTTCCCCAGGGAGGAGGCAAGCCGGAGACGATCGTTGGGCTTTCCTTAGTAGCCGTACCAATCCCTAGCCCTGTTGTTTCACGTCCAGGACCTGGTTCATTCAACTCAAGGAAACCCCGTGTTCGTGATTTGGTCCCTCCTTACCAGTACCCCGTAGGTGCAGCGCCACCAAACGCTGCAGTACCGCCTGCAGGTGGGGCGAGGCCACTTACGGTTGTGCTACCCCCGGCGCCTGCCCCAGTCCCGTACCTCAATCCCGTACACGCCCCTGCCCGACTGCCAGTCCCTTATCCAACCTACCCACGCCATTATCCACCTGGTCATCCCATGAGGGCAAAACGAGACACAAAATCTCCAGAAAATACGAAGGCCGAGAGTGACAAAAGCTCAGAACAGATCAAGGAAATACTGGAAAACATTTTGTCAGCGCCGCTAGCCACTAATGATGACACCAAGAACAAGACTCCCCTAAAACCTCAAAATACAGACGAGTTCGCTCTTCCAGACGATTTGTCCAGCACTCCTGTTCCTCCAGTGCGCCTGCCGATAGCAGTGGCTACTTTTCCTCCTGGAGTGTCTCGCCCCCAGCCCCGGCAAAGGGCTACTACTGCAGGTCCGCCCCTAGGGAGAGCGATGGGCGCCCGACGGCCGCACAACAGTCTTGTGGGGGTCCGGGGTCCCCCACGCACGCCCGTGGCGCCGGGAGTCCGTCAGGTCTGGACCCCGGAGAACCTGCCGACGCAGCAGCCCAGGTGGTGCGGCGGTACCACGTTTGGGGAGGCTAATCGCGCGTGTCTGAACTGGGAGTTCTGTATGATGGCACCTGGCGTCCAGGATGGGTACTGCAAGGTAAGGGCACACATGAAGAAGTTCTTAGTAGTTGGTTATGGCCACCTAGCAGCTTTTTTGAGAACTGCAGGGGCCTATTTCGTTTGAAAGCTTGAAAGAGAATAAGGAAAGGTTGACATTGTATGTAGACAGCTGAAGTGATGATTGATCGCATGATTGATGACAATATATTTTGTTTGAGTTTTCTACGTTTATTCTACAGATGATGTGTAAAGTTTTTTTTTTTTTTTTCAGCAAAAATGTTGTCTTGCCAACCACGAGTGTGGCTACCCCGGCGCGGTGTGTGTTGGAGCCCAACCCACCAAGGACGAGGACAACTCTATCCTGGGACTGTGTTACGGCCCGCCTGCTCATCCTGGGAACGACGCGTCACGTGTTCAAGATGGCGTCAGAAACAAACAGCCATGAGACGTCAGTACCTGTGCACGAAACAGGGGAGGCTTATCTAACGTATTGACACTAAGCTGACAAAAACCTCGAAGGAAAATAAACCCAATTGCAATGCAAAGCACACTCAATCCTGTGAACATATCAGTTGATTTTGCAAAGTTAAGAGTTCGCATTGAAAACAGATGCTTTTATATGTTAGAGGTGTAATACTTGTATTCATGTTTAAACTTGTAAAAATCGGGACACAGTTCGTCGTTGGGCGTGTGAAGAACAGATACGTAACATAGCGCCGCCCATATTAGTCAAAACGAAGAAATGCAAATATTTGAAGAGCATGTGGTCAGCCCCTGATTGGCTGAATCACTAATTGCCAAACTTTCATTCGTTGAACTTCTAACTACATGTATATTTGGATCAGTCATGATCGATTTTTGTGTTTAGCACGTTCGTTTGAACCACAGGTGTCCCAAATACCACGTAGACTGACCATTGGCCTATCCATACTAAGCCTTGCAAGTCGCATTTAGAACCGTTCGTTAACATCGAAAAAATTAAGATAGGTAACATTCGTCCTTTTGAAGATGTCAAAATGAAAGAAGTTTTAAAGAACGAGACTCATATACACGTTTATTACCTCTTACCTCAATGGCCATGCCTATCTGCGGATGATTCTTTGTCCATTAACAGTAAAATGCCCCAATACCCTCTCGTTATTTTTTAAAGAACTTTGGTGGAAACTACTTTTTAAGGTTTCCCGTCATTTTATTGATTGTCTTTGCAACAGTAACTATAGGTAACATAGTTGTAAAGTTATTATGCATATATATAGAAATCGATACTTTGCAACGAGAAAAAAATCATAATGATCATACAGTTTAAATATTCTTGACAATAAAAAATATTAAAGACGATAGAAATCCAGTGCATCTAATTTTTATTGAGTTTAGCATAGTCAAATGTGTATTCTAAATATTCGGCCGTCGGGCGATCCGACTCTCGGTCGGGCCGGTACCTCGGGCGATAAGGAATGCCCCGTGTTGTATTATATATATATCACTATATTATATATGTCACATGCTGTTTCAACAAACTTTATTTCGCCCTTTGGGGGCAAGAAGTACAAGAATTGTCCTTCAATCGTTCTGTGTATTGCTGAGAATAAACATGGGCCTGATGTTGAAACACTATCTTCATTATTTACAATTAAGCATCAATATAAATATTAATTGCACCAAAATTTCTATGGTTTACGCATGATTATTACGGCAAAAGCACCACTACCAGCCTCCACAAGCCGTGCAAATCATTGTCGACATAAAACCGTGACGATAATTATACACAAAAAGTGGTGACGATATTTGACCACATAAAACCGTGACGATATTCGTCCATATAAAACCGTGACGACAATTGCACACATAATACCGTGACAGTAACCATCCACATAAAGCCATGACGATAATTGTCCACATAAAATCGTGACGACAATTGTGCACATAAAACAGTGACGATCATTGTCCTTGATTTCTGTGCCAGGCACTTAGATGCTACAGTAACTGCAGCATTTTAGATATCGACCAATCAATGAGGTTCAACCTCCTGGCCTTGAACTAACGTAACATTATTGCCAATTGGCCAATGACGTGTGTGATCATCAATCTCAAAGCAGATGTGAGACACCGGCTTGTTTTACAAGTCTTTTTCGGAATATTCTTTCTTTTGTTAGGGGTTTTAATCTTTACCTCTTACGCCGTATGGAAAAAAACGCGCAGCTTAAAATGAGTACAGACTACCTTACGTCTGCTTGAATATTAATCCTAAGTCAGAAAACTAATTGTTTTTAATGAAAAGGCTGTCAGGGTTGTCATTGCCAAAACTGACTAAAGATCATCATTATGAAGCAAGTTTAAAACTGTAATTTCCAACACACGAAATTGGATCAGGGCATTGGATCAACCATTCTTCAACAAAGACGGGGGGCGCCACAGACTTTCTACAACCGATGATCCACTGCTCACCGAATAACGTGTGTCATCTGCATAACGTGACATCACAGAAGCGGTAGATCGCTCATCGCTCACAAAAGCTGGAGTTGTGCAGTCGGAAAAGTCAAATTTCTTGTATTACAAATTACATTTGTTAAACTTGCTTCATAATCATTCAAGGACTACCAAAACAGATAAACTTTCAAGAAAAGATAATTATCATTACTGATGTACACAGTTCATGCCCTATTGAAAAAAACTGTAACTGTTAGACATGTTCAGACATCGACAGTAGATCGGGAAGCTTCAGCAAGTCCAGATTCCCGCCAGAAAGGATGACCGCGACGTTCTTTGCCGCCTCCTCTCGTGCCTTGAAGCTGTCACTCAAAGCCGCAGCCACGCCCACCACGCCAGAGGGTTCCACCACCAACTTCATCCTCTGCCAGATCAGTGTCATGGCGTTCTATGGTGTGTAAGAACAGTGCAAATATAACTCAATAACTTAGCATGAAAATCCATCTGTGTTGGTATACTTCATTATGACGAATGGCTAAACTTTAAAATTTATGTAAGTCCCAATTTGTTTTGTGTTGGAAGATAAAGTTAAGCCATTTGTCATAATAACTCAATAACATTTAGGTGAAATTAAAGTTGCAGAATAACCAGATTTTAGCTCCCATAGTAAAGGGACATAGTGGCAAGGTGGTTTTTCAGAGGTGGTTTTGCAGTAATTGACTTAGAATCTAAAGGTTCTGAGTTCAAATCTCTAGCAGCCCTGTATATTGAGCCCTCAAGAAAGGCACTTTGAACCTATTTCTTCTCCCGACTCAGGTGAAAATGAGTATCTAGCTTAATGAGGAACGCCCTCCCAGATTGGATGTAAAGCTGGAGGTCCCGTGTTTCAAGAGAGCCACACTTGAGCACGTAAAAGATCCCACCGCACTTATCGAAAAGAGCAGGGGTCCTTCCCAGTGTGAGTGGTTTAAACCTTACTGTCCAGTCTTACGCAGCTAGCTTGTGGGGTTTAGGTAAAATAACCCATACACGTGACTTCGTGCAAATGTGATGAAGCACCCTTACGGAAATATATATAGCCGGAAATTGTGCAAGTCAATTTTCCAACGAGGTTGGAAGAATATTGTACAATTTTGTTCTCATTCGAAGTTCCTAAAAGCATAATTGAAGAAACAGATCCTGTCACTTCTTACATTTTGCTTCCTTTTAAAATCTATTGTAATTGCTGTTTCTCACCTTTATTTCTTCTTCAGTGACACATATGACGTCATCCACATTGTCCCGGATGTAAGGCCAGGCCACCGGTCCCATGTTTATTCTCAGCCCGTCCGCAATGGTTTCTGGGTAGTAGGAAAGGGGGCATCTCTCTCCCTGCGCCAATGACGTGGCGGCGTCGTTTGCGAGTTCGGGTTCCGCTCCGTACACCCGCACTTGGGGGTTTAGAGACTGTAAAAAGCGAAACGTTGCCAAAGTTTAGGTTAATTTTTACTTCCGTGTACTCGAGAGGTATTGTTTTGTGTGTGTGCATGTGTGTGCGTGTTTGCTTGTGTTTTCGTAAAGTCGATTGAGATCTTTCTTAAGCACAGACCAAGAAAAAGGACAGACACAGGAAATTAGGTCCCATAAGCTGCTGGACGCAAGTGAAAAGGAAGTTGGCCTGGCGTGTAATGACCAGATGTCATTGGGAAAATTCACAAATGTAAATAAAACCTCCGTACTAGAAAGGTAATCACTTATGCCATGGGATACGTACAAATTAAAGTTTAAGTATATATACACGCCTTGCATCATATTGATTTAATTTAACTACAGTTTACCGAGTAGATCTAGAGTTTCTAAGATGTAAACATTTTTTTATCTAAACACTGTTATTTCTTTGCTTGGAACCGAGTAGCCAGCCAGACAGCATTATTGTTTAAACGCTGGTTATGATAATTCCTCTAAATGATTTCACTCTTAGGTCTTATTTGCTGTCTGAAGACGACGTTATCAATACCATTATCTCTGTGTGGCCTTACCTTCATAACCAGAGATACCCCCGCCAGCATACCGCCTCCTCCCACAGGCGTGATGACCGCATCCAGATCTGGGACCTGGGGAAGAAAAGAAAAAAAAACATCAGTCTAAGAAATCATTTGCTTTGATAAACCACCTTAAAAGCTATTATTAAGGTGGATAAAAGCATATTATATTTGGACCAAGAAAAAAACGGAAACCCAAAGAACAAAAACATTTTCGACTGTTTTGACTTATCTCTATTGGATTGAGATTTTTTTTCAGAGCTCCTGTACTATTTATTATTCACGCGCGCTCACTTGGCGAAGGACTTCCAATCCCATGGTGCCCTGCCCGGCTATGACGTCAGGATGTTGACTGGAGGAGATGTAGACAGCCCCTTCCTGGGCAGAGATCCGCTCCATGGTCTCCACTCGAGCCTGCACCGGCGGGGCAATGATTATTAACATATAGTTAACATATGATCATAAAATTACTGGGCATGGCAACCATCCCTAAACAAAGACGGGGGGTGCCACAGACTTTTTACAACCTATGATGCACTGCTCACGGAGTCACGTGTGTCATCTGCATAACGTTGAGGTGACGTCACAGAAGCAGTGGATCGCTCTTTCCTTGAAAAAAACTGGAGTTGTACAGTCGGGTAATTCAAATTTCTTGTGTTGGAAATTACAGTTTAAACTTGGTTCATAGTGACTTCTACTAACACAGATGAACTTTCCAGACAATATAAGTAACGTTACTTGTTTGTCCAGCAAAACCTGTTCTATTTCACCTTCACGCTCGTAAGGCGTCATATTTTGGCACCTCCATTTCCTGAATGGCACTTATTTGCAATGGAGTAGGGTTAATTCAACTTACTTTGTAAAGAAATGACCAGATTGACTGTTTGTATCGCTCTAATGTTACATAATGCAGCAACATCCAGAAAGTAAAAGAGAACGAACGGGAGAGAGAATTAAGAAGGGAAAACTTTACCTGTTCTGTTGGCGTACATTCGATCACCTTCCCGCCGTAGCCCCGGACTGTCTCCTTCTTGCACTGTGGCGCGTTGCGGGGCATCACCACATGCGCAGTAACGTCCAGCTGGTGCGCCGCCAGGGCCAGCGCGCATGCGTGGTTGCCACTGCTGTGCGTCACCACGGGAGGCGGGTTCTGATTGGTCGAGCTCACGAGACGGGAGATGGCGTTGTAGGCTCCGCGGAACTGCATGGATAGAGGGGAGAAAAGAGTCGAAAAACGGAAAAGGGCAAGTTGGAAAAGGCCCCTGTCACACATTTAGAACATTCCCCCGAAAACCAGGCAACCAAAGCTGGCTGAAGTTCGGGGGCAGTATGACCAGATTAAGGGCACAGCTAGCTTTCGATACAAATCAAATTTAAGTTAAATTTGAGTCAAATTCAACTGCCAACCACGCTCCGACCTACTTCCTACACCAGTCAACGACCACTCAACCATGACCGAACCTCGCGTCCACGCCTCGCCTAACAACAGCCGACCTTGCTCCCGACCTACTCCTAACCATGGTTAGGTTGGGGAGAGTTCGGCAGTGTTCGGGAGGACATACTCGTATTCGGCTATGTGTGACAAGAGCACGCAAAAGCGCCTCCTGTTGGATTTACACAGAAGGACACAGCAAGACTATAATCTGAAAATGTGATTCTTTCGGACCTTTCAAATTCAACAGTAAAACACTAATCCTTCCTCAGATTATAGCAATTGTACAATAAAAATTTCATAATTACGCAATCAACAAACAATGGCATTATTAAAACGCCGCCTCATGTCTACCTCAATCTGAAATGGCAACTCCTTGAGGTCACGAAGTAATTAATTTTGTAAAATAGTGACTGGAAAAAATTAGGGTTTCTCCAGCTGTAAGCAGTACCGCGTATGCTTTGTTTGTTTGCTTGTTTGTTTGTTTGTTTTGTTTACAGAAAAACATGTTTGAGGTATCGGATTACTACTTATACAGTATGCAAGGCGCGACTTCGTGGAAGGTATTTAAAAATGGTCAAAGTTCGATAGGTGACATTCCTATCTGGGAAGGTCATTCAATGTTGGGAGGGATTTATAAACAAAGGAGGTTATGTATAAACAAAGGGATGCAAGTGTACATATCCCCCAAGTCAGAGAACAGTTGGATAGCCTTGGGTCACATACTGGGTCACAAAATATCCTTCTGTCCCAAAAAGCTAAGATTCAGACGAACGTCTGGAATTCACCCTTTTCCATCTCACACAGCCAACTTAAAAATGATGGGGAGGGGGTGAATCTAGTAAACACTGTCAAACCTGTACCAGTGACCACGTTTTGGCAGTCCCACAGCCTTTTCCCCATTGACCCAAGTATTACGAATATTCCAGTAGTACCTGTCTATTGTCACTGTGACCTTGGGTGGTCATTATAGGCAGGTGTGGCATTATCATCAGGGGAGCTGACCCAGTTTCAATGATAGATTTATCATCCTACTCTGGAAAAGCGACTGTTGGGAAGATCATCAATAAAAAAAAAATATTATATTACAATGATCGCGTGCACCTAGCTTCCTGTGCAGGCCTCCGAGCAGGTGGGAGTTTTCATACTGCGTTTTGAATTTGTAAAATTTTTAACGCGTTCTTTTGCCGGCCATCGTACAACAAGCCGGCCAGGGTAGGTCAAACTCGCCTACTGGTTGTACGGTGGCCGGCAAAAGAACGCTTTAAACACTTCTACTAAACGCAGTATCAAATCTCCCACCAGCTCAGAGGCCTGCACTGTGAGGAGGCCTAGGCTACATGTAGGTGCACGCGATCATTGTGATATAATATCTTTTTTTTTTTCCGTGGCGGGTTTGACCTACTTTGGCCTGCACGGGAGGCTAGCGTGCGACGAGAGGGGTGGGGGGTAATCTCCAAGCAGATCCTACGGAGGAAAAACAACATCCATTGGCCAGAGGAGTGTCCATCAGCCATATCGAAGCTGGACACTCCTCTGGCCAATGGATACTGTCTTAAGCTTGCCACCGTAGGATCTGCTTTTAATGACCTCCTGGCCTATACACAAGTCTATCATATTAGGTATATCTCTGACCTCACCCCTATCGTTGGAAGTGGACTAGCCCAAATGACCAGTATATTCAGAAATAACAAGGGACATCATGTGGGTCATCTTACTCACATGAATTATTTATTCGTCCGTTTCACTGAAACTGAGTTACCAGTTGTTCTATGGTCAATAGCTTATCTAACAAATCTCCAGTGTTTGGCTAGTGTGTAAAACTGTTGTATCGTATCCTCTACACACTAACACTCCACATATCTGCTTCGATCTCGTGTAATTCTTTGTAACCGTGATTTTATACGCCAATAAAACCGACGTAACCGTGATTTTGTTTCCAAAATGATAGCATGTTTGTTTTTATTAACCGTTTGCACAAGGGCTTTAGAAAATAAATTTTTGATGATCAGCATAGTTTTTCGATGACGACATGCACGTTTGAATACTAAGTATCGACAGACAGTTTACATACGTCCGAATCGCCACGAACGTCGTACAATTTTGAAACGAACTTTGTGTTTTGTTATCATTTAGGCCATGTTGATTTGATTATATGGATGACATCCTCTGGGTACCCCAAAACTGATGCGAGCGTGCGAATAAAAAAAAAGTTTGGCCAAAAAAAAAAGTTGCTTTCATTATGAAATCTACGTGGTCATGAAGGTTGAACAAATGGCTAAACACACAGATTATGGTATGGCGAATAATAGACTCTTTATTTTCATTTCTTCACATTTTCTTCTTCCTTTGGAATTGATTTTAGTATTCTACGATATTAGTATAGTTTTCCAATATTATTTTTTTTTCTATTTACGGCATATATTTGCTCATTTTGCAGCTGCTTTGTACGATTTCCAGTATGGTCGAAAACTTTTTTTTTTTTTGGAAACGAACGAAAATTGATGCGCGCGCGGATGTCATCCATATAATCAAATCAACATGGCCTAATAAACAAAGAATTAATAAAATAATCTTTAAGATTCAATATAAAGTATGAAATATGAATTTAACGTAATGCATTATTTTCTTCATATAAATGTATGAGCTATGATCCATCAGGCGCAATTTTACAAACAACCCAACGCCATACATTGCCTAGATACTGAAACCTGCATGCACTGTATTATGTAGAATTTTGACCATTTACCGCGATATGTAGAAAAAAAAACTTCACTCAATGCCTGCTAGAGAGACTAACTCTTTCCCCTGCTTTCTTGCATGTAAAACAGCGTGGTTAGAATTAAGTCATTGCCCTTGCATGCCTGCACGTATCCAACCCAGACTGCGCCCTGTACCTAGCGCTAAGGTAAACAACATGTCATCAAACTCCAATTTGGCTGATGTAAGAAAGTAGAAAAAAAATTCGGACGTTTGTAAGACCAAGGAGGTTCAAATACTTGTGAATACAAATTGCTTGCCCTATTTGCATAACGTCTGCTATTTCTACATCCCACAAAGAGTTTCTTAGAGATTATCGGTTATTTCTGTGCCTTCTTTGTGATACCAAAACATCTGAGCAAGTTTATAGTTCCTTCTTGGTTAGTGTCAATGACCTCTCATATATTTGTCGAACGCGGACTTCGCCTCAAGGCATTAACAACATGAGACCCACAAGGTTTCCCACCCTGTCGCGGAATTTTGATCGAAGAATAAGATTGCCCAATCAGCTGCCGCACAAAATAAGACGACGACAAAGGTTAAAGATGAAAATGACGTAATAAAGCATGACTGTGTTGCATTGTGACCTACAGTAGTTTGGAAGTTATTGTGTAGTGCAATGTTATTTTGATATAGTCTTAGATTAGATTTACTCGCTTCCAAACTACACTCTCTGTCACAACAAGAATTTCAGACTACTGTCACCATGGCAAGTAGATTTTTAAAAAAAGTTTTGTATCCTTCTCAAATTGAAGAATGCCACCGACCGTCCTCCAAAATAGTACGACACTAGAAAACGTTACAAATTACCTTCTAACATCTGCTTGGAGATTAGTCAATTGGAGCTAGGAGCGAGAATTTAGTATCATGTTTACACTACATTTCAGAAGGAACCAGGAGGGAACCCCGGGCATTTGTTTGTAAACAAATGGTCGGAGAGGTTTCATAGATTCTCCTATTAGTCACGAATCAAACCAACTTAGCCTAAAAACACTGAACGAAACCTTGTGCACCAAGGGCAAGAATGCAATTAGATAAGGGGGTCTCGAGCTAAGACGCAAGAGGTCTTTATTTGGGGGTTCTTGGGCTTTAATCAGGTCCAGATTCCTTGGCTCCTGTCCAATATGCAAGACGCCAGAAGGCAAGAAATCTTGAGGAGAGTTCTTACTCATGTTACAGTTCATGGGCAGGACTTCCAGCCCCGGTCTGGGGCCCTGAAAGGGTAACATCGTAACCACGGCTATTAGAGGGTCTGTATGGAGGTTACGACAACGAAATTTAGTAGCCGCACTTACGCTGTAAAATTCAGGAAGCCAATGACGCAAAATTAGGAAACCTCCCTACGAATTATGGGAGTAAATTATAAAATGCCCCTTTCTATGAGTTACGGGAAAAATCAAAATAATTTGCCTATTATACCGATCTCTTTGCCTATACGCTTCGGACAAGGGCATTCGGGCCCTCCCTTGAGTTTTCCCACGCAAATAAGATGTTGCCGTGGCGGCTGTAGTGTTTACAGTGGCCCGAGGAAGCACCATTGAACCACCGGGACTGAGAGGCCTGTTGCCAGGTTACTTGAATGGCCACGTACTGTAATCTCCAAGCAGATCTTTCAGGGAAAGTCCTACTGCCAAAACACTGTGTCCAATAAAGCAAAACAATTCAATAGGCCGCCGAAGATGGGGACGATTGTCAGCTCAGAAAATGGTACATAGAATTCGCAAGAAGGCCACAGTCTTCCCAATCTAACCTCTGCTTTGAGAATAGCGTACTGTGTCAGTATTACGATCTTCCTAGATCCTATACCGACCCACCCATATCCTGAATATCGTGCGGTCCCTTTCGACACTCCGGTTGTTTTGTATTTCCTCATCAGGCGTTGCACCCACTGACACCGACTGCGCGTAGACTGCGCGCAGGTATTTTCATTTTGTCATCTTTTATTTGAGTATACTGACAACAAGAAAGACCGACACAACATCCATGAACAACCTTTCTGAATACTAAAAAAAATGTTGACAAAATAGAGCCCGACAGGACGCCTTAAAACGTTCAAAACAAGCCTAACCTCTGTATACTAAAAATAGCTGGCAAAATAGAAAGTGCAACAAGATGCATAAAATGTTCTAAACAAGCTTATCCTGTATGCTAAAAAAACAATAACTGACAAAATAGAAAGAAAGCCCGACAAGATGCTTAAAACGTTCAAAACAAACCTAACCTCTGCGTGGAGGATATTTTCTGAGCAGCCTCCAGCTTTGATTCTGTTCGAGCGTCAGGCCCTGTGTCTGTGGTCTGAGTGTTGGACAGAATCAAATTTCCACAGCTTAGCAGTGACACAGAATGGTCCCAGTAAGATCCGGTAAATATAAAAAAAACTGCGAGTGTAGTT
This sequence comes from Branchiostoma floridae x Branchiostoma japonicum, assembly GCA_013266295.2. Lineage (NCBI taxonomy): Eukaryota > Metazoa > Chordata > Leptocardii > Amphioxiformes > Branchiostomatidae > Branchiostoma > Branchiostoma floridae x Branchiostoma japonicum. The sequence continues at coordinate 4,996,887 of CM023832.1, forward strand.
TTATCAGTGTTTACAGTAAGCTGAAATCACCCTGTTTTTCAGACAACCTCTTCATGTGTAACTCCCTGATCTACTAACCTTAAAAGAGCCCGACTTCTGAAGATTCTCGCATTTGAAGTAGAGTCTCCTCCCCGCCAACTCGTCGAGAGTGCCGCAGGTCAACACTGGAGTCTCTCGGGCGTGCCCCTCCAGGCGCCCCGCCGCCGTCTCCACGTCCGGCACGGTAACCCTCTCGGCCTCCATTACTGTGCTCTTACCAGGAGCACGTATACCACCAGACGTGAGTGTTCTGAAGGGAAACCTTGCTAAGCAAACACAAACAAGGACCGACCTTGCCACTAGTGAATCAACTATTAACCTCTCCAGCTCTTTTCACCGCTTGACTGCGCAACAGTAAGTTCAACTCCGGAGAAAGCGCACGAAAAATGAAGAAATCGCCAACTTATATGTATCATCCAGGAACAGACAACAGGCTCTAAAAGGTGTTGAACATCTGGTCCGACGGGTTGAGATGGCCGCGGGCACCATTACCCCCCAAGCTACATGTATTACTATTAGACATATGTACACAGACTACCGTGCCGCCGTCTGTAGGGGTGGAGAAAAACAAACCACTGCCCGGGTGTTACGACCCGTTCACTGTCGAACTGGAACAGTGTTAGCCTCGTTAGCAGACTACGCGGCAGGCGTTTTAGTCTCTTCCAGGCGTCCCAAGCTAACTTTGTACCCTCTTGATCTTTAAGGGTCCACATTGGAAGAAGAGGAGGGGGGGGGGGGTAAGGAGCGTTGCAATTTTTGAAAGGTTGGCAAGGCCAAACGATAAATTCAGGCTCCATTCAGGAGGGCGGTAATGGTAAATTAACTTGTTCTTGCAGCTTGCGAAATTGATTGTTTCATTGTATTCTTGGGATGTCTGATAATTCTGTGAACACCGACACAACAAGATAGCCCCTACAATAGGCCTTCCTACGGGGATACGGATCGTAGAATTCGGCAAAAAAAGGAAATAAGTAGCCAAGAGAGTCAGTCAGTGGGCGGGCCGCGAAATAAACTCTACGGTGGACAAACTCCCCTTTTCGTCGGAGTCAATGACCCAAGGGACTTTCTTAGCCAAATGCTGACACGAGCTTTTAGTCATTAGCGTTGTCTGGTGGATATTCCGTCGAATGTTTGCAGATCTCAGGGGTTATAAACATATCCCTCAGAGCTGAGAAAATTGGACAGGAAACTTTCTCCGCGGCATAACTCCCTCTGGCGCATTAGAGAACCTTAGGCCACACTAATTTAATGAATTGTTTCTCGGATTCGCCCACTTCATGTTTTTTCTGATTTGCAAAAAAAAAAAAAAAGATTCAGTTTTAGAACCAACTCAAAAATGCTAATATTTTGCCCCCAACAGTTGAAGAAAGTCCTTTTGTTTCCATGTATCAATGCCGTGGTTTGATTAAAAGTTCAAAATTCATTGTTTAAATTTAAACCCCTCTCCAAAAATAAACACTACCGCTCTAAGAAGTGTAAATGTTTAATATCGACTCCTCACTGGCCTGTGGTACTAGGCTAGCGCAACAGCTTAGTCCAATCTGCGATCGAACAGTCCTCAGAATGGTCCACTTCGAATACAGGGGGGGTCCTGAAGAGCCAGGTGGTTTTGACAGTTTGTAATGGTGGGGAGATAGAAGCCAGCTGACTGTTTTAAAAACATACGCAACTGCCCAAGAGGACCACACAAGGGACGGAGAAAGTCTGGTCTATGCGAGACAGGTGGTCACTATAGACAGTATTCTTAATGCTTGTGTCAAAGGGAAAAATATCGAACGGACCATCAAAAAGTGGTCACATACTAGCCAGGTGATACTTTGTAGAGGTAATCACTTGTTTAGGGTTTGACTGTGTCTAGTATTGCAGGAATCACGTCGTTTGGTAGAAGCCCTATTGCTGGCTCAAGTAGGATTTACTCAAACCAAGGAGTTCAAACCAGGACCCCTTGAATTCAACGCTATTTAAGCGGAGTAATTGTGCTTATATTGTACGTTATGTTTTTAATTGCATGGTATTGTGAACAACAATGTATTATTTAAAATACTGTGTGTTTCTAGGTACCCGAAGTCAGCCATGCTGCCTGGGTGGCCATTGTGTTGCTTTGTTACAATTGAATTAAAAATGTAAATACTCATAGACGATAAAATACGGAAATTACTTGCTGACGTTTCGAGTGACATACATTTCCTCAGCGCCATTAGTACCTAGTACCACAGTTGGCATAGCCCAAACGATTTTTACCTCACAATTTGGTCTCCTAGCAACCCGTATTGACGGTCTGCTACGCTCGTTTTGAGCACGAAGAGAGATAGCCTGGGTACCATCCTGGTTAGTTTACGTCCGCCCCTACAGTCGCGAAGCGAAACTAACCAGGATGGTACCCAGGCTAGAAGAGAGACTCTTACACAGCTGGTAAATATGAGCAAAGTTCGCCAAGGCCATGTTCTATCACGTGATGAACGTATGCCGATGACGTCACAGTTTTGTCGCTCTGTCGTTGAGATCAGAACTGCAGTTTTCGCGTATCTCCATAGGCGACGCTGATAACAGCTGAGACTCCTTTGGCCCAATTGATGAGTTTTTACCTTTGCCAATAAGGTTATGTTTTCGTGGCTGTGTGTGTGTGTGTCTGTGTGTTAACGGCATAACTCGAGAAGGCTTAGATTGATTATCTTGATATTTAGTAGGTGGGTAGGTCTTGATGAGACCTCAAAATGTTTAGATTTATGGCCCCTGGCGGCTTGTTATGGTACTGCAGCAGAACTTCCGGTTTTGATATAACAGGAACATCGCCATTTATTATGTAAATGAGGACCTAATTTGCATAATTGATGAGAAAATACTATAATTCCATAGCGGTTGATGCTGGCAATTTTATACTTGCAGCAACTTTAAGTTGACTGAAGGTGAACATCATTAAACATAACTTATTCAAATCAGGATCTTATTTGCATAATTAATGAGGAAATGCTAGAATGGCCTTCTTTGTTGAGACAGGACTGTCATTAGGTGCAGAATATTATCGACTATTTTTTTAAAATCAGGCTAAGATTAATGCACACACTGATGATCCATAAAAATTACTTGCTGTGGCTTTTAACAGTAGTATCATAATTGACAAAACAAGACATAGTAGTAGACTGGTTTATTTCCTTTTCCGAGTTGTACAGCTTTGCAGTGCATATATCATGGGCACTGAGTAGCCCTGAAAGTATAGCTAACAGTGAAATATAAACAATCTATCAATTACATATACCAGTACAATGTAGTTCATGACACAACATGCCACTATGACCACTTTACCTAATCTCCAAGCAGATCCTACGGTGGCAAAAAGCAGTATCCAATTGGCCAGAGGAGATCTATACCCAGAGTAGTGTCATTCAGCCACCAACTGACTAATGAGTAATGGCTGAATGACACTACTCTGGGTATAGATCTCCTCTGGCCAATTGGATACTGTTTTTTGCCACTGTAGGATCTGCTTGGAGATTAACTTTACCAATTAGTGTTATCTCTGATCAATAGTTCAAAACAAAGCTTCGTGTGTCTACTAATTTTTGTCTACCAAAAATTTAAACTGTGAATGACAATCGAAAATACCCTCCAAAGTTGATACCCGGTTCTTTTCTATCAGGTATAAAAACTATCATGGTTGATATAAATGATATTGTTCCAGCTAACGTTGCATTTAACAAAGTCACCACTCCAAGATATACAATTAAACTATGAATTATATCGTAATGATTTGTTCTGTGATGTAGCGCAAGAAATTATGTTTGCCAAAAAAATACAAAGTTGAGCCTCGAAAAAGAGTATATGCATTCACCGTTTTTACATTTCCCACAGGCCTTTGCTGCAGGAAATCCGTAAGTTTATGGTAGCGTCGTAAATTCACTGGGTTTAAGAAAGACTCCATTGTTTCTGCAATGTCTAGGGTACATAATTGCTTACTAGGTGAAACGTCATAGGCAAATATAGTATTTTACTGTGTTTGGAAATGGCTATTGACAGGATCACTGTCAATAACAGAAAACTTTGCACTAATATTGATTTCCCATTATGATCCTGTCAATAATGCAAATTCTATTGACAGAAACTATCCTGTTAACAGTAGAAAAAATTGTTATTGACAGGGTGATCCTCCAAGATTGAAATGAGCCAAGTTGTAACATGAAAACCAAGTATAAAACACACCTTACTATACTGTTTGTCTGTAGCTTTGTGATAGTGGGGTAAAACAGTTTAACTAGTATCAGGTTTCAGTAGGTAAACCCATAAAAAGCAGGAAGGGTGGATATTTTTTAAAGGAGCAATCATTACATGCATATTGGGAAACCCAGGTTTGTCTTTACGGTAGAGTCCTAAGACCCAGCTCGTAAAATACGACGCTACCGAAAACCCACCCGTACAGGGTCCTGTGGAAAATGACCGCGAAAAGGGTGAGTTGGTCTTTTGGTCCGAGACACTACTGGCTCGTGGACAGGATCTTGTCCCTCACGTCATTGTAGTTGAGGTCGTCGCGGTCGTTGGCTTGGATCGGGACGCCCTTGCACTTCTTTCCAATGGCGTCCGAACTGGAGGAGTGCACCATCCTCGCCTTGATATTTACGCTATCTGGACACCTGAAGGACGAGAAAAAATATGGTTTCAAGGTTGGTAGAACATACATGTAGGATATTTCCATTTTCTTTTTCGTGTAAGGCCACACCAAGTAATTTTTATAGATGACGTCCTCTGGAGACCCTAAATCTAATGCGAGAGTGCAAAAAAAAACAAGGTGGTACCAAAAAATAAAGGGACTCCTCAGGCCAAGGAAAAAAAATGTTGTGTTTCCTGTTTCAGAAAAAATTAGGGTCAGTAGGTAGGGATTATCTTATTTTATTTTTATTGATTATTTTTTAGACTTAGGTGATTGGTGTGTACATATAAGCAGAACATGTTGGAAAATCAATTGCGCACTATTTCATCACTAGTGCACTCAGGTACTCAGCTGTCAGATCATGGAGCTGGAAAAGGTCAGTCAACTCGAAAAATTTATGTCCCTAGCCCTTTTCAGTGGTAGTGACACAGCAATATGCGGTAGGTTCCACACAAAAATAAGGCTAGGGTCGGCGTTTTTTTTTAGGGTCGGTCGGGAAACAGGAAACACAACATTTATTTCCTAGGCCTCACATAGCTAATGCCCGAACTATTTCAAATGCTTGAAGTATGAAGAAATGGCAGTAAATGTCAATATCAGACAGATTTCCTCATCCAGTTTTTTTGTTTTGTTTTGTTTTGCTGCCCTGAAATTGTAGGTCCTACATGCAACATTTGATGCAATAAACTATCTTTGGGCCATTAGCAAACAACAAGCACTTTACAATTTAAAATCCTTTAATTTTCTGACTTACATCAAGTACAGCAAGTAATTTTTATGGATGACACCAGCACGCGCATTGATTCAACATGGCCTAATGAAGAAAACAAAAAAGGTAACTGACCACTTGACCAGGATCAACTTGTTGCGATCCTGTCCCTCCTTGTTCTTGTAGTCGAAGTCGTACACACTCCATCGAGGCTCATCAGCAGGAAAACTGGCCTGGAACTCCTCCCAGGTCGACTCCTGTTAATAGAAAGCAGATAGGTCAGCTAAAGTAACAACTATCCAGGCAGGTTATATCAATAGTCGTATCGTTGGCTGGTTCTTGCTATTTATTGGTGGTACCAAAAAATAAATGGTCACCTATATAGCTTGTTTTGGGGCTGTCTCAAACGCTTCGGGTATGGAATGAAGACAAAAATGTGTTAAGAAATGGCAGTAAATGTCAACATCAGACAAAGTCCCTCATCTAGAATATTTTGTTTTGCTGCCCTGAAATTGTATCGGATGCCTTTAATGGGGCACTGGGAGGGGCCAGAAACAACATTTTTGAAACTTTGTGGAATGTACAACCTTGCCTAAAGAAGTTCTGTAAAAAACAAGAACAATTTTCTACCCCTAATATCTGCTTGAAGATTAGAAACCTATCAAAAGAGGAAAAACCTACATTTTCCTTGCGTTCCACGATGATCGATGTCTTGTCGTCAGACACCTTGAAGACCACGTACTTGTAGATTTTCTTTGATTTCACCTCGTCGTAAGCTGTGACTACGTCATCTGAAACTTTGATTCCAGAAGCCTGGGGAAAGACAGCAATATGTTTGTTTATTGTTTGTTTTGCATGACCAGTAGAACTGTGTGTACCTAAATAAAATTATAGGTACAGGTCCGGACCTGTACCTAAACAATTCCACAAATTAACATGTTCTTCTGAACTTCTGGGCTCTCTTGGAAATCAGCCCCTTGGGGTTGAAGAGACCACCCATACGTCTTTATGATTAATAAAATAAATAAATTCTTCAATATAATGACAGAAACATTAATAAACATGACAGTTATAAAGGAAAGTTTTTGTTTATGGAGAATTCTTATTAAAAACATGGGCCAAACTAAGGCCCAATTTATACACAGGTTTTCGCGACAGTGGCAACAGCTTTTTTTTTCAGCTTGTAGAGAGGAATTTTATGGTCTTTTCCCTGACAGCAGGAGAAAATCTCGCGACAGCTCCAGAGTAGTCGCCCGACGGCTCTAGCACGCGTATAAAGCCAACTCGTCGGGCTCGCAACGTCGACCAAAAATCTAGGCCGGGGGTTACATGCAAATTTCCGTATTTTGGCTGCAAGACTCGCCATATTTGTTGTTTGGCCCACTGTTCAGATCTTTTTTTTTGATATACAATGTAACTTAACAGGAAAACATGTATAAATTGGGCCTAAGGTACTCAGTATTCTAGTTTTCATCTCCTACCCAGCAACACAAACCTGACCAAAGGGATATCTAGAGGGAGAGTAACTAACAATGTAACAGATCTTTCAAGGTGCATGTAGTTTAACACTGTTAGTCTGTAACACAAACTACTTGTATGTCAGGTAGTATTTTTCCTTTTTACAATAAGGCAGCCAATCACATCATTGTGAACATATTTTGAACTCATTGAAAACTAGAATAAATTTCACAAACAAACAAAAAACTCACCATGATTCTCCGTCCTTTGGTAGTTAGTTGGTAGAATAGTGAATCAAATCGATGATATATAGACCTACAGGCAGGCAAACGAAAAAAAAGAAAACATGTCAGTTATTTTGTTCTACTGAGCTGCACCTGATTGGTTTCCAATATATTAACCATCAATCTTAACATTATAATTTTGTTGAATACAACAATAAACCTCCAGGCATTTTGTCACATTTATATGCACCTACGACCTATCATTACATCGCAGGGCTGGAAATCTTTTTTTCTGCATACCTACACTGGTGCAGCCGTGCAGGTAACATTGAAAATTACCCGCACCCAGACAAATTATACGGTATATACCTACACTACTCAGAATTTAGGAAGTATGGATTACCTGTTCAGGAACCATTGCCATTATTTCTTTTTTTTTTACTTCATAGGTGGTAACAGTGAATGCAGCAAATAAAAGACCACATTTTTTTTTTTTGCGGAAGCATACCCAGAAGCAGGGTTCTCTCTAGAAATTCAGAAGGTTCAAGTTCGTAATGTTCCAAATCAATTTTCACCCAAAGCACATGACTTTTCAATGTTTTTAACTAAGTTTAAAGCCCTGTCTAAATGACTATTAATAAACTATTATTTTGCAGCAGATTAAAAGCGAAGTGAACTCTGAAATGACTCATATTTGGTACACGTAATATCCTGACCCGCTATCTGGGTCACCCAGACATCCGCCGCGCCATATTTGGAAGTTAAGCAGTGGCAGTCCATATATGGGAGGGGGGAGGGCGAACCGGGCGAACGCCATATTTGGAAGTTACAAATTCCATAAATGGTAATGGGGAGGGGGGCGCCCAGTTTGGTGCTGTCCGAGAGCTCCAACACCGGACAAATTGGCGCACAACTCATCGAGTCATCAACGCAAGGCGGTCGACCTTCGACTTTGGCTAAATTTCAGCCTTTTTTTTCCATAGCCGGCGGCACAAATTATGCACCCTGGCCACGCCCCGCGTTTCAAGTCTGGAACACCGGGTCACCCCTACTTTTCTCGATAAAATGTTACAAACAGCTCGCTTCCACAATGTTTCTATCCCATAGTGTGCCAGAAACATGATTAGGAATAAATTTTCAAGAAAGTTTTTGAGTACAACAAACAGCCTCCATTTTACATGGTGCACCGGCCAGGCTGACGTCATCGTTCAAAATGACAAAGGCAAAAAATTTATGTGCCCGGGTTCAAGCCTTCGCCATATTCGGTATTCAATCCATAATTGAATACAACAGAACCGCGTTGCCACTAGTGCCACGTTACTACAGCCTAAACAAAGAAGAAGAGAGGCCCAGGTCCTCTTTTTTTCAAACACTCCACATGTTTTCGGGCTAAGTGAAGACTGTGCAAGCACTGGCGGAAGCACTCGGTTCTTCCGCCGCATGCCAACACCTCAACAAAGATTTTGTTCCGAAAACGTATGGAAAATGGCCCTCAAAACCACACAAAAATGAAGCTGGGATAGCCCCAGAAGGTCTAGCCGTACCTCTAGATGGTCAGGAAGGCGATTGTTGGACTGAAAACGTGGATGGAAGGGGAGGGGGACTCCACAAGGACTGAGGTCGCCCGCCAAAAGGAACTAGTCTTACCAGTATGACCTGGATCGTTGCGCGCACCTGGTTACGTCACTTCCGTTTCCTGGTATGTACTCACTGTCTGGTGATCGGACCGGTGCCGTGAAAATACTAAGCGGAATGCTTTAAAAATTGCTAAAAGAGGGAGCAGATTGTGGTTACAAACTTCCTGCTGTGGAGCTTCCTTTCGAGATTGTGGGCTCTGTCCCCGGAGACTCAATATTTAGAGAGCCTACAGCGGCACCGAATGGCAAATAGTGAGTGCAATAGACGTAATGATACTCTAATATGCAAGGACATTACACACATTGTGTGTAATGTCCTTGCTCTATGTTAGCTAACAGTGGATCCGAATAAACGCAATATTTGCCTCAATTGTAGGCCATACAACGGAGGGCACTTGATTTAAGTTATAAAAAATGTCGTTTTTCAGATTTAATATAGCCGACTTTTTTTTGCTCATTATGTACAATATTCTAACTAATGCTCCCGTATTTTAATAACAATGTTAACAACGGTAGCCATCAGAAATTTCTAGGTAGTCCCTGATCAGGAAAAAAAAAAGAAACTGCAATCAAGGAATATTTAACCTCCTTGCTGCAATGTTACTGTAATAGTCTTCAAATACGTCCCCGTAGTGGAGCCTGCTGCGCACTGTGCAGGATTCCGAATCATTACCATATATGGGTTAGGGGACGGTTCAGCGCACTTTGGACTCCGCCCTAAATCAACAAACCCTCCAGGACAGTGTGGAAGGAAACGTTCACCATATATGGTCCTGTCAGGGGGCCACGTGAGGTCACGTGAGGTTACGTGCATATTTGAGAGCTGGATACGTGGTGTTGTAGGGTATAAATAGACATACTAAATTAACACTTGCTACGTGGAGCGTTTTCTAGATAGTCCGACTTCAGGAAAGTCAATCATTTTCAACTCAATTCAATTATTTTCTCTAGCGTTTTTTTTATATCAATCTGGAGTTTTAATCTAGAACTGCTTCCAAATTCTGTTACGCTATTATCATGGCTTTGGCCCATTTAATAAATTTAAGTATGGGTGAAGCTTGGGAAGAATGCTTTTCGGTGTGAGAAGGCTTATGGGCTACTTGTTTGTACCTCCCACCCCGTTAAAAAAACAGAGAGGTCGATTAAATTTTGGACTCTAATGCTGATAGTGCTGCGATATTGGCCTGTGATTTGGTATAGGGATACACGCAGAAGGTAAGCTCTTTGGCCTTTTCCCCCATTTCCTAAAAACGGATTTTTTTTCTAGTTATAAACCTTAGGCAACCTTGTTTCTGCACATACATGTACGTTCTGTGGTTATATAAATCAAAACAGAATTTTATGCCGCTGAATCCTGCGTTCTTGCGTACTGCAGTTCTACCATACAATATAGCGTTTTCAAGACAATAGCTCAAGACAAAATCACAACAGAGACATAAAAAGAGAAGACATTGAGTTACAAAGAGGAATTCTCGGTTGTGTTATAAACGGAACTTACCTTGTCAGACGATACTGGCTGGTACTTCTGTAAACTCCGAAAAACTCGAACTGATCTCAGATCACTTACTTCTCCTTTTATATACTACTACTGAGAGGACATGAAGTCATCCTACTCTGTCTTATATTAGTCACCGTTTTCATGTACAACTTAGTCATAAGACTTTGTGTTTTTTTTCTTTCTTTATGGTATAGACCGATACCATAGCCCCGCCCACCTCTTTCAAAACGTGGAAACGAAAAAAAAAAGAAATGCAAATACTCGATGAACATGTAGCCACTTTCTCATTGGTTGAACTGATAATTGCTATGCTATCATTGGTTGAAGTGCTAATTGTAATTGACAGCCAGGATTGATCTGTAAGGGCCTTGTCGGTGTTCTTAGTTCCTTATATGGTCATACAGTCTTCGATGGCCGGCATAGTATACAAACAATGATGCGATTAGGTTATTTCTACATTCGGCACATTACGTTGTAAGGAATTGAATTCGTCTTTTCCATTGGCTAAACTATTAATCGCCATGTAAGGGCATTGTCGGTCTTCTTTCTTCCTTATATGGTCATACAGATCTAGACTTCAATAGCCGGCCTAACAAACGAACACTAGTGATGCGATGAGGTTATCTCCACATTCGGCTCATTACGTTGTAAGGGGTTATATTCGTCAATATGTGCAACGGAAAAAAAATTCATGCAACGTTTAGCAAATATTAACAGAAACCATGGTTTCACGCATGCACAGTACGTTTACTAACGTGCTTTTACCGATGTAGTTATTCGTAGTAACATGTCAGGGTAGTGAGCCTGCGGTAAGGGTAACATGCCCCCCCCCCCTTAAAAAAAGGCAAATAAACCTCGTGTTGGAGGGGGCGGGAAGCTTTCAGGGCTTGTACAGGGCCATCCTCCTTTCTATTAGTAACTTAATAAACAAAATTTACTATAGATATGAGATCAATATGATAAATGAAAAGGAAATTTACGGAAATGAAAAATATAACTACGATAACTAAAACATATAAATGAAAATCATGAAGCTAATATACTATAAGATAAAACAAAGCTATTGCAAAGGAAACTAATACAATTAAATGGTTTAACAAAGGAGGTCACTAATTAAGTCACCCTTCGTCTCCCACGGCTCCTCCTACCGTCGATGGTCCCCTGTAATATGTGAGTGGTGATGTTACCCTGTCCAAAGTGCAGTTCCTGTACTCATATGCCTTTATTCATGGAGAGTTAGCACATTTGTGGAATGATTGACGTAACAAGGGCCTTATTACTTGTTTTTCTAGATGTCAATCAAACCAGAGACCAGTTTTTAACCACTCACACCGGCAAGGACCCTATGTGTGGCGGATCTTTAACGTGCCCAAGGTGTGGCTCTCCTCAAAACCGTGACCTCCGGCTTTACATCCCATCCGATAGGACGTTCCTAACCAAAGCTGGGTCCAGTCCTCATTTTCACTTGAGTCGATCGCGAGCGAGAAAATAGGTGTAAAGTGCATTTCCTAAGGGCGCAGCATATATTGGGGCCTGCCATGGATTCGAACCCAAAACCTTTTGGTCAACAACCCTTACCACAAGACCGCCTTGCTTCATTGATATGGGAAGTGAGTAAAAACGCTGTGTAAGTAAGAAGCTAACAAATGAACCCTGGTGATAACAGATAAGCTCCTTGCCAAGTCGTCTCGGCAGGTGGAAATACAAATGACACAAATCCCTCTAACAAACACTTAACCGTAATCTGATAAGTCCTACAGAAATTATCAATGTTGCGTTTCCTATTACGGTCCTGAAAAAGAATTAGCGTCGGTAGGTATGGATTCCTTTTTTTTCTTCTTTTTTTTAGATTTTAGCTAAAGTGATCCAACGCCGCACTTTCCAACACAAATTTTGCGACCTATAGACGGTCATAGAAGGTTCTAGGTGGTTTAGAACAAGTTTAGGTGGTTCTAGGTAGTTTAGAACAAGTTTAGGTCGTTCTAGGTGGTTTAGAACAAGTGTAGGAGGTTCTAGGTGGTTAAGAACAAGTTTAGGTGGTTTTAGGTGGTTCTAGGTGGTTTAGAACAAGTTTAGGTGGTTCTAGGTGACCGGCCGACCCCAAAAAAAGTGTAGGGACGTTTTTTTTTTGCTAGAATCCATACAGGTAACCCGAAACACAACATTTTTGTACCTAGGTCTAACTTTCTCTTTAACGATTCTCTTATCGTGTTTGCTACAGTTATTCAGCTCAATAGGATTTACTGATATCTGACACTGGGTACTGGGCCTCTTTAGGCTTTTAGTCAAAGTAAGTGTCGCGTATAGGAAGAGTCTAACCTTAACCGTAGGAGGGGGTTAAGCAACATTTTCTTGCGACCGTAAAATGCACCCGTCCACTTTCCAACGTAAAGGGCATAGAAATGTTCCCAGTTATTTTGAAACAGTGTAATATGTCACACATTATGTGTAGCAAGGCCATTAGGAGTACAATGGCCTTTGACACTGCTTGTACGGTTCCCCTATTTAAATGGACTATTCTATGTCTTTGTTGCCTCATAAGTAGTCCGGCGAGGTTTGTCCTCGTTTCTCAAGTTACGCTCTGAATAATTCGTCACAACAACAACTAAAAAAAAGCTCTAACGACGAACCCATTGTGGCTACGCTAAAACTTTAAAGAAAAAAATGTCTGCCCCCAAAGTCAAGTATGCTACCCCGGGGTCTCTGCCAGAAGACGGGCGGTTTCTGAGGTCGGGAGACCGGTGCATGTTCTATCTGGGGATCGGCGTGGTGGTTCTTGCCCTCGTGGTGGTCGCCATAGTCGTCCCGCTGGCTCTGAGGCACAAACCGGACGCCGAAACGGACAGAGTGCGCCGACTCATGAAGGAGGTCCCGCTAGTCGATGGGTAAGACATGTTAATGTTATGTACCAAGGTCAGGGTTCAATGTCCAGCATACCTACCTGCTATAGTAGCCTGACTAAATGTCTCATACACCAGTTACACTGTAATATTGGATATGATGATAAAATGCACACCTTTTATGGCTGTAAATCCAATGAAAAAACAGGTGTCCGGAGATGTTTTGCTTTCTATAGCAATCACACTTGTCATGTGGACGAAAAAAATCGCCCCAAATCTAACAGCTAGAACGATATTTACCTCAGGTATAACTGCAATTCGTCACGATCCGCAAGAGGCGCTCTCGCACCGACAACTATCCTCGAAGAATGAATCTTCTTGGAGGTTAGCCTAGTAGAGACTATCGTTAGAACCTGTTCATTACGTTTCAGTAGTTCAATCAGTGTGTCGGCTGTTGCAATTCAGTCCCGATCCGCTAAGAGAGAGTTTCCTCCACCCACCTGCTTTGTTCACAGTCTCTGGGCAGGTGGTTGAAAGTCGTCACGTGATTATACATTATGATGTATTGTGACTTTTGAGATAGTTATACAGTGCTCATGCACGTTTGTCATTCGATAGAAATTGATAATAAAGATTCCTTTAAACCATCAAATAACAATTCAATAATAATATACTGTTGGAAACGTTGACGCGTATGTAACTCTACACAATACAGTGATATATACTGTATGAGCTCGCACATGTTGTCTTCTATTTGTGGACACTTTCTGGTTAAGAATGAACGGCCCCCGCCTTGTTACCATTCCTTCCCCTAATTTAAAGCTCTTTATGGGAAACGTTGACTGTAGTAAGATCTTACGTCACTTAACAAAATAGAGTGAAATATACCACGTTAGCTTGCACATGTTGTCTTCTATTTGTGGACACTTTCTGGTTAAGAATGAACGGCCCCTGCCTTGTTACCATTCCTTCCCCTAATTTAAAGCTCTTTATGGGAAACGTTGACTGTAGTAAGATCTTACGTCACTTAACAAAATAGAGTGAAATATACCACGTTAGCTCGCACATGTTGTCATCTAACATGTGGGCACTTTCTGGTTAACAATGAACGGCCCCCGCCTTGTTACCATTTCTTCCCCTAATTTAAAGCTCTTTGTAGGAAACGTTGACGCTTACGTCACTCGACACACACAATCCGGACATGTGGCTATTTCCTCATCATTAATCTACGCCCACTTTGGCAAACGCACTACGCCTTTACAAGTCTCCGAGACGCCAAGCTTTTAGGTACTGAAAAAAAAACTACATCTTCAGACGTTTTTCTCAAAGTCTTCGTCTTAACCAACTCCCAAGATGCCTGGAAAAGAAAGGGAAATCACTTTTGAGAAGCCAAAAAGTAGAGGGAAGTTTGTAGCTGGCGGAGTGATGGTTCTTGTCGTTGTTGCGGTAATCGCCGTGGCCATCGCCGTGCCTTTAGCGCTACAGCGGCGGGACGCGACCTCCGACAGGGCCCGAAGGCTGATGGAAGAAGTCCCGCTGGTCGACGGGTAGGTCTTCGGGAATAACGTACAGAACTACACAAGGAAATTGTCACTCAAGCAACTGAGATAGATTTTTTAAAACTGCCAGACGTTTCAAGTAGCATCTACTACTTTTCGTCAGTGACTGCCAAAAAGTAGTGGATGCGACATTGAAAATCTATCTAGTTGAGTAACGTTAACAGTTTTCTTGTGTATCTCATTACCTGGATGTCTAACCTTCATCGACGTAACCCACAGAACTACTTTGTAAAGAAACTCAAAATAGATTTGCGGGGAAAATTAACGTAGATTATGCATACCACGCTATTACGAGTTAAAAAAATGTCTGTTTAGTGTTTACCTGAAGTTTCCCTACATTTTTTTCTATTTGTATAAATGACATGGCATTTTACACAACAAAGTTGATACTTTTTCTGTCATCGTTTAAGTTGTCTTGGGTAGAGGAAATGTTTTATTGAAAGAAGCACCGTACCAAAAACTTTATGTATTTGTATAGCCAGTATAACCGCCCCTAGGCGCAACACACCAGCTTCACAGAGGCGCACACACTCGAAAGGTTGTCAAACAACGACGTGTGTTAAAAAGCCTCTCAACATACCATAGTCACTGTGGTAATTTCCTTCTTTGAATCCGTACCGCTATACTTCAAAGATAGAAAGTAGAACAAGTAAAGTTACAAGCTTTGTAAGAATAGTTCCAACCACCACAAGCAGGAACGTACTTTATTTTTAAAACGTTTGGGTCTCCAAGAAGACCTCTAATTATGTAAATAGGAGCTCAGTAATCTGAGGAGTCGGCTGGGATTCGAACACTGTACCTTACGATCCAGAAGTAAAGTGGATAACTTCTGGGCCACACAGACGTTTTTTTTTTTTTTTCAGAAAGCAATAGTCTTTACAGCTTTTGAAAACTTAAAGGTAATAAACGAATTATACTTCAGAGACGAAACAAAACATCCGCATATAAAACACCACCTTTAGTTACTAATTGAAGCCAACGATGTTTAAAATCCCTAACGTACCGTGACACAGCAGAAAAACGTGGCTTAGGTGTGTTACGGTTAAACCACAGCCATTGTTACGTAGTGATAATAGTAATGGTAGGGCTGTATACAGTGAAGCGATTGTTTGATCTTTACTTGTTTAAGTAGGGCTTGGAGGGTTTCTTGTGCAGCAGTGACTAAGGTTTAGGAGTGCGTGCAACGTGAATCCGGTCTTGCATCATGCTACACGTTAAAGGCATCCAATGCAATTTCAGGGCAGCAAAAGAAACTAAAAATATTCTGGATGAGGAAATCTGTCTGATTTTGACATTTACTGCCATTTCTTAGCACATTGTCGTCATCATTTCATACTTAAAGCGTTTGAAGTAGCCCAGGAACAAGCCACGCGAGGAGTCCCTTAATTTTTGGTACCACCAATAAATAGCTACAACCATCCTACGAAACAAAACAAGGAACTTTTTCCGTCAGCGACATATTGCATTTTTGCCTCACAGATATCGGTATGCTATAGAATAGAGTTGATTCAACTTACTACACAAAAAAAGACCAGAAAATTGACTTTGAAAATCCAGTTTTACTGCCCTAAAATCGCTTAGGGTGCCTTTAACCCAATTTTTTTCATCGTATAGAAAGCATCGTCTGCACTGTCTAGTGATATTGTGTTGTGTAAAGTAACGCTGACGTCTGAGGTCTTTTTTGCCGCAGCGCTAGCCACCTCAAAACTGCCAAGATTTCACCCCTTAACCCCTCCCCAAACGTTTTTAATGTTTTAAACTCTTGTTTATTTTCTTCTAATGCTCTCATTGTTGGGTCTAGGCGCAGGCGCCAACAGTTGCGTCTGTCCTATTGACTGGGTCACGGTAGGAGTTGTAGGGCCCCGCCCATGTAAACACACGTGCAGTACAGCAGTTACAAACTGTGTACTCTGACAACCTGGAACATAAAGCCTGATAGCGAAAACACACGCACCTGCTTTGTTTGGATCATAAACGCTATCAATATCATAAATCTTCTTCAAGTATCTTTATTTAGACTCTAACGTTCTTGCTGTAACGTTCTTGCCTGGAATGCCGTCTTGTTGTGCTCTGGTCCTCTTCCGTAGGTCCGCCACCTCGCCAACATAGTAGTGAACCTTAGTACGATAACTTTACGACGAAAGTAGATGGCATCTTGGCACATTTGTGGACATGTCGTACTCAAACCCAGCTGTCTTCTGGAGGAAAAGGTTGACATAGATCATTTCGCTCGTTTGTTCTGTCATACATTTAGTCTCGCTGAAAATCCCACAAAAAAATCACACGAGGAAGAAGACCGCGCTTTAGAGCACGGTCACATTCATCGCATGCCGTCGCACAATTTTGATGTTGTAAAGTTTTCAAGCAAGTTGGGACAGAACCAACCGCCGACAAGTATCTGAAGCCCCTGTCGAACATAGCCGAATACGGCCTCCCAAATACTGCAAAACTCCCCCCAACCATGGTTAGGAGTAGGTCGGAAGCAAGGTCGGCTGTGGTTGGCTGGTGTTCGGCCAGGTCGGCTACTGTTCGGCAGCGCTAGCCGAAAGTTTCAAAAAATGTTTAAAACATTTGGGTGTGAACGGAAGGCAGGGCCCGGGGGAAGGTTCTGAATGTGTGACGGGCTAGAGGCACAACGTCGGGACATTCCAGGGGGCTGAACCCAGAAGCCCTTGGCCTTGATTCCTGTACAAACGCTCCAACCGTTACGCAACACAATGTCACACACTTAATAAGGGTGGCGACTGGCACCAGAAGTTAGCAAATTTGTTTTCATTGCCATAAAATCTCCCGCATTCTTTCAGATCGGTCTCTACAATACACTGCAAAACAAGGTGTAAGATAATGATTGTAAATCAACTATGATTTATACTTCAATCAGACAAGTTTCTAGGTACAGTGTAATGAAATACCTGTCCGTGCACGTGTTGTATCATATACAGACCAACCTGTGTCCACATGTTGGCCCAACTGGCCATTGATATACACAGCCAAACCTGTCCTAGGCCGTGTTCAGACGAAACAGAGGAATCGCGATTCGGGTAAATCGCATTCCTCACATCTGGTCCACGTGCCGTACATTAATTAACCTTCAGAATTGTGCCCAAGTGCAAGTCATCCAAGCTAGACATCCTTGTTGACTGATTAAAAGACGAAAGGTGGAGCCCTGCCAATGTCAGAGGTCGGCGACTGTTTGCTCTGCTCCCCTCCCAGCGTCGGTAAGAACCTGGGCCAAATGCCAGCGAAGTCCCTTCAGACGCGCTGGAGCTCGTCTTAGAATGGACACGTTATTCGTTCATTACCGCTCTTGGAGTTGTGTTCAAGTACCATATTGTATTGCATATTTCGTCTGAACGGGGCCCTAGTAACAACCTCTACGCAAGGACCATCTGGCAAATGTGACCACATTTCGGTGGTCCTTTTGATGCCTTTTAAAAATGTCCCCATTCCGCAAGCAGACCACCTGTCCACATACACCAGATTTTATCGGTCCCCTGAGTGGTCTTTTCGGGCTGTTTGGACTGTATAGTGAAACTTCATGTTGTACGTAACAGAAAAAAAGACGAAGAAACAATGACAAGCAATGATATAATCTCACTCTAAATCGTATACATTTTTACCCCTGACTTTTTTTATTGTAATCTAGCAAGATTGTTACGTTTGTTAAATTTTGTCAATGATGGCTTCATGCCAGAAAAAAGAAAGATAGCCATGGGCTAAAGCACTCTTGAAAATAACACTAAAATTGAAG
Source organism: Branchiostoma floridae x Branchiostoma japonicum (assembly GCA_013266295.2). Classification (NCBI taxonomy): domain Eukaryota; kingdom Metazoa; phylum Chordata; class Leptocardii; order Amphioxiformes; family Branchiostomatidae; genus Branchiostoma; species Branchiostoma floridae x Branchiostoma japonicum. The sequence goes on from CM023832.1 coordinate 5,015,244, forward strand.
TGTCGTGTTTGAATTACTTTTTGTGGGCGTGTCCACACGGTAAGTGCCCTTGTTGGGTAAGGATAGGTTTGTACAGGTGTAGCACATGAAATATGTTCAGTTCAGTTCAGTTTTATTCAAAATCGACTGGCATGTCACACACACAATGTCACATGAAGTATGTCGAAGTTTCTGTCACTGAACACATTACATTATGTATCCATTAACTTAAACTAACAGTGATCCTTAATATGTAGATACAATTTAAAAATCATGACATTATAATTAAACATTATCTATCTATCTATCTATCTATCTATCTATAGCTATCTATCTATCCATCTACATCTCTCTCTTATATGTGTGTGTGTGTGTGTGTGTGTGTGTGTGTGTGTGTGTGTGTGTGTGTGTGTGTGTGTGTCTCCAAACATTGCAGTCCTAAAATTTGAGAAAATTAGAGCAACTCAGTAAAACTGATGAAATAAACCAATATGGCGTCACTTTGACGAATAGAAAAACGTGACAAGCCAAAGTTTACCTTTTAAAGGCCCTGTTGTGTGATTCCAGTCAGGCGGTACAGTTAGTAAGTGGTGCGGAAATAGCTAATAGTAGCCCAGTGTCAATATGGTAAGGGAGGAGGCAAACTTCGGTGAGCACATACACATAAGTGTTGGCACTAGGGCCAAGTCACTGGCATTCGTTGTGGTTGCAGTACACAGTTTTCGCCCTATGGGAATTTCTGTAGTTAAGAAGCCCAAAGTGAGAAGGTTCGACGCTGCAAAATTTATAGTATGGTGCACAAGCAAGGTGCAAAAATTGAATATGTTTAGGTTGAGGGTACAACCTACAAAATATGTGAACAATTGCACAAATATGTTGATAAGTGGAAGTAAATGACAATCACATGAGGATTTTTCTCAATTAAATTATTTCAATTTTTGCTGCAAAAATGTTACATAGTGCCCCTTTAAAAACATTGTTCGTATACGTTATTGCTAAATGTCATATCATTTATTTCTTTTCATTAGTCATTATGCATTCTGCAGTTGTAGAATTACCACAATTTTTGACAATTAACGAAATGATTCGGCATATTAACGAAAAAAGGATGATGATGCGTTTCCTTGTTTCCTTCCGATTCTTTGTCAATAAACTTTGTTGTTTTCTTTGTTTTGTTTAGGCACAACGATTGGCCATGGCAACTGGCAAAGAACTTTGGGAACCGTCTGAGCCAGCTGAACCTGGGTAATGACCTCCGCCAGGCGTACACCAACTCTCACACCGACATCCCCCGGCTCAGGCAAGGACTGGTGGGAGCACAGGTACGTTCCTGTCAGACAAGTACTGTGTAGACCGATTGATCCTAACTGTCCATCACAATTAGCAGCTCAACCAATGATAGAATGGCAATTAGAGATTCGACCAATGAGTGACTGTCCGACGAATATTTTCTCTTCTATGTTCTTACCTTTCGCAAAGAAGATAGTGTTTTGGGGAGCATCTCTCTTTCTCTTTCTCTCTCTCTCTCTCTCTTTCTTTCTCTTTCTCTCTGTATGTATGTGTGTGTGTGTGTGTGTGTGTGTGAACACGATAACTTTAGAATACCTGGGAGGGTTGTCTTGATATTTAGTAAGTAGTTCTTGATGGGGTCCCCGGCGGCGTACTATGGTACTGCAGAGAGACTCCCGATTTTTAGCTATTCCGTAATTTGGATATGGTAGGGTCACGAATTTTGCGTGGCAGATATAGCTCTTGTGTCATTTGTTACGAAAAGACTCTTTTTTTGGAAAAACTGCCACTTTTTTACGTTTGCATGCTTTCGTGTTTCCAGTTCTGGGCCGCCTACACCCCTTGCGATTCGCAGTATAATGACACCGTGCGCTGGACCCTGCGGCAGATTGACGTCATAGAGAGGATCGCGAAGAAGTACCCTGACACGTTCCAGTGGGTCACCACCGCACAAGGTACAGCACGTCAGCAGAACGTACTGCACCTGCACCAAACTCGTAATGTATTGTGCATAGCACTTTGGTATAGGTTAGGGTTTTAGAGCTACGCTTTTTTGATCCGGGTGCGAATCCAAGTTTGTGCTTTTTTCTTTTTTCACTAATACTGTTACTATTTTTTTAAATGATTCTCCCTTACATTTGCAATTCGAATGTTGCTTTTTATACGTTTTATACGTTTTTGGACCTCAAAAAATGTTATGATACGCTTGGATATGGCATCGACCAGTCATCAATATGGCATCGGAAGGCGACGACCGTTCTGAAAGGTGACGTCCGTTTAATCTCCAAGCAGATCTTTCGGTGGCTGCAAAGACAGTATCCATCGGCCAGACAGTAACCATTTGCCACCGAAGCCAATGGATACTGTCTTTACAGCCACCGAAATACACTTAACGTTAGCCGTTCTGCGATGTGGCATCGACCGTTTCAAAAGTCGAGGACCGTTTACGAGACGGAAATTAGCCAGTCTAATAGTTAGAAACATGAACTAGAATTTTAGATACTTTAGGAACAAAAATATGACTCCAGTGATTCAAAGTTCGTGGTTTCTGTTTTTTTTTTAATTTAATTTTTTTCTTTCGTTTCTGTAGGTATCCAGGACGCGTTTGACGCGGGTAAGATCGGCTGTATGGTGGGGGTGGAGGGAGGACACAGCATCGACAGCAGCCTGGCCGCTCTGCGCATGCTCTACAACCTCGGGACACGCTACATGACCATCACTCACAGCTGCAACACCCCATGGTGCGCATGCGCAGTCAGGGTTTTTATCTGTGACAATTTTGATATATACGTATATTACTATCGTTTTTACGTTTTATCAATTAAATGTACCTAAATCATCAATTCATTGTTACGATACTAATACATACGTGCACAATTAAAGAATTTTGATTGAATTGATATTGATATTGAAAAGAAGATATAAAAATGCATTCTATAACATTTACAGACGTTTCCTCAGATGAGGTCTTTTTTGTTTAGATATTCTGTTGATGTCAACATTAATCGTAAAATGTGTGACGTATATTTTATTTATAATATTAGTAAATAACTTAATTGCTTAACGACTGTAGAAGACATATGGCGATACCTCTTGTCTTAGTATTCAAATGACTTGAGAAGCAAAGGAAGAAACTATTTCTTAAGTCTTGTAAAGAGTAGTCTAAGAGTAATTTTCTTGAAAAAAAGGGAGACAAGTTGTCATATGTGGTATCTCATAGAACATGACAAGGTATCTCCAGGCAACTATAATATCTAAGATATGTTAAATTTTGTTTCTTTCCAGGGCGGACAACTGGCAGGAAACCTTAAATCCCACCCCAGAACACAACGGACTGACGGACTTTGGGAAGGTGTGGACTTTTCATTATTGTATCCTGTTGTTCAAAATAAGAAATAAACTGTTCTCCAACCCAAGAAAATTGAACCACCGGAATTTTCGACCAAATCTCCCAGTCTTTATCAGCTGTCTGACGCAAGTGAAGACCGAGACATTGCACGACACTTCTTTGTTTGTTTGTTTGTTTACTTATTTGTTTGTTTATGTACCTCGTCATCGAAGAGATGAACCGTCTGGGCATGTTAGTGGACCCGTCTCATGTGTCCTTTAGTTGATGCACAATGCTGATTTGTTTTTTTATTGACTTATTTGTTTGTTTGTTTGTTCGTTTGTTTGTTTGTTTGTTTATTTACTTACTTACTTTTTTATTATCTAGCTCGCCATTCAAGGAATGAACCGTCCGGGCATGTTAGTAGACCTGTCTCATGTGGCCTTTAGTTGATACATGATATTGTTTTTTGTTTATTTACTTATTTGTCCGTCTGTTGTTTATCTAGCTCGTCATCCAAGAGATGAACCGTCTGGGCATGTTAATAGACCTGTCTCACGTGTCCTTTAAGACCATGCACGACGCGCTGGACGTGACGCAGGCTCCCGTCATCTTCAGTCACTCCTCCGCCTACGCCATCTGTAACCACACTAGGAACGTGCCTGATGACGTGCTCAGGAGACTGGTAAGACCTGGTAATACTGGAGTCACATTTCCAACGGGCCCGCGCGGCATGTTCTCGATCTAAACGCCGGCCGGCGTCATGATGTCGGGCGGAGGCCGGCTGTCATGGTCACAATTAGGTTACGGCTTCGTCCCGTTGCATTTTTCTCGCCGGGCCCTCTCAGTGCCCGCTCGGGGTCAAAAATAGGCCAGCAGCCGTCGGGATCCCCGCCAGGTCCTGTCTGGGTCCCGTCCGATAGTGCCAAAAAACAGCCCGCCAGGGCGCCGCGCGGGCCCCGGTTTTTAATTGTGACATATAGGCACTTGCGGGCTGTCTTGATTCAAATATCAACGCATATTAAGTTGAAATACTTACACCTCTGTTGCCGTTCTCACAGAAAGACACAGGGGGCGTTGTGATGGTGAACTTCTACAATGACTACATCAACTGTGGACCCAACAAAACCGAAAACACCACAATCGCACAAGTTGCAGGTTCGTCTGTCTTTACCCATATTCAAAAGGGAAAAAAAGGAAACCGATCTCGATTCAGTTTTAGCTCACTGAAGAGCTAATCTCCCACTGGTCGTGACAGAGAAGACAGACGCTATGTATAGTATTCATAAGGCTCCCTGTACCGGGGAAATTCCCCTAGCTCTTTTAGACAAGCACAATGACCACGGCTTAACGTCCCGTCCAAAGGACTGCGACCCTTTACAGTAGCGTGCATGTCGGGTGAGCGACAACAGCCGGGACTCGAACTCCCAACCTCTTAGTCTAGAGGCAGGGCTAACCACTGGACTCATGTTTGTGAGTTATTTTTTCGGTGTATCAAATATTCTATTTTTATATCCACCTTACTTCATTTCCAGACCACTGTGACTACATCCGGGACGTTGCGGGAGAAGATCACGTGGGCCTGGGAGCAGACTATGACGGCGTGACGAGGTTTATGCATAGCCTCTACCAGGCTTCTGGAAGCGACTGGAAAGAGTAGAAACTGGCCAAATAGACAGAACATGCCAGAGGAGTTGGTCTGCTAAAGAGTACAGCGGCAAACTGTATTATTTAGCGGACCAACTCCCCTGGCATGTGATCTGTCTATTTGGCCAAATTCTACTCTTTCCAGTCGTCTTTCCAGTCGTCTCCAGAAGCCTGGTAGAGGCTAGTTAGTGCACGTGATGTACCTGATGTATACGTACTGACCAGTACAGCAAAATTGCTCTCTTGCATTTTAGAGAATCGGAGATTAAACAATTTTTGACAGTTTGAGATCTTCTGACACCTCGAATTGACCATCATCATCAAGTCCAAAACTCAGACAAAAGAATTGTACATTGGGATATTTAATTTCTGTCGATGAAAAAAAAGTAAATTAAAAAGACAAAAGCGATTTATTAAAGGAATGGTGGGCAGTGTATGCTGATGTGTGACATCATATCAATCACGTTACAACATTATAAATTGATCAAGATTACACCTAAGTTAATACGCACAATAGACCATAGTTGCTTCACGCCAGAATACTAGTACTGTAGTACCTACTATAATGGAACATACGGTTATTTTCTGAGTGATTATACATGCAAATGTAGCCTAAACCATCTAAACAGGCGTTGCAACACATTTCTGCCTCCGACAGGGTTCCTCAGGGGTTGGAGGACGTGTCCACCTACCCTGTCCTGATTGAGGAGCTGTTGAAGAGGGGATGGACGGACAACCAGGTCCAAAAATTCCTGGGCCTCAACCTCATCAATGTCTTTAAAAAGGCCGAAGAGGTATGCGCTTAATAATAAAGTTTTTGTATAGCAAAGACACCAAAAGCGATTTCAGGGAAGTAAAACTGGATTTTCAACGTCAATTTTCTGGCCATTTTTTAAATGTATTAAGTAGAATCAACCCTATGTGACCTATCTAATAGCATACTGATATTTCTGAGGCAAAAATGCGATGTCGCTGACAGAAAACAGTTGCTTGTTTTGTATTCTGGTTCTAGCTGTTTATTGGTGGTACCAAAAATTGAAATGTAGCTTGTTTTGGGAAATTTTCAATGATTCAAGTATGTCATGATGACGAATATGGCAAATAGCAGTAAATGTCAATATCACTATCAAACATATTTCCTCATCCAGTATATATATATATATTTGCTTTGCCGTCCTGAAATTGAAATTTGGATGTCTTTAACGTAATGCGCATTATCAAGCCAGCATTCACTACAGCAGAGCTACGGTTGATTCTAGGGTATATTAACATTGTAGAAGCCAAATCTAAAAAGGCTGTATTCTTCGTTATTATAATTTCATAAGATGTGTAAAATGACAATTTGCCCCCCTCCCCCCCCCCCCCTCCTCAACACAGGTGAGTGCCAGTATGACTATGGACCCACTCGATGACCTCATCCCGACTGCTGCTATTGCAAACGAGACCTGCAGAACTTTCCTCTAGCTACGGGACATCGTACACTACTTGCACGTGATCTTCACGTGATCTATATTGCACGTGATCTTCATGTGATCCATAGAAACCGTCCGCCATTTTGAATGTCGTGGTCATCAAAGGATGACAAGGTCAAAACATGTCAAGTAAACAAGCATAAAAAGTTTGTATTGGTTTGGTTGTAGGATGGCACAACATTTTTTCGTTATTCTAGTTAACTTAGCAATGATTTCTCGAACAGCAATTATGTACAAATTACACCACTAGCTAAAATAGTATTCTGACATGTAACAATAAAGTCAAAACAAAATGCAGTCCTAATACTTTAACACTGGTTTGAATTGTACGTAGACATATCCAGTGTAATGACGTAGACAAATGTAGTGTGTTGACGTAGACAGATTTAGTGTGTTGACGTAGACATACATTGTAAGCTGTAAACTACGTAGGCATATGTAGTATACTTTCATTTCTAGGAACAATAAACACATTAAAAACTTTAAAAAGTTAAAAACTTTCTTTTGCCTTAGACATTATAGTAACACATTTAGCGACCGTTGTGTCCAAATATCATGGGGAATGTAGAATTTCTAGATCGAAAATGTATATTTAGATTGAGTTCACATAGTTCACTGAAGCCGACTCACCCGAAAAAACAGACATGCTTCTATACCATACGCTTGGACTTGTTATAAGATGGAGTTCCAACTTTGTGAAGATGTTTCACAATGATGATGACTGGGGTAACCTATAATGGTAAATAATTAATATGTGATGGAATGATATAGATAAGTGTATATTCAATGAGGTGTTAAAAGTAAAATATGGGAAATTTTGTTATGAATCGGAGAAATGCTCTTTTTTAAGTTTTCTGGGTGACGAATGCTCAAGGAGATTATAAAAATATGCCTGTTTCTTTCAGCCTAATAATATTACTAATATTTTCCTTCATACTATAGTTTCCAAAATAAATGTTGTGACCAAATATGTAAAATATCTATCTTATTCTGACACACGAGGACCCATACGAGGAAACAAAGCGTACAAGAGTGGGGAGTGCTAGTATCGTACTGAAATGACGGTTAAGTTAGCCCGATATATGAGAATTCACACTGTTGACAAATCTTGCAAATGCAACCTGTGTGATTACTTTGCAGCACACGAATGCAACCTTGTATTATCATCTAACCAATTAGGGCAGAGACATGTATATGAGAGCACACTCAAGAGTGAGATTTTACAATAAACGAAATTCAATGAAAATTTATTGTGTTTTTTGATAAAGTCACCAATTTTATATAGGCTTAAAAGACACCATATTAATCAAAAGATAACAAAGATTTCATAACTAATATGTGTTAAAAATTTAATGAAAATCAAAACAGGAAAATGTACTAAATAGTAAATAATAAAATAATAGTAAATCAAGCATTACTAAATACAACGGCAACACTCTAAGAACTTAATAACGTACATGGTACAACTAGTCAGATCAAATAAACATTAAAACTAATTGTAAATCCAACAAGAATCGATAATACTAACATTCTGGAAAGGGCGTTGTACTACAAAAAGGTAATGCGTAACATGGCTGGTTTGGTTTGTACCTTACAGTACTACCCAGAATCAATCCAATATAATAAAAAGCAATCAAGTAGACGAGTCAGAGAAAATAAAACTGGACTAATTACATGTCTGGCCACTGTAAATTTTCAAATGCTTACAAATTAATGTTCTTTCACCATCTATATATTATTTTACACACTGATGTAAAACTTAAGTTGTGTGTAGAGGGCAGGTACAGGACAAATCTACAATTGATTTTATCTAGCTAAAAATACAATAATCAATACAATCAATAAAACCTACCATTATCTTAAAGCCAACAAATCCATATGTATGAGGATATCTACGAATATGAGCTCTTACAATCCATAAATGACTTCTTAAGTAATGCTGATCAAAGTATGTTGAAACACAAATAAAGAGACACATACACATAAACACTCACAATAACATAATAATAAATTTGGTCAACATTTAACCACACATTTGCTAGGTCCTTATCCTGTTGAGGATTTTGCGTCGGTAGTTTCAATAGCACTTTCTTAGTTGTCTGGAAAGAAAGCCTGTAATGACAAAAAAATATCTTCTCATACAATAGTTATTCATGTGCTTTAGGGAACAGAAGTGAGAAAAAAGAGACAAAAATACAGATGGGCTGATATCATCTCATTCAAAACACGTTACCGTAAAAAGTACATATACAAACACGAAATGTTACATTAAAATGGTGCATTTTCAAATGATTCGTTTTCCATTGACAGTTATTATATTAGTACGCCAGTTATTATATTAGTACGCCAACTTCAATGCTGATATCATTTTGTTACCCTAAGGAACTGCAAGATACTGATATTCCATTTACTTTCTTTTGGATATAAAAGTGGATATTAAAGAGGTATAAATGTCATTCTTGAAAACACAATGTAAATTCCAAACCTTGCCCTGTTGCAACAGATGATCCAAGTTGTCCTTCATTTCGTTAGCCGTGGGTCTTTCATCCGAGTCATACAGCCAGCAAAGGTTCATTAGTTTGTACCTACGTCATTGGTAATGTATGCAAAATCCTCAAAGTTTGAAAGCTCTATGGGTATTGCACTGTTCTTACTACGTTACTAAGCACGTAAAATACGATGGTTTGAGGGTTATACGCTCCACACCACAAATAAATGGTAAACAAGGCAATCAGAAATAGCAGACTTTATCGTTTTTCCCATACGGCATGGCAATCTCACGGAAACACCAACTAAAACAGCACACAAAAACGCAGAAATACAGGCAATCCCCAAAGAATACTTCACTACTTCCTTGGGGGTCAAGTAATTAATTATCTGTTACTAAAATTAGTTCAAAAGACTACTGTATAAGAGGCAGGGCACTAAAGAATCTATGTTCAGAGAAGATAATATTATATCGATGGAGGGTTTTCCACCACGATATCGGTGTATGTCGTAAATGTTGGAAGAAAAAGGTGCAATACTAAGTAGTTCGTCTCAAATTTACGATGTACGGCCCGATCTTCGCGAAGAAACCTCTATCGTAGGTGCATTGTGCGCAGCTGTATGTGACCGGGGTTTTACTTACAGCTCGTCCGAACAGCCGTTCGGCTTCTGCAGGCGGTAACCTAGGCGAAGCCTCGTCAACAGAGTCTCACACCCACAAACCTCGAAATAAGGTGTGCCTCCTGGAATTTTCAAGAACTTCAGAGCACAAAACAAAAAGTGGCATTTACCTATGGCAATAAATGCCATGTAAGTCTGGTTATGGTTTGTTTTGGCATTTGATGATAATTGTAGTTTATATAGCAATGAAAGAAATGATCTTTATAAATATGTTACAAGAACGTTTCCATACTTCCCATCCTTTACTAATATTGAAACAAAAATCACGCTTCCGACTTTCGGAACGACGTCAGCGAGTGGATCATCATCTGACGAAGGTTGACGAGATCGAACGAAAATTTATGGTGAGTTCCTTCTTTGTGTTGGATCAAAGCTAAACTTTACCATTATGGAATCTACCAACACAGAAGAGCTTTCATTCTAATTTTGAAAAAAAAATTATGCGCTTTGATCACCTTGTATTAAACAAACCAATTTTAAATTTTATTTTTAACATCACAAAGAAATGAGAAGAAGCCGAACGTTGCATCAAAATTTTGCCTGTTGCAGACGATATCTTTTCCTATACAACATCTGAAAACTACAGACAGGCTGTCAACCTTATATGCTCTAATACAACCTTATATGAGACGCTCTGCCAAAGTGCTATGCACAATACATTACAGGTTTTGCGCAGGTGCAGTACGTTCTGCTGACGTGCTGGGCAATACTAATATTTAACCCAGTCATCACAAACAGTAACACTATCCCTTTTGGAAGGGGTACATGTTTGTATAGTAAAGATCGTTGTCATTGGTATGAATACAGTGTGCACTCACCCAAAGTCGCTATCTCCCATAGCACGACTCCAAACCCCCACATGTCACTCTTGCAGCTGTAAACACCCTCGATCAGAGACTCTATCGCCATCCACTTGATAGGGAGGAGTATGTTGGTCTATGGACAAAAGCAATATTGTAAGAATGATATGAAATGTTTGTCATTGATGATGGCCAAGTTTGGCACAGAGGATCAGGCCTATGAAAAAAGACAACGATCAATGATCTAATTGTTTTCAATAGTAACAAGGAATCAGAGACTTTAAACTTCCAGAAAGTGTATTATATAACTTATGTTAATTTAATGTAGCGATACTATTATTCTATGACGTGACCCCGCCATTACACAAATGGCTATGTCTCATACCATGATTACACAGTACACATTGCACTCCTGGTATACCTGGTCACAACCCTGTCAATCAAATGAACACATTTAATACACTTACAGTATACCTGCTCACAACCCTGTCTATCAAATTAACAGTACATATTCAATACACTCAGAGTGTGCCTAGTCACAACCCTGTCAATCAAATGAAACCAAATCTCCAAATCCTTGCTACCCAGATGAACATGTACACACCATTATTACCCCCACCGCCAACCAGCGCTGACCATGGAGTTTACTTCACAGAATAAGGGACGACCCTTATGTACTGCAATGGTGTACTTACCAGAGGATGCCGCATGTACTGTGTCGTCACGTACACGTCACGGGCCAGTCCGAAGTCGGAGATTTTGGCGACCAGCCGGCCGGCCTGGCCATCAGGCGAGGACAGGACAATGTTCCTACACGCCAAGTCACGGTGGGTGATCTGTCAAAATGCAATTAACAACTTAGCTAATAGCTGGCATTAGTCTGGACGAAAATAGTTGGCATTAGCTAGCCTTTTAAAGTTTTAACTCTCTCTCTCTCTCTCTTTTTTTCTCTCTTTCTCTCTCCTTCTGTCTGTCTCTCTCTCTCTCTCGGTTGTATCTCTGCTAGAAGGAAGTCTAATATCAAATCAAAAAAGACTGGCGTCCAGTATAAGTTGAGATATGGGCGCTGGTACCGTGTACGCTATAGATTCATCTATGCATATTAAGTTTAGAAACAAATACAATTTTTGCTACATTGTTAAAGATATCTGATTACGGGCAATAGCGACTGTTGTGTTAGATTAAAATTTCATTGATGCTTCAGTTAAAACCGCAAGTTCATACCCTTTATATATTTATTTGTTCACCTCTGTGTTATTTAACCACGATGACACTTTGTTTTTCAGAGTAGCCCTGACCAATAAAGCAACGTACAAAATTGTATGGAATTGTATGAAATTTGATTTAAAAACTTGCGGTACCCCACGGCGTTTGAGCTCGATCATCCCCCGGGCGATGTCGATGGCCACCTCGGTAAGCTGTCGTCCTAAGCCCGGCGGGAAGCCAGTCTGGTGTCGGTTGGTCTGAATTCGAATGTTCACCAGGTACGAGAGCAAATCTCCTGGCTCAGCATACTCGACAAGAATATACCTTGGATCTAAAAAGAAACGTTTAATGAAACACCTCAGTCATCATCACCACCATCATCATGTATTTTATGGATAACATAAACATAAACAGGTTTTCAAACTGCTTTTTTTTAATCGTTCTATATTCACGAGAAGCTTAAGCCGGCCTTAAGACCGCTTTATAGATACAGTTTATATCCTTTAATGTCCTATTCTTATACACATAAGTAAACTGGTATAAAAGTGAGAACTATTGATTTGATTTGATTTATTGGAATTGCAAACAATAACATACTCGTGGGCCACACGCAGCAGGGGCTGGTGTTGTGGCTCACACACAAGAAAAATTATATACACACAAACTGAACATACATTTACGGTGAATTACATAACGATTACAATCTAAAATCAGCATAAATTAGAATATATCAACCTAATGTCTATCAGTCCATTTACTAGTACTTGGTAACTGTTATATGGTTGATTCGTCTCTGTTCACTGCTGAAACAGATTACTTTTTACAATCGCAATATGCAATTCCAATCTGGTAAGATGAGGTATTGGTCGTGCATAAATTGTGTACCTTTCTTTTTTACTCCATCAATCACCAGTCCAACCAGACCGATGATGTTCACGTGACCTCCATCACCGTTGACTTCGACCAGCAGGCTCGCTTCCTTTGCAAAGTCTCGATAGGTCATCTCGTTAGCTCGGTCAAATCTGCAGTTGAAAAAAATATTTTTAAAGTCTGTCAAACGCGTGGTATGTCTGGAGTTCCCAATCTTTATCACCCCCCCCCCCCCACGTGCAGAAAAAGGTCAGGGAATTAGGTAGTATGTGGGTATCCTTTCCTTTTTCATTTTGCTTTTCAACGCTGTGTTTTTTAACTGAGTTAAGTTTTTTTCTTATTAATAATGAAATATAAATTTAAATAGAATAAATTATATAAAAAAATAAATAGAATAATAAATAAATTAATAAAACAAAAAATTAATTAATAAATAGAATGTATTATATAAATATAAATATAAATAGAATTACAAGGAGACATAGGTTTGTCATTTTCATTACAGCATATTTGTGAAGACTTTTTTAAAACCTGTCATTCAGTTCAGGAAATGTCCACAAACTTGGTATGTGGGCATCATTTTTCTTCACTATTCTACACTGTGATTTTACCTCTGGGAAGGAGATATTCCTCCGCGGAAGGGTACTGTTTTTAGCAATGTTTGTCTGTTTGCAGATGTAGCTCACAGCGGGTTACACGAATTCCTTTGACTTTCAGTATATGATCCGTTATTGGAGTCCAGATTTTGCGGATATTTTTTCATTGCATCTGTATTTTCAGGTGTTGAAATAAAATAATTGTACACCCCCGTGCTGCACTACACTATTTCATTAAATTGGGGGAGTGTCTGGACCCAATCTTGGTTTGATTAATTTTTTAATAGAATAACAAGGAAACATACTATTAGGTTTGTCATTTTCATTATTACAGCATGTTTGTACACCTGTCTTTGCGCAATTGTTGAACTAACCTCAACGTCTTGGCAGCTACAACGACGGCCTGTTGTCCATCTTCCATCAGAAAGCCCTTCCTGACATGGCCGAATTCTCCCTCTCCGATCAACTCGTCAAGGTGCAGGTCCTTTCTGTTCTTCAACCATGGCTCCATCTTCTCAGACCCGACGATATCCTTGTAAAGAACATAGAATCTGCTTACACGGTGTAGTCAGGAAAAAAACTATTGAGTTGTTCGGGTCAAATTCTGCCTTTTTTTTATACTAGTCGCATTGAAACGTTAATCTATATCATTTATCAAATGATATTTATTGGCGAAGAAAAAGACTCTTTTTACGCGAGCGTTTGATTTAGTTGACGTTTCGGTGACCGACTGTCGCCTTCCTCATGGCAATTCTGACTGGTTCACATTGTGTTCCTAAACTCAAGGTATTTACATATATACATGGCGACCGGGAAGGCTATCTACTATCTATTTATTGGAATTTTCCACTACAAGTACAACAAGAAATAAAATGGGATGATTTCATTTGTTTGCACCATATATTTTAATCTCTTCACAATTCAGTAACTCTGTTTAAGAAATAAACCATCCATATTGACATTCATTCATTCCTACGGTAAACATGGCACCATATTTTAACTGAAAACAGTGGTCGATATTTGGTAAGGTAAGAAACTGGCTCGTTAGTCCTCCCTATCTAGCCCTTTAGAAAGAAACAAATCTAAACGACTTAAATGTTTTTACTTTTTTAAATATAGCAAATGATAATATTCGACATAAGCTTTGTTACCTCAAGGACTTCTTTGAATAGCTGTGCCGGGTCTAACTTGTACCTAAGCCGCTTGACTATCCACACGGTACAGAAGGCTGCTGCCACCAGAGTTACCACCAGAACAGCTGTCACTGAGCCCACCAGCTTTGGATCAACGGGGACAGGCTCTGAAAGAAAGAAAAATCATTGCGTTACAGACATGACCCTGCACAAAATTATATCGTTCTTCTTTTTACTTCAGAGTACAGAAGTACTCTTTGGAGTGGCTTACTGTGAACTTTATATATTCTGTCCTATTGTAACTATTGTATTCAGAACTTTGCCTATCTAGTTCCATACCTGAATGGGTTAGGGTTAGTAGAGGATTAGGATCAAGCACTGAGCTCTAGATAGTCTCCGCGTATTTTGCCACAGGCATGGTTCTGGATACAAGTAAACTATCCAAAAAAGTGTCTCAACTTGGTTTGAATAAAGCATGGTTGTATGATACAGCTGTAACCATTGCTTGAGAGCCTGAGGTAGTTTGACTGTTGATTTCATTTCATTTATTTTTATTTACCCAGGGTAAAACATATCGCCGGAAGGGCGTTTTTCAATGTTCCCTGCGGACATACATTTGCAAAATATACTTAAGTAACAAGCAAGAAAACAAAGATACAAAATAACTAATTACAATAATAACATATTGGTAAAAGTGCTTCAAAATCATACGGCAAACTAATGATAGATAGATAGGTCACAGTTGAAGATCATCTTGCAGGTGTCAGGTCACGTGATGTAAGTATGTGTAGAAATTCAGAAATTGTTAGATTTCATCATACAATCCCCTCCACGGTTTAAATATATTCACGAAACCCCCCAAACAATTCCTGAAAGTCTGAAATCTAACTTTTTTTTGTTGTTTTGGCCTCTAAATAGCTTACCTGTTGTAAAGGTAATGACCTTAGCTTGGCCCCGTCTTCCTTTGGCGACTGTCTTGGCTGAAAGATTGTAAGTCGTCTCAGGCTGTAGGTTGGACAGAGTAGTCCTGACACTTGTTGTGGTCTTGTCTGGAAAAGGTACGTCTACCAGAGGGCTGGGATATTGAGAACAGATTTTAGTAAGCAGCTAGTAAAAACCTACAAGACCTTTTTAACGTCTAGTATAAACAACTTCTGCTGGTACACTGTAGACTTTCCTTAGACAAACGTACGTAACGAATTAAATAATGTTTACAACATTTATCTTATATGATACGTTGTCACAATTATTATATAGTTGTAGTGCCATGTTCAGAGTGATTTTAGCCATGTTATGTTCCCATATGTTTTGTGTGATTTTAGATTCGTTGCTGTTTTAATAACTAGCCAATTTCTATTTTTATGTGCTCTACAGACATTTGTAAACAAGCGTGCAATTCAGCCATCTGGCTGTAATATGCTTCAACCAATTACAAAAAAGAAATTGAATAGTAGGTGCAGGTTTTCAGTTTTTGACATCAACCAAGTGAAGTCAACACTAACATATTATAATCAACTAAATGAACCTTAGGGTCACCATTTAATCCATTATGTTGTTTGTTTCTTTGCACATAAAAATAGAACAGGTAAAATTTGTAGAAAATAATAAAAATGTAGGGAAGAAAGCGGAAACCTACAATTTTTGGGAGGGTGCCCTTAAATGCAATTGATTGCATAATCCCCTATGGCCAGTTGCTGATGATTTAACACACACATATGTTGTACAAAAGTTTTTAAAAAATCATTAGACATACGAGAAAATAGGTAAAACCGGCGGACTTATTAACTAAGTGATGAAATAATACAACCAAACGGCATTTTGCCTTTATTTTGTAAAATATGGGCCACGTCGTTGTTTAAGAACAACAGAACGTTGTTGGTAGAGATAGTTTCAAGACTGCCTGTTTTTGTTTACCTTGTGTGATGTGGTGATGTTGCCTGTATTTGGAACAGGTCCACAAACCCTATGTTTGGTGGTATCAGGTTCAAAGTCACGGATGTTGGACCCCTTGTGATAACGAAGACTTGTTCTAAAGGAGAAGGATCTGCAAATACAGGTATACACCTAACATATCATTATAACACTCTTTTAGCCCTTCTAACACTATGGTTTGCAGAAGAAAAAAAAATAGAAAATACTACACAAATATATAATAGTGTTGCGTTCTTCTAATCAAATGTGATACTTTTGTTACATGTGTATGGGTGGTATGTTGGAACGCGGGTTTTTTCACGGTTTTCGTTGGATGTTTGTTCAACATTGCATCAGAATTTTACCAATTGCAGACGATATCTTTTTCGACGCAGTATTTGAGAACTATATCCAGAATGTTATACCTACATGCCAGAGTACCTTCAATGAGACGTTAAGCTGAAATGCCACGCACAGTGCATTACGAGTTTTGTGCAGGCAAAGTACGTTCTGACGATGTGCTTGCGCTACATACCAGTTGTAATGATTTCAGTTGTTAACAACCCCCAATAGTATGGCTTGGTCTTGTCTGTGGGGACGTTTCCAGCTGCTTTCAGTTGAATCTGAAATCCGACAGGTCAATGTCATTATCATTATCATTTAAAATTTGCTGTTAATTAATATCTTTCTATTAAAAAATTCTAAGGATTTTAATTAGAACTGAGAATGTATAGTATTTAGGTTATCTTGAAACGTTAATAAATGCATCTATCGCTGAGATTTTATGGAGTGATAGATATATTGTACACTGCTTCTATTTATGCTGTTCATACAATGCTAAAATATAACCTTAATTTTTTATAGAGTTACAATTAATAACAGAACCACAACGTTGTGCCTTTTAATTTGGGAAAGGCACTTGACACAAGTTTCCTCACTTCACTCAGGTGAGAATGAGTACCTAGCTTCGGTTGGGGACGTCCCTCAGATAGGACGTTAAATGGAGGCACCGTGTTTGGGGAGAGCCACACCCCACATACGTTAAAGAACCCACCACACCTTTCAAGTAAGAGTAGGGGCATGCCCTGGTGTGCGATGGTCTAAACTCTACAGTCCGAAGTTGGTAATTCACTACAAATCACCCGGACGGAGGCCTTGCGAACCTACTCTCGTATTAGCCTCAATGTTCGCCCTTGATAATATATAGCCCCGTGCTATATAGGGCAACTTTGGTTTTATCTTCAGCCAAAACAAATAAAAAAATAAACAACAAAAAGTACAGTTGATAACTTCCATCGTGAAAGTAAGTGCGTCTCTGTCAGATTAAAAATTGATGACTGACTGTTAACCGATCTTGATTGTACCAACCTCGTATCCCTTTCCTGGTATGAGAGCAGCAAAAGTTGCCTCTAATTTGGTCTCGTTTTGGAAGAGCTGTTCACTATCTGTTTCAGGCTCAGCTGGCGTAATGTGCAACTGAAATAAGGCCACAGAAAGTAATTTTATGGATGACATCAGCGCGCGCATTGATTTTCGCCTGATTTCAGTGAAAAACACAAGAAATTTTGTTGCCCTCCGACGGTGCTCAACATGCCGAAAATGGGCAAATATGTCGTAAACGTCCACCAGAAAGACAGGCTCTGATTTATTCTTTATTCTTTTATCTTTTAATGTGATACAATGTTGTATTTTGTCCATTTTATATGTGATCTTGCAACTGAATCAAAGCCATATGTACAACAATTAAAAACTTTTATTTAGTCATTTTTTGTTGTTTTAGAGACAAATTGGTGTTGTAATAGTTGGCACAATAGGCAGAGTATGGCTACCAGACAGATCAGTTTATGAGTCACTCTGTCAGTGATTGAGCGCTGTGTTCTAGAAGGCAGTCTCTAAACTCAGAGACCACCACGTTCTCGTTCAACAAGGTTTACCATCTCAAAATATGAAAATGTCGGAATCTTGGTGTGTTTTTTTTGCCTGCCTTCTTTTGTTTTGTTTTTTCGCCCTATCTTATTTATTTCAGATTTGGAGTCTGCGGAGGATGTCAGGGGCACATACTTTTCGAATTGTGTTCTCGCCGCAAAAGCGCCACCTACTTTGGCTGCATATAGTGGCGAGAAGCAGTACTCTAGTCAAAAGCTCTGAGGAAGGTGTCTGAGACATCGAAACGTAACAACGTGAGAGACATTACCGGTTGTGTAGAAAGGAAAAAAACAATATCATAATTTCAATCCAGATATCCACTCTTGAGACTCTTTATTATAAGTATAATAAGCATAATATTAATTAATATTAGTCAAACATATTTTTCATTCCCATAGTAGTAGTTCATACATAGCTTACCATGTAGTAGAAGAATAGAGTTAGATTCAAATGGTTACTCTCCGCCTGTTCTGTGAAGGACGGCCACGTGACTGTGATGCTGGTGTTGGTGACTGATACGGAGCTGAACGACCTAACGGTTCGATCTGAAGCTATGAAAACAAGAAAGCTTTAAAACAAGCTGGCCCGGGTGCATTTGTGGGTGCACTATCCGCGGCGACTGTTGTAGGGCTTCTCTTTCTTGCAGTCTTTTACATTAGCCCTAATAACAGTCGCGGAGAGGAGCGGTGCACTGGGCCAAATGAACAAACATGCGATCCTCCGTGCCGGAACACTTTACCTACCGTGCCAGGGTGTTTTGCGCGTCACCCGGTTCCTGCGCGACCAGTACCGCCACTATTTGCATATAAAAGGGCTTCTGACAATGTCCTTCAATGTACGATCGAACCAACCAAAACCGGTCCAATTAAAGCGGCCCGGGCAAAAATAATATTAATGGTCATACAAAAGTTTTAACAGTTTACAACGGTTTATAACAGTTAATTCAAGAATATCAGCCTGGCAGCCTGGGGGTACATACACATGTATACAACAAGCTGACTTACACTGCTTTTTACACATTACATAATGAACATTAACATGAAAAAACAGAAAAAAAGCACAAGCAACACTATACAAAATACAAAATGTTGCACATCGAGAATGCAACAATGTGTCAAACCATTCTTTGTAAAACAAAAACCCTTTTTGATATTTTATGTGGGGTAAATACAACCAAAAGAGGATCCTGTGAAGAAAGGTTTCATGTTGACTGGGAAAATAGTAGATACTTACAATTACTTGGCAGGGTCATTACTCCATTGAACCCTCCACAACTTCTGTTGCCATTTTTAGTCACAATTGTGCAGTTCCTGAGACAAGGAAACATTTACATAGTATTTGGATTCAACTGTCTAATTTTGTTTGACAGATTTTAATGAAAAGCATTTTGTTCTGAATCTAAAGCGGCATGACTTGATACCTCAGCTGGGGCTTCCTGGTATGATATAGAGTGTACATGGGTTAATATTGTCTATGCAATTATTTATAGAAAAAAAAACACTGTAACTCGACGTTTTTACCATTTTTTTACGGAACGCAGTGCATATTTAACCGCAGAACAGGGCCCGCCATCTTGTTTGTTTATGTTGAGCCGCTGGAACGCATCGTGCCGTAAATTTAGTCAAAATACGGAAAGCAAAAAAAAAGCTTAAACAGCACAGAAATCAGCAGAGATACAACGAAAACTCATTTAAACATGTTTCCGGTGGTGGATTGAGTCCTCAATACTTGAGGTTTTCCTAAAACTAAACCAAGCGATTTGATATTTAATTTATAGTTCTGTACTATCTTATAATATTTCAATAGCTTAAATCTGTTTACTTGTTATCTGGACGATACCCATGTGACTTTGCTTGTGATGTAATTTTAATTTTAAGTCCAGTGGTGACGTGAATATAAGCATATTGATTGAGTGCGTCACCACTACGTATTGTATTTTCCTTTGTATGTTGTAATAAAAAAAATAAACAAACAGTTGGACCTACCTGCAGTACAAGGTTCCAGGCTGCAAACGTTTGAACGTGGCTTGTCTCAGCACATATGTCGAGATGACATGTACCATTGGTGGTGTCGTGACATTAATGCTTTGTGGAGAAACAACAAGATATTTAGATCATGAAAAATGTTAGAATTTCCAGCAGGAAAAGCTGAATTTACCTATGTTAGACTTCGTCAAGGAATGAGCAACCCACCTGACGTCACGTTAATATTGGCATACATATTGGCTTACTTCGTAGGGGGGTTCGGGGGCATGCTCCCCCGGAAAATTTTAAAAATTGAACCTTCTGAAATGGCATTTCTTGTGTTTCTGAGAAGATTTCAAAGGGAAAATCAGAGACATATAGGATTCCAGTCCCACTGCTGATACAAATCAGTCCACCAATTAAAGAAAAATCTTGGACCTTTAGATAAAAAGTGGACTTTTTTGCTTGTGTGTGTGTGGGGGGGGTTCTTTCGAACTGGCTACCCCCCTGGCTACGGGCATGTTTATCTAGCTATCAGGCTACTACATATAGCTAGCTAGCTATGCTATCTAGCTATTTATCTACCAATCAAGCCATTTATCTAGCTATATACTAGTCTAAAGAGCGGTCTGCCTATATACCGGAATACACCGGAATACACATATGGGAGGCTGAAATCTACCGGAATAACCCTGCTTTGATGAGATAACACCCCAAGTTGCTGCATTTTGGCATAAGATACATGTATACTTATACGTGGCCCAAGGAACAAGAAATCACTATCACTCAATGCGCATGTCACCGAGCCCTGCTCATAATAACACGTACTGCAAAACCTTCATAATTCAATCACACAGTCTCAAACCCGATACATTCCTATACCACACAGCACAATTTACATCTGACTGGCGCTCACATTAGGCTTTCTATCCAGACTTCAAGAATATTCTCCGTACTACTAGATTTTGTATACCCGCGTCATAGAATATGAATACTGTGGCCGCCGATTGCTGATAATTTGATAGTGATTTCTTGTTCCCTGGGCCATGTATAAGTATATCTAATGCCACAATACAGCAACTTGGGGTGATATCGCATCAAAGCAGGGTGTATTCCGGTAGATTTCAGCCTCCTATATGTGTATTCCGGTGTTTTCCGGTAATTAGGCAGACCCGTCTAAGAGCTATCTATCAATGTATACACACACACACACACACATACGCGAACAGATAGGGAAGGTCAGAGGACAGAAACAAAGTCTATGGTTCATAATTATGTTTTCATACCATTGCCGATCCTTGCTCTGGTACAGTTGAACCACATACTTTATGAAGGAGTTGTCCACGCCTTCTGTGTCCCAGTGTAAAGTGAGACTGCTCCGTAAAATGGTTGTATCCATGGTCCAATTTGCTGTCGATATAGCTAGTTTGAAATAGTGATCACAATCACAACTTCACTTTTTTACATAGTCATAAAATCGGCATCACAGAACATGTAAAGGAATTGTACAGCTCATGGCTTAAAAACGGACCTTCAGGCCGGAATATTATACGACCGCTGTCTTCTCAGTCAGGCAAGTTCTCGAGTACTACGCAATATGTGCACTACTCAATGTGCAGGTCACCTAACCTGGTATCCAGTCTAACGCGTTTGGGGCATATTCTGTTCGGGCCTGCTGAAACTTTTCCCCGCAGGGCCAAATTCCTATCACAGCCAAACTCCTATAACAGGCGTAACACTACTACCGGCCTATAGAGACCCTGCCCCAATCACGATTTGACTGGATACCAGGTTACAGGTATTCACCGAGCCCTGCTCATATTAAAAATTTATTAACATCAGATTTTCAGGCAAGAATTTCATTTCACTTTATCTATTTTACCATGAGATACACACCTAGTTCCTAGAAAGGTAACATAAAAAAATATGATTCACACAATACTAGATAGAAACAAGAAATACAAAGTACCTATCTAGGTTGCCAAATTGAATACAGATAGGTAGCTAAAATCAATACTTTTCCGTTGTGCCTGCTAGTCTACTTTTGAATTCTGTTACTGTACTGCATTGTCTTCGTTCAGCGGCCATTTTGGAATTCAGTGACCTTCTGGTGACCCAATGATAAAAAATATAGCCGAATGTCCTTCACAGTGGTACAGAGTAAGGTTTCAAACGTGAATTATTCAGA
Organism: Branchiostoma floridae x Branchiostoma japonicum; assembly: GCA_013266295.2. Lineage (NCBI taxonomy): Eukaryota > Metazoa > Chordata > Leptocardii > Amphioxiformes > Branchiostomatidae > Branchiostoma > Branchiostoma floridae x Branchiostoma japonicum. The sequence continues at coordinate 5,037,441 of CM023832.1, forward strand.
ATTTTTTTACAACCAAAGTAAAAGCTGAGACGTGATGAAGCTGCTTTGGAAAAGTGTCTGTAAGGTGAAGAACTATGGAAGTTAGATCAGCTCTATCACCACGAGCTGTACTTAGCATGTAAGAGCAAAATAGTACAATAAAGATATCTTCTATTCATGTCTAAAGTCAAGAAAAATGTAACGTTACACAAAACGCCTCCAGGAAATGTCTTCTTTTTCTGTGTCTGTCTCCGGACCATCTAATTCTAGACTAGATCAGTCCTCCTCCTCCTTCCTCCCCCCCCCCCCCAAAAAAAATTGGAAGTCCTGCTTGGCGCATTTCAGGTTGTTATAATTTGGAATTGCGTTCAAAACCTAAATATCATGTCCATATTTATAAGGAAATGAGGAAGTTTCCATGTGTACTTACCAATGTGACAGAACACAATGCCGACAGCTGCCCTGCTGAATGAGCCACCGACGCCCATGTCTGAAGCTGGATGAGGAGACACTGCAAACGTCACAGGTCTGATTCAACAGTTTGAAAAGCCACGATTTTCCCAGAAAACCAGAACTACCTTTCTTTGCAAGACAATCGTTATGTTATACTCGGTGCATATAAACTAAAGTGGTTGCCCCTGACCTGACCTTAGACAAACAGTTCGGCATGCCTGCGTCACAAACACGGAAATAAGAGATAATGTTTCCATTCAGGGCTCTTTGTTGTTTTCCTTTACCCGAGTCTTTAGGGCCAGTGTGCCAAGACGGAATGAGCCAAAATATTACCAGAGATTTTGCTATATTCCTGACTACTCGAAGTGTATTCTAAGAATTTGAAGTGTATTTCAAACACCTGCACCTGCCCCCATTCCAGTTCTCCCGCGCCGAGAATGCGATCAGAATGTTTTGAACACTGTTGGAATGCTGTAAGAATATTCAGAACAAAGTCATACTACTGCAGTTAGAGTACATTTTAAATGCCATAAGTTCGATATTTCTCTACTTTAAATTCACCTTTAAAAGTTTTAAGGCACAAATGTTTTGAGTACAGTGATAATTTCAGAATGCACTTCGAATATCCAGGAATAAACAAAGAAACTCAATCAGGATCATTCCTAAGAGCGTTTGAAACATTCTGATCGTATTCAAGGGAGAACCGAATTAGGCCCGAATATTTGGAGTACACTCCGAATTTCAGAATACACTTCAAATAGCTAAACGGAAGTCTGTCCCATTCCGCCTCTAGTGTTTTTAATATTCGTCCCCTACACGAAGAAAGGTGTGGTATAGTACACCAAACAACTGCCCTTATAAGGTCTTCGTTAAGTCTAGTTCGAACATCGGTCTGCATGGCACGTTATATAAAGTTCTCTTACCTGATATGTAACACAGTGATTATGATGCGGCGGGTAGAGCTTGTTGTAGTTAACCCGGAAAAAAAGGCCTTTTAGCAGCTAACTTCCTTAGTCTTTACACGGCCGCGGTCTTGTAAGAACATGCACAGCAGCATGTCCTATACAAAGAAGTTTTGCGGAACTAAGGTATAACGTTACTTCGGGGGCCCGGAGACGGGTATTTTAACATTAGGCACCGCTTTGGACACTTGGAACAAAAGTGTTCAATATAGCTTAACCCTGAACTGTATTACACTCATCTTGGTTTTATTTCACCATTATTAATCCGTGCGGAGTCGCGCCGGAGTCCTAGGGGAGGCTAAAGGGTAACGGTTAAAATTTAAAGGAAACCGTCGGAAAAATTTACATTTACAGCTTTCCATTGGGGAACATACTCCTAAATCGATTTCTACCATACTGCTGCAGTTAGAGTACATTTTAAATGTGATAAGTTCGATATTTCTCTAGAATCTACTTCAAATTCACCTCAAATGTTTTGGGACACAAATGTTTTGAGTACAGTGATAATTTCTAGATTAGACTAGAATACACTTCGAATATCCAGGAATGAACAAAGAAACTCAATCAGGATCATTCCTAAGAACGTTTCAAACATTCTGATCGTATTCAAGAGTGAACCGAAATAGGCCCGAATATTTGGAGTACACTCCGAATTTCAGAATACACCAGTTCAAATAGCTAGACGGAAGTCTGTCTCATTCCGCCTCTAGTGTTTCTTTTTATATCCGTCCCCTACACGAAGAAAGGTGTGGTATAGTACAGTACAGGAGGATACAACACGGCCGGGAGCACTGTATCGCCGCCCGGGTATGATATAAATAACTTCTCCTACCTGATATGTAACACAGTGATTATGATGCGGCGGGTTGAGAGCTTGCTGTAGTTAATCCGGAATAAAGAAAGGCCTTTTAGCAACTAACTTCCTTAGTCTTTACACGGCCGCGGTCTTGTAAGAACGTGCATAGCAGAATGTCCTTCACAAAGCAGTTTTGCGGAACTAAAGTATTACGTTACACTTTGCAATTCAAAACACTTCTACGGTGTCGCTTTACAGGTGACAAAGACTCTGGGGGCCTGGGGACGGGTATTTTAATTAACAAGAGGAGCCGTTTTAGACACTTGGATACCTCTCACATAAGACTTTCTAGACGAGCTTCTCAAATTTTGTCCGCACTATTTTCTTTACCCGCGTCACAGACCCACGGGTAGCCAATTGGTACTGTGTACTGCTACCATAATCTTCGTGCAGACAACTCAAAATGACCTCATTTAACTTCGATTCGCCGTTTGCCCGCGGGCAGTTTGATTTGCTCGGTCACTAAGACATTAGATAGATAGCAAAAGGGATCTTGTGACTAGCCGTGCAGTACATTGTTACCCCTGTCCTCAAGAGATCTACATGTATTCTTGAAGAAATCTAAGGTAGGAAGCTGTGCTTGCACATTCAGAAGTTTGAAACTTGTACTTACATGTCCAAAACTTTCAAACTTGTACGAAAAAAGTGACGTTACCGTTCGTCTTCCCAAGACCAATACCCTAACAATAACAAAATAACAAATATCATAAAAACCCTTCTTCATTAAGTGGAAATTTGGGAACTCAGACTAACAGACAGGCAGACGGTCACACGTGCACTGAAAACGATACCTCCGTTCACGGTGGTAATCATTTCAAATGCATGCAATCTATACGTTGAACCGCAAACGACAGGCTTACCGACCCGAAAGACCACAGCCTTTAGATATGATGTGGGTCAAACGTGCTCGAACTACAAATTGGGTTGATTCGCAGGTCAAGCGCTACCGAACTTACAAAGGGGCGGGACGCATAGACGTCACTGTTGAGGAAGGGGAAAACGTTTTCATGATCAAGAATCTAAGGTAAGGCGATAGCAGGTTTTCTAACTACGTCATGAAATCTATAATGATCAAGCCAGTGTCACGCAGACGAAGAGTCTGTGAGCTCTATATAGAACATTTTGAGTAGCAATACAACAGGCACGATGTCTTCCTGATTATGGCACGGTTTTTAGAGATCGGCAAATGTTTGTAGGTCACCGAGCCTCGACAAATTTGATAAGGCGGATTTTTAGTCGCTCGACTCACGATTTTCTAATTCGACGACCTTCCTAGTCAGGTGATCGACAAATTCGACAGAAGGTCGTCGATATTCTAACGTCGAATAGGAGAACACTATCACGGGAATCACATATAGCAAAACGGTACAATACTCAAGCTGTGTTGTCAACCGACAGTGAATGAAGTAAAAACAGACAGCGTGTGCGAACGACATATGTACTAACAACATAATATTCTTTAGAATCAAAGTGACAAACTTGGTACTTGGTACGAAGTTGAAAAGTTCGTACTGTTGTCTACGACATAAGATTCAAAATTAAGATGAAATGTTAACATTAAAGTGGGAGGGTGCAAGTATTGGTGTTCGGTCGACCCCGTTGAGTAAGGTCGACAGTGGAGACGCCTCGGGGCACATAGCAATCGGATCAGCAGGTGATGCACCTTCAAAATATACACTTCACTAACTGAAGAGATCTTTTGTTTTCAAATACTATACCTAAAGCCCACGTCACACATTCAGAGCCTTCCGTTGAACACCAGCCGACCAATTGCAAGGTTGGCTGAAGTTCGGGAGCAGTCTGCCTATTGCAGATTTAGGCCACCCCTACCTCTTTCTATACGAATCAAAACAATTTGAGTTGACTTTGAGTCAAATCTGCCAACCACGACGATTTGCGAGATACATGAATTGAGAGTAAATATGAATGCAGTTTTCTGTAGGCTGGAAAGGTGAATAAAGCTAGGAAACGTTTTGGTAACTATTTATGTTGCTTTATTATTGTCTATTTCCCTTTAACAGATGGCAGACGGCGGTAGTGATAAGCAGGATAAACCACGTCCTATCTTACACTGTGGAATATGCCTGGAGCCGTTCAAAAACCCAAAGGCATTAGCCTGTCTGCACACCTTCTGTCAGGACTGTCTGGTGAACCTGGTCGGCAAGAAGTCGTACCTAACCTGCCCGACTTGTCGGTCCTCGGTCAGCTTGCCACCGAAGGGAGTTGAAGGCCTTCCCGATAACTTCTGGCTATCGGAGTTGTCCACGTCTCCCACCAGACGGTCTAGCGCACTGTACTGGGAGCACCTGAACAAGTCGGCGTCATCAAGGCGCGCAGAGGGCCTGGAGAGGGATTCTGGTATTTCAGAGACTGACAGTCCAAATGGAACGTTGATGGGGAGTGACCTTCAACCAGTAGGGACAAGGTCAAGGGTAAAGGCAAAAGCGAGACCCAGCACCTGTGGGAAAAACATTCACAGCGACGAGGACGTCCGGTTCTTCTGTGAACAATGCGAGGAAACGGTCTGCGAAGGTTGCTTGAAGAAGCACGCTGGTCATTCCGTCTGCAACATGGAGGAGGCTGAGGAGATGAGGACTTGTGAGATGCAGTCTCTCATCGGGATGCTGACGTCACAGGTCAATGACCTGAACGCGGGAGTCAAGAAGCTTCAGGACCAGCAGAAACAGCTTCAGCAGGAGAGAGGACGGGTGGAGAGTCAGATCAGACGCACCGCTGGGCAGTGGTGGGACGCGGTGAAACTTTGCGAGGAGAATCTGCTACAAGAGCTGGAGAAGGTTTGCGAGAGGCTGCGAGGCCCCCTGGCGGAACAGCAGGAAAAGGCATTGGGAATCTCTACGGAGATTGCTGCCATCGTTGCTCAGTCTCGCGGAAAACTGAACAGAGCAGGGGTCATAGAAAAGCTGACGACCGTTCGCGAGCTTGGCGAAGCTCACGACCGAGTACTGGACGTAGTAAACAAAACGAACAGTTTTGCAGCACAGCGCATTAAGTTCTCGCCGAGTATGGCGCCAGGAGGTCTCGGACAGATTGTGGTAGAAAACAAAGATGTTCCTGAGGATAAGGTAGATAAAAACGTGACCAAATCTGGCAAAAGATCTAGAGTCGCGTCCGGTCCAAAAATCGAACAAGAGTTACTAGCAACATCACCTAAGAATGTGCCGTCACCAACCGCCACACCGGAAGAGCCTAACCTCGAAGAAAAACTCCTTGTCCGCGCGAAGGTTACAACCATTGGTGGAAACGAGTCCTCAGAAGGTCGTATCGATGAGCCAACCGGCGTGGCTGTTTCTAACGACGGACTGATCTTCGTCTCTGATTGGTCCAAACAAAGAGTACGGGTCTACGACGAAGAAGGCAGGTTCCAGCGCAACATTCTTGTAGAGGAGAAGAACAGTGTAGTCAGGCCCGGCAGAATGGCTTTCGACTCTTCCAGAAGACAACTCTATGTCCAGTGTACAAGTTCCTCAGCGGCAGTGGGCGCCAAGAAAACCGTTAAGGTATGCATAAATATATGAATTCATTTTACATTTATTACACTTCATCCAGACTCAAAACTGTGAGGTAGCTTTTAAGTGTTAGCATTTTATCATGTCGTAATGTCCTTTTAGATATACATGTACAATGATTCTCGTAATTTTACTCATTTTACATCAAGTCTATACCGACTTCTACTATTTCAGGTGGTATTATACATGTAGATAGACCTAATGATAGCATAGCCTTAAATATTCGACCAAGGAGGTCCTTGGTTTGACTGTCTGTATGTAAACGATATAGATATAGTGTAGCAAAGCTTTAATTAGTTTTGTTTTTCCGACTCTCACTAGTAATGATTCTTTACGCAAACGTTTCATGTGAAACTACATGCAATGCATTAAGCCCACATGGGCAAGAACGTGCAAATAAAGACCATTATCATCATCATCATTATGTACATGTAGCCTGGAATCCAGTCTATTAGCGGTAGTTCGCGGAGTAGTGACCGTTGGGTGCAGACTAGAGCTATAAACAAGACTGGATTCCAGGCTAGTATAAATCTGCACATGCTTTAGGCCTTCATGGAAAACGGCGACCACCTTTTCGACATCAGCTCGGGGTTGCACTGCCCGCACGACCTGGCCGTGTGTCCGAAGACCGGACGTGTGGTCATCCTGGACACCGAGCTGCGGACACTGCTGACCGTCAGCCCCACTGGCAGGCGTGTCCGGTCCTTCAGCTGTTACCGTGACGTCACAGCCCCGCCCCCGGTCTGCATGAACTCCGTCGCCGTTGACGGGAACGGTGACATCGTCCTCGCTGATTGGTGGTACAATAATGTCAAGGTAGGGCTGCTTATTCTTGTTAACAGACCAATTAGCAACAAGAAATCTGAGATTTAAAACTTCTGGGAAGTGTTTTGGATTCACACCTATGTATTGGAACTGTATGATATGATTATGAGGAAATGCCAGATTGAATAACATCGTAGTATGGAATATTGCGTCATAGGATTGCCTGACGTAATTTACTCCGGCATTGCAGCATGGTCTGTGTTTCATACCATGATTTTACAGTACACATTCCTGCCGACCCCAAACAACATTCTCCCAACCAGCCCATTCCGGGTCACAACCCTGTCAATCAACTAAAATCCAATCTCCACCTACTCACTTGAAATCCTCGCTACTTAGGACAAGTGACATAAAAACTCCCAGTGAACCACAACCGCCCCAAAACAATACTTCCGAAGTAAGAAACAACATCAGCACCGCTAATAGAATAGAGAATCTGTTTTGGAATCAATGTTAAGAACATTGCATAGACACTTAATGTCTTATTTGTCTTAAACTACTGAAGATGTTGCCACTAGTAAAGAGTAGCTTCTGTTAAAATTGATAATTCTGATATTTCCCTCATACTTCCTGTCCAGATTCTGAAGCCATCGGGAGAGGTACAGCTGACGTTCGGTACGCCCGGCTGGGAGGAGGGCCAGCTGAACCGGCCAGCCGGGGTCTGCGTGGAGCCGTCGGGAAACATCATGGTAGCGGACGGGAAAAACGGCCGGGTTCAGCGGTTCGACCCCGCGGGAGGGCACGGGGAGGTGCTGCTCCACGGGCTGCAGGCGCCCAGCTGCGTGGCGTGCGCACGGGACGGAAGGGTCGTGGTGCTGGACGAGGGCAAGAAGGTCGTGTTGCTTGTGGAGTATCATGAAAAGTAGCCTAGAAAGTTGGTGAGAAAACGCACCCATGTACTCGGTAGGAAACCAAGACCAGGGCACGATACCGACTTATTGGACCGGAGGGCGACCGGTAGCTATATGTGTATATTGTATTGTTGGTAACCAAGACGGGGGGCGTTACAGACTGATATGTATATATTGTATTGCTGGTAACCAAGACGGGGGGCGTTACAGACTTCCTGACATGTTACTCACGTGGTAAGTGTAAAACGTTGACTGCGTGGCTTGAGGGCTGGAAGACAGGGTTGAGGTCCTCGGAGTGAAGGCACATTTGCTCATGGCGTTAAGTTTTCTATAATTTTTTTTTTTCATATAACAAGCAGGCAGGCAGGCATTTAATAAATTGCAATGCATCAACGTGCATAAATGTCTAGCAGTTCACAACTGAAAGACCTTTAACATTATCATAGAGTGTTTACACTCCATACCATCAGCAAATCTGATCAGTCATACTTTGTGTTTTGTGTAATATTTATTTCAAGTGCCTTGAAAGCAAAGCTTGTACTGTATTCTTTCCTTTCAACAAATAAAAGAGCACAAAATTCTGACAGTGTATACTACAAACAAATAACAAGCATTTTAACCAAGACTAATTAATATAGTAACACAGTTTTGACTGCTTCCATGCACATTTAGTGCACAACAATTTTCTATTCCAGGCCCTATACACGTATGTATGATTTCTGGTTTCGTATCAGAGACTGATATTTCTTTCCATGGAAATGAGTTTATAAAAAACGATCATCACATCCGCCTGGCTGTGAGCCTGTACAGCTTATTCGGCATCGTCACCAATCCTAACCGTATTCCCGTCTGCCTCTTACTGCGCACGCTCTCCATCCCCCCGTAGACGATCACATCCCCCCTCCCCATCACTACGGAGTGAAGACTTGTCTCTTCCGGCGCGAAGAAGCCCTCGTTGTTTGGCATCTCCGACCACCGGACTCTACCCGTGGTCCGCGCGGCGCTGATGTCCAACACGTACATGTGCATGCCCATGCACGTTTGGCAGTCCCGCGGTACATCTGTGCAGCGGAATTTGTGTAGCGAAGGGGCAACCCTTCCGTTGTTGCGCGATACGCCCTGAGGCGCCGCCTTGCCCTCCCTGTCTGAATTGCATCCACAGTCTTCCATTCTTCTGACAGGGGCCGACTCTGACTGGGAAGGAGCTTCTCTTCCACTCTCACTGCTACTTGTATCAGGCTTTCTGTCTTCAGGACATGCTGCGCCAAAGCCCCTGCCTCTCGGAACAACACTTTGACCGTTTGAAACAACTTCGCTACCGCTTCCTATAGGGTTGTTTCTATTTTTAACCTTAAACACTGCCAGTGAGCTGACATTTCTATCTAACTCCCCTCTTTCATAACTGTGTTGTAATGTGGTTGGTAGCGCTGGGTTTCTGAAAGATGGACCGGCTTGCGGTTGTAAACTGTCCATTTTCGGTTGTTTGGACGCACTTCCGTTGGGCAGGTTCGGTCTCTTTCCCTCGGACGTAGTTCCCGACACTCCTCCCCACGCGCCGCGTGGTTCTTCGTCATCTCTTGCATCACGGGGACTGAAACGTAACCTTTGTTGTTGATGACCACTTGTGCTAGGTTGTGCTGGAAGACTACGCGATGCTCCGCCCTGTTCTGTAACGTCCCTCGCTTCACGTGGGCCAAATCGTAACCTTTGCTCCTGCTGCGCGCTCGCGCCTGGCTGAGGCGAAAGGGTGCGTACAGGCCGCGCGAACGATCCCCGTACGCCGTTCTCACACCGCCGTTCCTCCCTTCCGTTGGTTCCGTGTGGACATTGGCTGGGGTCGAAGCTGGGGGGCAGCCGGCGCAGGGTTTGCAGGGAAGGGTGGCGGTGGGTCTCCAGGCGCAGTGGGGAGGGCTTGTTGTGCAGACTGGACATGTTGGACATGTTGGGATCCTGGCTAAGGAACACCACATAGTTTCCAACCTGGGCAAGGACAGAATAAGCAACTTTGTACTTTTTCTCTAGATAATAAATGTACAATGTATAGCAAGAAATCAACAGGGAGAAGGTTGAAGTCCTGCAAAAGGGTAAGTGGGTAACATATAAATCTTTTAAAACCACAAGTGGTCAATATGTAGTAATAATGACCACCAATATGGGGTCAATACACGTAGAGCCTTTCTCATTGGTCAACATAATTTGGCTACATAATAAATAAATGTTATATCATACACAGCCAGAGTGGCACCCAAAAAGCAAGAGGGACACTTACAAATAATACATTTAGATTGCAGAGTGAAAATATGTACAGAATCTACAAATCACAATCTCAGCATTTCTTAGCATAACATTAATAGTACCCACCTTGCAGCCGGGGTGACACCAGATGTGCGGTGCAGCCAGGTTCTCATTGTCCACTCCCAGCTGGCTCCAGGTCCACGGTGCCGTGTCTAGCCTCAACATCCAGGCATCACTGAAGTTCTGGGGAAAATACAGGCTTTGTCCTTGATACCATATAGATCTGTTTCAACATTCACAGCAGGGGTTTTTCTAAACCAGGGAATAAGGGCATGTAACCAGCCAGCTCCCTCATGTCAATTTTCAGATTGAACATTCTAGCATTACAAACTGTGTTACTTTTGTAAAAATTTGCATCGCTCCCTTGCCAAGCTAGTGATCTGATCCCTCATGAAAATTTTTTCTAGAAAAACCTCTGCACAGTATCCTTCACCTCATCATACATGTACATACACTGTACCAATACATCAACATGCTTGAGGTGTGGCTCTAATTGTTTTGGTTCTATATCCCAAATATGCTGAAATATGCATCCATTATCTAGGAATTCCGTATCAGAATTTCAATCAATGGATTCAAATTCAAGTAACATAACACACCAGCTTCGCAAGCAGCAGCTGGCTACATTACATACAATGACCTGTTACACCTAACGTTTGAACATCAAACTTACTATTGTATTTATTTATGTTTATTATACGTTTCGGGGAGACAATGAATAAAGGCAAACCATCGCCTGTTTGGCTCCCCCTCCATTGTGTTTTAACGTTAACCCAATGTAAAATCCAAATAAAGAAAAGAAAGAAATAAACATTGTTTAAAACTATTTAGTTACGATGCCCCTACTGTACATGTGCTTGGTGGCAGTGAGTTCCACTCTACGATAGTTCTAGGAAAAAACAAGTTTTTGAACACCTCAATCCTAGGTTAAACATTGAAGCAATGTCAAAGCTCAGCTCTCACCTGATTGGCTCCTCCACATCCACCAATGATCAGGATGGTCTGGTCATCCAAAACAACCTGTAAGGAAGGAACAAAAAAAGGCTAGGGTCAGCAGTTTTTTCTAGGGTCGGTCAGAAAACAGGAAACACATTTTTGTTCCTAGGCCTAAGCTAATAAATAGATCAGCCTTGTAGCATTGTTGATATACTGCCATACATTGTACCATGTACAGTTGATGAGCAATACAGTTAAATAATTAAATCAATCATTGTATAGGCCAACAGGTGTACCTGTGTGTGTCCAAACCTGGGGAGGGGGGGTGTACCCTGGACCTGCTGCATGGTCCACTCCATGGTCTGTAGGTTCAACATCCAGACATCGTTGGACCTGGAAGGGTCACATCATATGCAGGTTAAAGACGACATGAAACCAATGACAACTACAAATGTAGAAAGGTAACATTTGCAAAGCAAATGCATAATGTTTACCTTCCTGGTCTAGCCTGGTGAACAGTTTGTTATTGGGTGGGCTGGCTTACTCTCTCCTTGCAGCCAAGGGCTGAATTTTGAGGAGCTTACAATGGTGGTGGGGCTGAATCGCAAAGGACTGGAGCGGCTGCCATTTGGCGCTAACTCTGGTGACCTTAATACGACCCCAGGTGTGGCCATAAGACTGTAAGGTTTGAACCACTCACACCGGGAAGGACCCCTACTCTTTTCAATAAGTATGGTGGGTTCTTTAACGTGTGTGGGGTGTGGCTCTCTCCAAACACCGGACCTCCATTTAACGTCCTATCCAAGGGACGTCCCTAACCGAAGCTATGTACTCATTTCCACCTGAGTGAAGTGAGGAAAGTTGTGTAAAGTGCCTTTCCCAAGGACACAAGATCGGTGACATGGCAGGATCGTACACTGACGTAAAACATATGTCAGGTAACAGAACCACATGGTTCCACCTACAATTTGTTTAAGACCCCCCTACTCACCTCCTCTGTAGACTGAGAGACCCCCCTATGACCACCATCCTGTCTCCTATAACACTGGCGCCATGGCCGGCTACAGGAGGGGGGGAGGGGGAGGTCACCACACAGCTCCACCTGTTGTCTGTAGGTGTGTACAGGTGGATCTCATCAAAATACCTGTGGTAGAAAAACAGGAAAATTTTATACTTCCAGGGCTCCAAATCCCACCTGCATATACAGGTTAGTGCAGTTAAAATTGGACCTGTGCAGGTACATGTATTTTCTGATCCCTACCTGCTCTGGTCCATGTACTGGGTTTAAATAAACATGTACAATATAGGTGTTATGTGGATTTTTAATTGCTGCATAGACTATGAAGTGTAAAAGAAATAATGGCTGGATGGTTTCCAAACAGTTTTAGTATAATCCATACTTTTTAAGTTCTGAGTGTTGCAGGTAAAATTTGTCTGGTGCAGGTAATTTTCAATTTTACCTGCACCAGTGCAGGTTTGCAGAAAAAGAATTTCGAGCCCTGAAATGTTATATTTCTATCATAGAGATACACATAAACAACCAGGGCTAAAAATACACTTTTCTGCATATACCTGCACTGGTGCAAGTTATAAAGAGAATCACAAATTGTACCTGTGCCAGACATTTTTCGTGCACCAGTCAGGTGGAAATTGTGACAGAAACTTTGGAAAATATTTCACAAAGGTATGAAAGATCTTTGATTTCTTGTTTGTTAATGGCAAAGACCTAGACGTCGCACCTCTCCGGCTGGTGGTAGGGGTAGGGGCTGGGTCGAGCACACCCTCCAAACAGCACCAGGCAGCGCTTGTACCGCACCAGGGACGCCCACGCCTTGGGAGAGGGGTAGGAACCTGACAGAGGGCAAAGGGCAAAGGTCAAAGGTGGACCTGGTAAACAAAGGTGATGAATGAAGTTCAAACTAATCATAACTTTAAACAAACAAAATGAAAGGTGTTATTTTGTTCTATCTATAGTATAGGCATTCATGGATCTAGTTGAAGGTCTAGATCTTGCTGAAGAACCAGATCTACATGTAGCTCAAGATATTGCTAAAAAGTTACAAAATGACAATTTTTTGCATTTACTTCTATTCTAACTACTTTGAAAAAAGAACGTTGTTTTACTAACATTTGCCATCTAATAACAATAGTAATAAAATAAACATCATTAACCTACCAGCGGCAAGTGGTCTCACCCATTCCTCACTTGCAAGGTCGAACCGCCAGAGGTCGTTGAAACAAGTGTTGGGATTGGCCACGGAGCTTCCTCCAAACACGTACATGGCCTGGTCATCGTCATAGTAACAGGCGCTGTGGGAGATCCGTGGAGCGGGCTGCGGTTGGTGGGAGGGCCCGCGGACGGTGTGCCATTGGATGGTTCCCTCACCGATGGAGGTGATAAAGGATTGGTAGTGCTGCTTGCTAACACCTGTTGGGAGTTAAAGGTGCATTATATGTATGTAACATTTTATGTGTACACTACAATTGAAATATTTTAATCTAAAAAATCTTCATGTGATTGTCATTTAATTCCTCTTTTCAACATATTTGTGCAATTATCTCACATTTTTTTTCATTTTTGATTAAAACAGCCCACACGAAGAGTACCCATTTGTGGCACCACCACAAACTACCAGAATGGAAACAAACATGGCTGACAGCTGTGCTTCCAACTTTTAAAGTTTAAACACACTGGTGAGGCATCATATTTTGTCACCTCCACTACCGGAATGATACTTGTTTGCAATGGAATTGGAACAGTCAGTAGTAGATGGAATTTGATTCAATAATTTACTTTGTAAAGAAATGACCAGAAAATTGACTTTTTGTATCGTCCTAATGTTACATATGCAAGTTGTTACTGTAATCGCTACTAAATTTATTTTCATTAGATAAAGATCATACAGACTGGGGTTGGGGGCCTAGGGGGAACGCCATGGGGGGGGGGGGTGTTGGGCTCAAAAGGGGAAAAACGTCTTGGGGGAAGGGGGGGGGTGTGTAGAAACCCCAAAGTGATAATTTCAAGAAGACAGACCAAGAAGGTTATACTTCTTGGACAGACTAACCTTTGATCAGCCTCCGCCACAGTTTGCAGACCAGCGCGGCTGTTTTATACTCCCCGTACGGTGACAGGAACAGCAGGATCCTCTCCAAGAGCTCCTCCGGGAGATCGTTCACCGAAAAACCGCCACAGGAGACAATGTCGTCCATTGTTGTCGCTCTTTATAGCTTCCGATTTCGCCATCCACAACTGCAGCTAAGGGGGAGGGGGGCGTTGAGCCGTCTTCAGCTCCGATGCAACTAGGCTACAAAATCACCTCTGTAACACTGACGCCACTGTTCTTTCCTCTTGTACGAAGCAAAGTCTGGCTAGGATAGGGAAAAATGACTGTGACGTAACAATAACTGTCTTTTCTACCTCATAAAATTCGATGAAATACGACGCAGTGACTACGAAACTATCTTTTCACATCTCACCGCAAAGCATAGCGGGATGTGGACGTGCGCATTTTAAAATGGGGATGTAATTAGAATAAGGAAATTCCTAAAGCATTTAAGAAATGGATGAAAATAAAGGATCCATAAAAACACAGACATAAATACACCTTATATACTTTAATATTATGGGACAATTATTTCTATTTTGTGGATGAACAAACTTTTGATATAAGATATGATAGTTCTAAAAAAATTGAAAAATTGGGAGGACACTTCTTTCGATTTGGACGATCCCTTTTTCAAACAAAATGGCGCCCAGAAGCAGGTGAATTTTCGAATTTTCCGTAGCGGTTCTGAAAAATGTCTGCTCCGGTCACGTCATTGGTTTCTCCGGGCGCCCTGATCAGCCCCGAGTGGTACAAGACGCCGGAGGGACGAGAGTACCTCGCCGGGATACTCAGGAGAAACAGGCGCCGGATTTTCGGTGAGGAAACCGGCAGGTAGTCTAAGGGGGAGGGGGGCTTAGACACAGACGCTCACCATGTACATCCAGAAACACTTCCAACAACAAGCGCAAGTTATTAATATTCATATAGAGTCTGTCACGACCAGTGGAAGAGTATCCTAACTCAGTTTGTTGAGGTCATAATTTGAGCTAAACTTGTTCGAGATCACTTTCGTGTAGCAGAATTGAACTGCTGAGGACTGGCAAGGTGGTCTTGTGGTTAGGGTAATGTTACTAGTAATCTGAAGCTTCTGGTTTTGAATTCCTGGCAGGCCCGAATGTTGTGTCGTTGCGAAAGACGCTTTAACTAGTATTAGTATTTCCTCACTTGATTCAGGTGAAAATAAGTACTAGTACGTACCTAGCCTCAGTTAGGGAATTGTCCTCTTGCATGGGACGTAAAACCGGAGGGTCACACCTCAAACATGTTAACGATCCCACTGCTTTTATAGAGAAATATAGAGTAGGAGTACTTCCCAGTGTGACTTTGAGTGGTTCAAACCTTATAGTATGGTCTTACGCAGCTTGTACTTCAACATACAAAACCGGTGTATTATGTTAAATGTGGTTTACTGGTTGTGGAAAAAAAATTAAAACAACATAATTTCCGCAGGGTTGTTGGAGCGTCCCAGTCTGTCTCCCCAGCAGGACCCAGAGATGGTCTCCTACAAAATCTACCTGGCCGGGAAGTCGGGCGTCGGCAAGACGGCAACGGTCGCCAAGCTGGCAGGGATAGAAGTGCCCCCTACACACCAGGAGGTGAGAGTACATACCGGTACACCCTCCCCCAAACATTCAAAAGTTAACTCTGGTAATATAAGGACTCTGCTAAATGCCCTTGTACATGTACATGTATATGTCAGGGTAGAGACTCTGGTCTGGTATATAATCTGCGACTGTACTGGCAGCTATCCCGATAGGAGTCTCTGTGAACAGAAACTATGATCGGGATCTGTGCCGCTAGTCTCTACCAGACTAACTGCGCGGGCTATAATAGGGAGATATTTGCTAGGGGAGTCTGGCTGCCTTGAGGTTACTAGCCGCGCTTCGGAGGGGGGAAACTAACCCTCCTGCGGACCGACTCTATTGGCCAGCTATTCCCTTCTTTTGCCGAATTCTACGATTTGTACCCCCGTAGGAAGGCCTGGTGGAGGCTACTGTGCCGCTACAAGCGGGGATCTCTAGATCTGCTTCAGAGTCAGAAGCAGTTGGAAAGAGTAGAAATTGGCCAAATAGACAGATAACATACATGTACCAGGGGAGCTGGTCCGCTAAAAGCAGTAAACTATACTCAAATTTATGGTATGTTACTAGTATCTGTCTATGAGTCCTGGTAGAGGCTAGGGTTTACGTAAAATGTTTGTACATAGAGGGGATTGTAGGATGTAATTTAATCGGGTATTTTCCAGTCAACCACTTCCTGACTTCCCTGTCAATTTAGTAACCAACTATCCACCCACTCTCCCTGCAGCCATCTCTCCGGGACAAGCATACACACAAACCCACAGACAATCACAAACCCAAAACAACACCTCCATAAAACATGATTTTTGTCCCCAGACACCTGGTATCCAGACTACAGTCCTGTACTGGCCGGCCAAGCTGGTACAGAAGGAAAAGGTCATCATGTTCAAACTGCACTTCTGGGACGCCGGGGAACAGGCTCTCAAGAAGTTTGACCACATCTTACCTGTGAGTTACAGGTCATAACCGTGTATTAGTCTTGAAACAAGTTATACGAACCATCGCAACACATGTTGAAGTGTATGACTCATATTAGCGCATATTGACATTTGACAACCCAATTGCATTGTACAATGTACATACAGTATTATGAGGACAATATCTAAGAAAATGCCTAAAATAGCTAAAATGCTAGAAATTCAACCAATTTGACAGTAAAAGCACGTGCTCATCCCATACTAGTACAATGTACTACATACTAGTAGTCTTTTGTACATGTACATGTACATTATTGCATTCTTCCAAATGTGATGTCCAAGATGGTATAGTGTCAGCAAAAGAAGGTGTGGGTTACCGAGGATTGCCCAAACTTATTCAGGTACAGGTACTGGTCAAAAATTTGTTCAGGTACACACATCTACCAATGTTTGACTACATGTTGTCGTCATCAAACTTAAGGATTATGAAAATGCATCAATATATGAAATAGATGTAATTGCCTGCACTATTATATTCTCCTTTCCTGCATTTTCAGGCCTGTAAAGACAAGGTGGACGCCGTACTGTTCCTTTTCTCCTTCACCGACCGCTCCAGTTTTGACGACCTGCCCCACCTCATGTCCCGCGTAGTGGAATCTTCCGAGTCCATTCTCAGGCTGGTTGTCGGCACAAAGTATCCTATCAATCAATCAATTAACCAACCAACCAACCAACCAACCAACCAACCAACCAACCAACCAACCAATCAATCAATCCATCAATGTTTACTACTAGTATCACCATTTCCATTCCTTGGTTACTAACTGTATTCTACATTGTAGATACAGTTAGTAACCAATCTACATTTACAAATGTAGTGATTCAAATGTTTATTGTGTTAATGCTTTTATCCTTTTTACATCTGTTAGGCCACACCAATTTAATCCATTGGTTCTCGGACTCAGCCCCTTCATTATTTTCTGATTTGCCAAAAAAAAAGGATTCAGGTTATGAATCATGTCCAAAATGCTCATATTTTGGCCCGAACAGGTGAAGAAAGTTGTTGTCTTCCTAGCTGTTACAGTTTTTTTCCCATCTAACAATGCAGGGGTTTGATTAAAACTTTTACTAAAAAATCAAAATCGAGAAACAACCAATCGAATTGGTGTGGACTTAAAAATGTAAAGTGCTTAATTTGTGAAGATTTTAAGTCTCTTTCCAAGCCTTTAACCTACCACATACCCCACAGATATCCTTTGTAATACTAATATTTCTACTATTTATTTTCTCTTTGGATATATTTGATATCACGTGTGGCTTAGTGTGTATTCTGAAATCTCCCCGTCCCATCTCCAAGCCCTTAACTCTCAAAACTGCAGATACGACCAGACGTTACATAACGAGGTTCCGACGCGGGATATCCGCGAGTTTGAGCATCGCTGGAAGGTACCGGTCCTGATGATTCGTAACGTGGACGGACCGCGGACGCCAGACGGGAAAGCGCTTGATGGGCGGGCAGGGATCATGGAGGTAACATAAGTACTTAAATTCAGTTGGAGAATTATCGGTTTACATATTTATTTATTTATTTTAAATCAATACAGCGTGTGAGCCTGGTGGGTCCATCGTAATCGATGATGCTCAGCTCAATTCACACTGCAGCAGCTTCTCTTCTCCCTAAGGCAGAAACATCAAACTTGACTTCGCTGACTCAATAGGCGAAGCAGGAGTTACAAAGGCTGCTCGGGAAATTCCCTACCCCACTTTAGGTGGGAATGGTTTGATCCACTCACACCAGGAAGGGTTCTTTTACGTGCTCGAGGTGTGGCTCTCCTCAAACACCGGACCTCCATTTAACGTCCTATCCGAGGGACGTCCCTAACCGAAATATTGTAGATTATCACCACATAATGTTGTGGAAGGTTTGACAAAACAGGTGACTGTCACCTTTTTAAGATGTCAACCTGGATACAAGACTGGACAGTTAGATCCACTCACACCGGGAAGGACCCTTGCTCATATTGATAAGTGTGGTGTCTTTTGTGATGTGCCTATAGAACTGTTTCTGGGTTGTTTATCAGGTGGCACAGTTCTTGAACAGCATCTGTGAACACCTGTGGAGACATGACCAGATCGCAGCTGGCATCTACAGACCACCGGACTACACAGGGGAGCCCAAGATATCCTTTATCTAACTGTTACATCATTAAGGCAATTTCAATGCAATTTCAGGGCAGCAAAACTGGATTCAATCTTCAAAGTCAATCTTTTGGTCATTCATTGAATGTAGTAAGTTGAATCAGTCCTATCCCATAGCATACTGATATCTGTAAGGCAAAAATGTGATGTCGCTGACGGAAAACAGTTCCTATTTCTAGCTATTTATGGGAAGTATCCAAATAAAAAGGCGCCTCAAGTAGCTTGTTTTGGGGCTATTTCAAATGGTTTAAGTATGAAATGATGACGAAAATGTGCTAAGAAGTGGCAGTTAATGTCAATATCAGACAGATTTCCTCATCCAGAACATTTTTGTTTTGTTTTGCTGCACTGAAATTACATTGGATGCCTTTAAAGGACAAATTTCAATCCAAAACCCTCAAGTCCACACATTTGACTACAACAGACCAGCAGTTAGGTCTGTGATGTAGATAAGGCCATATTTACTTACTGATATAGACGCAGCATGTATGTATGTTCCACATTCTCTGACAATCACTACAAAAGTGTGATACCAGTATATTGTAAAGTGATTTGAGTGCAATCAACATTTCCTCATGTAATTTTAATTACCGTGTTATTCAAACATAGAACACTTGATCTTCTATTCAAGTTCAAATCAGGATCAGATTTAAATCATCATGACTCTGTGGCAATGTGTTATAAATTTATATAAAACTTTTTGCCTTAGGTGTGTGTTGTAGAATGGGCATTATGTATTATTAATATGTTGCAAAAGTGTGTTAGTCATCAATGACATATTTTTCTGAGTGAGTGAGGGAGGATGGAAAATGTATTTTGAAATTTGTAGTCTAATAATTCCATGGTGGCATGGTCACCGCGAAAAACATGAATATCAATATACATGTATTAGACTACTACAGCTGCAAACTTTTAGAAATATACATTTAGTATGTACATACTGTCATACATGTATTATGTAAGACAATAGTACAAAACCAAAGGATTGCAAGAGGAGCATAAATTCAGAGGAGCCAAGATGTGTAAAGTGTTTAGGCCTAGTAAAAAAATGTTGTGTTTCCTGACCGACCCTAGAAAAAACGCTGACCCTAGCCTTTTTTGGGGGGTGGATCCCTGCAACAAGGAACATAATTTTTTTTTTCTTTTTTTATTCAGAAATTGTAACATGACATTTTTGAGCTGATTGACCTTGTACAATCGGTTTTCCAACATGGACATTAAAAATAGTGTCCTCATGAGTGTCCTCATGCAATTTTTACTTAAAATATTGGTATGTTAAGTAATGATACTGATATATATGTAATGACACTTGTTTTATACATTTCAGACAATAATGTAGAAATATAAAATGTACAATATGAGTAAATCCTATTATTTAAAAAAATTCCAGAAATGTATATGGATGAAACTTTATGATTATGTTGCATTTTGTAAAGTTAGCACTCTCCAACAGGTTTCTACACTGTACATGTAGTTATGAAATATGTTTCTTTATGGAAAATATTCCTAGGCATACTATATGCACTTTATTGTGATTACTGTGCAATTAATTTTCCTTAATTGCAATAAAGATGAAACTGTTTAATATACCAAAGATGTTATTTTTGTGGCTATACTGTAAGCACTACAAGGATGGCACTCTGTGTTATCGGGAAGACATAGAAATTTTATTTAGGCCACAGCAAGTAATGTTTATGGATGACATCAGCACACACATTGATTTTCGCCTGGAAAAAAAACACAAGAAATTTTGTTGCCCTCTGATGGGGTCAACATGCCGAAAATAAACGTAAACGTCTATCGGCTCAGAAACCATCAGGGATCCCCCAAACTCAAGGCAAGTTCGATGGCAAGTGTTGACTACAAGGTGTTGCATATATGAATACCCAGTGTACGTAGTAGCTGCCCATGATGATATGGCAGTCTCTTTTCTACAATTGTTCGAGTTAATCGAGGTATATATACATCTACAAGGCCAAGTGATACTGTTGAATACAGGAATAAAAGACTTGTTGGTTGTGATATCATGTTTCAAATCATGATCCGTTCCTCTTTGGCACATTGGCTCCTGCACCTGCACCTGTATGGAAACACTATCTCATATTTCCGCGTTCGTCCATTATGCATGATGCAGGCATGCCGAACGCTCCAGCTAAGGCCAGGGCGACCACTGCAGTTTAGGCGCACGACATTAAATGTGTCTTGCAAAGGGAGGTAGTTCTCGTTTTTTTGGGAAAATTGTGACTTTTCCCGTGGTTGAATCAGACTTGTGGCGTTTACAATGCGTGTTAGGTGTGCACGCTATCAGCATACTTGCTGCCTAGTGCACACTTTGTATTGTCATGTTACAATTTCTGAATAAATAAATAAATAAATAAAAACAATGGGTGACTGTAAACACCCTAAATGATTCCGGATGTGTAGACATGCCGGGCGGTCACAGGTAGCGGGGAGCTGGGGTGTCTGGATCGTTCTCGTGTAGCTGGACGTGTTAAGGATCCCCGACCTATAGATGTAAAAAGTATATTAAATGATTATTCACTTTCACCCTCACGTTATGCAGGTAACACACCAAACGTATATAACGAATATACGAATTGTCACACGTTTGTAATTGTAAAAACGTAACAATTTTTTTCGAAGGAACCATTGCACAGCTCTGCTGTACCTGTTGCGTTAGGGAGCCTCTCTAACAGAGTAGTGGTGGACCGGCGGGTGAAGACGGGTGGGGCCGTGATGGACGACTCTGACGTCACACTGCTGCGCCGTGACCTTGACCTATATGACCCTTCTGTGGTGGGCGTTGTCGGGACAGGCTAGAAGTATAGAATAAATAATAAATACAGTATACATACAAACAAAAGTGCAGACGTCGGCTGATTATTGTCAGTAATGATCACCTATTATGTAACCAATATCAAGATAACATCTGAGACACAAAGTAATTTTTTGTCTTTATTTTATCTATTTACATTTAAACATGAACAAGGTCAAAGCAGTATGACAACTTACTAAGTATTTTAGATCCGGCCCTTCCTATATATATATATATATAGAGAGAGAGAGAGAGAGAGAGAGAGAGAGAGAGAGAGAGAGAGGTACATTACTTACTTACTTAGGCCTAGATACATTGGCCTTGATGAAATCTTAAATATTTGAAAAAAAAGAGTAAAGATCATACCGTTCTTGTGCGGGGTGTGTCCGGTAGACTGACCAGGGAACCCTGAGAACTGGACCGGGAAAGACTATGGGAGGAGGCACGGCGTCGTAATATAGCCATCCGGGCTTTACGCTTTACCTGGACACAGAAACACACATTGAAACGATGTTTTTTTTACAACTGCTATGTTTTAAAAAAAAATTTACGATGCTTACAACTGCCGAAACATTGTTAATTTTTTCGAAAAAATGTGTTAAATTGTAATCTTTAAACATTTTATACCACAGTTTGCGTAACATTCTCTTTCCAAGTTTACAACTTTTAAATTATTTAGATACCGATTGTGTAACACAGGTATCATTTTTCTGCGACGTTTGCAGCACGCCTTATTCCTTTGTGTACTTATGGACCAAATGCTTTCTGGTTACCATTGAAAGGTGATTTAAAATCATTATGATATAAGAATTGACTGTTAAATTTTACGAAACCATCATCATATTAAAATTAGCAATTACATTTAAAAGTACCAAAAAGTAATTAAAAATAAAGCATACCAATCTGCCCGGTCTTTGGTCTTTTTCTTTGCTCTCTGTGTCTGACTTGTCAGTGTCTTTCTCTGATTCTTCTTTTAGTTTCTGCAGCTTGTCCTACAGTGAACAAGAGAGGATAAAAGAATATAAGTCTTCAATTAAACAAATATAAACTACGGCCCCTAGATTTCTAGACTTTTAATTGCATTAAAAAAGACACTGATCAATTGTCACTGATAGGTACATAGAGAAAAATGCATTATTTTTATTTGTCCTGTTACAGAAATGAGTTATGAGACTTAATGTGTGCGTCGTAGATGTCCCGCCATTTTTTCTCTCAACATCATGCACACAACTACTCACAAACCTGGAAACTCTCGCGAGACTTCTCCATTCTCTCGCGATATTTCTTCTGCTCCTCACGTCGGTCGCTTTGGTAACGGCCCAGGCGCCTGCGCAGAAACATCATCCTGATTCTGGTGACGGCCAGCGTCTCTGCTGCTAATTTGTGTTCGTCATGGATGACCGTATGCCACCTAGCGAAAAAGCAACAAATTTCAATTACTTTTTTTAGCTCAATGTGGTTATATTTAGGTATTTGATAACACTGTAAACACTTTCTATCATTTCCTTACAAATGTCCATTTAAATTTGATATTGCTATCGCTTAAGATAATACTTACTTCTCTTCCTCCTTGGTCCCATCTTCGTTGGTCAGAAGTGATAATACAGAGGGGGGTTCATCTTCTAGAGGTTCATGAGACTTTCTCATCTTGCCCACCTCATCTTCAGAGTCCATCATAGCCTGTCTCCTAAACAACATAGTAAATGTATCAATATACTTACTTTGTATCAATATTAACTGTCGTTTTATAAACACAACAAAGATATCAACAGATTTATTTGATAAATGGTGATAGTATGTGACGACAGCTACAGAGCCAAGGTGCCGTTAGGTTGTAGCATAAAGCCTTCCATGTACATACATGTATACAATTCCAAATTTACCTGGCAACTGCCCAGTTTATATAACAGCTCACATGGTGGACAGTACTCTCACTACGACGAAGTTGTTTTGACACACTACTGTGCGATAAAATGCTATCAAGAAGACAATCGAGTTATACGCAATCGCCATCGCATGTAATTAAGTCCATCCCAGAGTTTTTAAATCAAAATTATATTAGTCACAGGAAAAGAAAAGAAAAGGTAGCTGACCTGGCATAAGATGATTCCACTTCGTTAAGGGCCTCCGCCTTGAGTTGCAGCGCCCTGTCCGAGATGCCTTGCGCTTCCAGCTCACTAGCCGCGAACCGACGTCGGAATTCGTGAGTGGACTCTATAGAGGATACCGAACTAGTCGTATATCCACTATCCTGTAGTTTTAAAAAAAAAAGACACAACGATTCGATGCTGTTAAACTCTTTGCTTTAGACCAGTCTATGCAATAAGAAAAACAAAGCCATATTCCAATGACCAAACTGGCTTTTTTTTTACTACAAAAACATTAAAAAAACGTGACGACGAAATCATAATTGTAGAAAGTCATGTTTTTTGACGCTTTCAGATTGCAAAAGTATTTGTTATGTTTTGATTAGCTATTAGTAACCATTCACTGTAAGAATATTTCTCGATATCAATCTGGTGTTTTTATTTTTTACCTTGTCCATGTCAGAGGAGATGACAGTTGACGTCTCGTCTGACGAAAACGCCCATGATGCATCACTCCCTGATCTCATTCCCAGGGTAATCTTTGTGGCAACAGTTACCGCCGACTTTGGCGCCACCTGGCGTTTTTTCCAGAGCAAGTTCGCCTCGTTTGAACCCATCATTGCTGCGGGAGCACTCTTCGATCTTTTGCTGAAGTATTTTGACCTTGGCGGGTAGTCAGTGTATATTTTCAGGTACTTTGGACTGTAAGAAAAATTTCAGGCATAATTATACTCTATAGTTGCTGCCTACTAGCCTATCGTGATGTCATTTAGCATTATTTTATGATAAGGTAAACAAGATTATCTTAAATACTGTTCTTCCTTTTAATGGAATATTTCCATTCTGCGTTAGTTCATTCGTTAGTTATTAAATCTGAATAGTAAATGACATTCTTAATTGTTTACTGTCCAGTTATGAGGGCTAGCCTTGGGCAGTCCTGACTGTATATCTGTTTATACATTTTAATAAATCAAGTCAAATCAACTACCGATTATCATGATAACAATTCACTATTGCTGAAACATCTTTGTAGAAACATAGATTTATTAAATGGAATATCAAATCATACAAAAATTACAAGCTAGACTAAACTCACGTTGTATCAGACGCCTTCCTTGTGACACTAAGAGGTCTGTTGTCGTCAGACGTCATGTTTTGTCCACTTTCTTTTTGCACCACCTGCAGGGTGTCGTGCTTGTACAGCCGCCAGATGGCGTTGTCGTAGCCGCGTTCTTTCAGAACGTCATCACTGCACACAGCCTTTCGATTACTTGAAAGTACATTGACAAGGGGCTCCTTGACAATAGATGCGAAGTTCGTTCTATTTGACAAAAAACAACTTTTTCAGAAAGAAAATGAGGAAACACGTACAATGTTTACCAAGAAAAGCACTAAACAAGAAAGGTAGTACGTTTAGTAAATTATTACGACTTTGCGTCCTGCATCTCTTTGAAGATTCCCTCACCACGGTCAGTTACATCTCAAATTAACAGAAAGGCAAACGCAGCCGTCTTACCGAACTAGAAGCAAACAGGTAAATACGAAAAACAAACTAAAGAGAATGATACTCCCAAAAAACATAAAATGTGACTTCAATTCTGTAAGCAGCATCTAGATACTAGATATCTGATATAGCCTTAGGGTTGAAAAAGTTGAAAGTTAAGTTGAAAAAAATATATATATGACATGAAACGAATTGTTATTTTTGCTTGATATAACTAAATGTTAATGGATGTGTCTTTTAGCACTTTGTCCACGTAGTAATCTGTATTTCACCTATTCTCTCGTGAATTCAATAGTCAGCGGCCAGGAAACTGATTTGAGTATTTCAGGAATAAACAAAGGCCAAAACAAAACGGCCATGATCAAAACCATACCTATTAATGATGAAACAGGACACACAGCTCAGTGTTACAATACTACAGGAGCTGTCCACACCGTTCAGGAATCCCTCCTCACCGAAAAAGTCTCCTGTCAAAACAAAATATGCCCATCGTTAGGTTGTCGTACAATGGTAAACTTTATCTAAGACCACTGTCGCTTTCACTGTCGCCTTCATCAGTATACATAATAACCAATCACTTCGGGACGTAAACCCACGAGAGTTACAGACACGTGATGTTATTCATTTATTCTTTATTTCAGGTCACAGGTCCCCATGAAAACAATATAAGTCGATTAAAATAATACAAACACATATGTATACAACAAAGACACACACACAATGTTTTATGTGCTGTCACGGTATCGCCATTGGCATTAAAACCCAATGTGATTGGTATGAAAATGTTAGATAAAGTAAGTGAATACGATCTATGGATAGAATCGTAAATTGAATATGAATTCAATTTAGAATCAATGTAAAGTTTGTTATAATCCATGCACTCTGCATTTGAAGCTTATATTTGAAAACCAAGTGGTAATTTGTATCAGTACGGAAATAAAAACATGAGCAATCAAATAATATCGAAACGCATTAAAGAAAACGTTTTAACCACTGTTATGTCTCTTTAGTTCTGACAATAGAATAAGGTGAACAGAAATAGCACTGGAAAGCTATTACTTATAAATGCTTATGCATTCTGTTTTTGTTGCAAAGTGTATCTTACATTATGTAAACGTAAAATATATAATTCATCTTGGTTGCATGGTGTTAGCGCTATGCTAACAGAATCATTATTCCTGATTATATGTTTTGTTAATTAAAAAATCATAAAATATAGGACTCTTTAAAAAGCCGGTGCGTTGCTTCTGAATGTTAAAACATAAGACTTGTATGCGGCATCTCATGATACCAACCGCTAGGGGGAGTCACTGCCATATGTATTACCACGTAATGTACATAATATTTTACCTGAAGAAAGTAGAGATTTTACCTTCATCCAAGCGTCCAACTCTAAAAACTTCTTCGTTCTTGGTCTCTTCCACTGTAACCTGTCTAAGACACTCACAGCGACCTGAAAGAAATCGAATTTAATTGTTTTGATGCTTTATTATAAGGAATTATTGATAACAACCATTGTTATTATAGAATACTTGTACATGTTGTCTAAATACGTTTTTGCCGTAGTGCAGGACTTGAATGAGTATTTTAAATCCTGACTGTTATGAAGAAAATCGAGAAGCAGTCCAGAACCCCTAGTTTTCATTGGTTTAGCCGTTTTCCGTTGGAATCTAAATTTAGCATCACTTGCCATGCATGAGGTGAAACAAACCACGTTCCATGTTTGCAGTAGCTCAACTGCAACGCTCACCGAAAACGTGTTTGGTGACAGGGTGACTACAGACTCTGTCTACTAAATGTAGATAGTGGCATTTTTGTCAGTCCAATGGTAGTTTGAAGACCAGTGACCGTTACCTCACTACGTATTGGATCGTTGGAAATGCACAACCCCATCGGATGCTCCGAGCCTACCACAATACAATAGGTCTATACTTTGTCGCTAAACCACTATTTTCCATGTATTTTAAATTCAAATTACAGTCAAAATTCAAAACATGTCGATGCACATTTTCAAGTTTAACAAAGCAGATGCGAACTAAATGTTTTATGTGTTTAAAAACCCTCAGGTGCAATAGTACAAATGTTTTGCATCTTTTGTTTAGTTTTTGTGTTGATTTTAAGCTGACCATGGCATCCATTTTGAATGCCCCATTCATCGGAGCCCGCCTACATAATTTGCTGTCCGACGCAGACGAACCCTTTCCTTCCGAAAAAAAATGGCAGCCACATTTTAAAAGTTTTTGCAATGTGACTCATGTTGTACAGCCGTCTCACCCTTTTCTACCCCAACTAACAGATTATTTAAATCCAAGTTCGTTAAATAAAGTCACAACTAACCCCTGTGACCTCTATTTGACCCCTTATGACCTACCTTTGACAAGCAGGAATAGGTGATGTACCGGTTCACCCTGCCTCAGTATCACCTTTCCTGCTGGATACTCCTGTCAACCAATCACAGGAAATATAAGCGTGATGACATTATAATTCTAACCAATGAGAAGAACTGAAGCTTGTGAGATCCAGCCAACAATAGACCGATTTTGATTGTCCAGCACAATTAGCAGTTCAACCTATAATAAATGGCAATCATCGAATTAAAAAACAAGAGAGTGACAGCATGCCCGTCAAATATCTGCGTTTTTTGCCTTTATTTTGCACTACTACTCTTTAGTAAATGCATAAACTTATTGTACATTTTGTCAAAAGATGTATTGCTTCGATGTAGTGTAAGTTAAATCTATAATTCTCTGTTATAAAGCTGCATATTATGCTTTCAATAATACGTTTACTTTGAGATGGGTTAGCAATGCCAATGCGGCATATTGTGTAAAATAAAGGTCGTTTTTAAGAAAAAATATAATACAATCAAGCTCTTTTGGTTATTACAGTCAAATACAGGAGAAGATCAAAAGCGCTATCGTTTTTATTTTTCTGTAACAGTATAGTCTTAACCCTAATGCTCTCCTTTCAATATAAAATAGTCGTTTTCCTTTCGATAAGTTTTAAAAAACTAAGATAAGAATACCAAGTTAAAGATATTTTAGAATACATTTTCCAACCCCCCTTATCATAAGAAAAAAAAACAGCTTCGGTAGGATACAATTGCGACTGAAAAATTATATTTTTATCTATAAATATTTAAGTGTTATTTGATGTTTGTAACCTTGTTGCCTCACTCACTCACTCACTCACTCACTCACTCTCGTCCCGTGACCTCAGAGGCGTGTTGCCTCACGCCTAGTTAAATATTCAGGTTATTTGTCTGAAATTTGTGTTAGTTCTCCTTATTAATGTGTTAGCATTTCATTCTCCATAGATGTAAGAACGCGCGCGTATACAGCGTCTTTGACAATGTAGATAGTCGACGTATAAGTTGTATTATCAAAAGAAGCTGGACAGATGACAAGATCCCTACATCAAATCACAGGTAAGTTTTACGTGTTCAACAACAAAGAGTGCCCCCCAAACAGAGGCATTCTGTGCCGCTATCCACGCACCGATGAGGCGTATCTGAGTGTTTTCTGCTACCGGTAAAAGGGCCACTGGCACGCGATACAGCCCTCTTATTCAAGACACGTCGCTAGATTAGCACGAGGGTCAGTCAAACAAGAAGAAACGGCCGCCTCACGTCTTACCCTATTGTAAACACGACGTCTAACAGAACACTCTCTCAAACACGATTGAAGTTAAGCACGTTGTCACGTAATGACGCAGCACCTTAACACCGTAAGGTCATTATCATTTCATGAGTGCCTACAAACCCACTATGTTAGATAACGCACCTGTGTTTATTTTTGCTGGCCAACCTTGATAAAAGAACAAAAACACCAGACAAGAAAGGCCACTCTGCCAGTTTATGACTTTGATGTTTTGGTAATGATACAAAGGGATAAAACATGCGTTATTATAATATATTTTTTTTTCTTTTATATATGATTGTTTTTTTAAGGCGATGACATCATGTATTTGACTAGTACTTGACTTACACGGTATGTGTATGTCTACTTTACAATGTTTTTATGTGTGTTAGTGCGCAGCGCAGAAGAGAAGCGGATCCGGAGAGAAGAACTCTGCATCAGACCTGAGTCAGCTTACAGATGTGCCCTATGTGGCAGACTGAGAGACTGTCATTTTCGTATAGGAATGTTCAGCCATAGCCGAAGCTGTAAGGCTGATATCAATTAGGATTTTACCATTGTTAATATTGACTAAAGGAGGCCATATAGTATGTGTGATAGTAGTGTTTAGGTATAGTTGCTTTTTCGCATTGGAAGTCAGTTGAAAAAACAGTTTTGGTGACACAGTTAAGACCGTTATATCAATATGGTTAAAATTACTATTTATACAACACCGCTGTACACTCTACAACACCCTTTTTTTTGTTGCAGAGCTTTCCAGACAAAGTAGTACATGCGGACGAAATGGTGCGAAACCGACCTGTCTCCTTTACACAGACGATTTATTTTCATGCGTGTAAGCTATGTGAAAAGACAAGCAAAGCGCCTTTAGCATAACAACCAGTGAACAAGTGTTTCTTAAAGCACGAACATCTTTTAACAATTAGAGATCTGTGAAGAAAAAAAAGAATGTCGTCGCCTTTCTGCTTATTTTAGAAATTGTGGCCCTTGGGAAAATTAGAATAAACCTAAAGTTCTGTCATGGAAAATAAACTTAAGCGTAGTATCACTACAAGAAGGGCTTAGAAGATTTCTTTGATGGCAAGATGGCGTGACGAAGCCCATGTAAGCGCCCACAGGAACGCGAGTCTCTGTGTTGTTATGGCGTTGCCTTACAAACACCCACACGCTACGCGCGGCTGGAATCGGTAACCTAAAAATAACAACATGACAGAAGCAACAAATAGCCGGTAAAAAACCTACACTGCGAAAAAAGGTAAACATCCCCATAACACCTAGCTATAGAAAAATTGCTCGACTAAACAGTTCGTAATTTATGTCCACCAAAACGATTATTGTCAATTTTTGACGAACCGGCTGTTCGTATTAGAAAAAAAAAACAGCTGCCTTTCTAAAAGTTCTAGGGTTGCCCAAAACTTCAGCATTCTTTCTAGACACTAAACTCTACATAAGTACAGTACATTATAAATGTAGGGGTTTTAGGGGGTAAACTTATTTTCAAATATTTGGGAAAAGGTTGGCTAATAACTTATTTCTAGCCTGGCAACGAATGAAGAATAATTTGGCAACATCTTGCTCAAAATAACTACGAGAAAAACAGCTGTTACATTGGCCGCAGATTTACTACTTACTATAAACGACCGCCGATCGTATGTAAGTCTGGAGGACAGAGTTCTGTTGTTGTTAGGCAACAATTATGTGTAGCTGTAAACAGACTAACATAACAAGTTCTATAGGGTCGGATTTTAAAAATCAGAATCCAAAACGTAATATTGCTAATATTATGGCTCTCTATATCTTCGACACGGTTTATGGTACATGTGTAGTATCATAATTAGCTTTCCCGTACATAAGATACTAAGCTACTAGAATTATTTTTTATTTCCTCTTTTGCAAGACTATACAAAACAAGTCTTATTTCCACATGAAGAACCTTTCGTTATAGATCAGTTATATACCCGACGCAGGTACAAAAAACAGATAATATAAACTATGAAATGAGAAATAAGATATAGACATTTTTACCTGTTTTACTAGAACGGACAACAGCTTTTCTTTCTCCAATTCGGGGAGTGTCTTGAGTACGCTGACGTTGTTTAGATAGTGTTCTTTTTCTTCCTTGTGCAGTTTGGCGAGGGATTTGATTTTCTCGTGGAATTTCTGTCTATCTATGCGCAGGAACTCGCACGGTTCGGTAGTGTACATGGTAGCGGGCGGTGCTAAGTCTCTACTCGGGCCCTCCGGCGATACCATACCGAGGAATTCCCCAACACCGTGCGCGTAGATAATGTTGCTTTCGTGTACCTGCATGGAGTTTCGACTGGGTTTGTCGTATGTAACTTCAACAGATCCACTCAGGATATAGTAACAGGATAGTAGGTTTTCCTGGGGTTGTTTGGTGACGTAAACATCTTGATCGTACGATTCGTACGTTACAACGTGACTTATGGCGTCTTTCACGTATTTCAAACCGTTATGAATTAATTTCAAACCGTCCACCACCGGTCTCATGGATAACAGTTCACTCGCAGTCAGATCCCGATCCAAACTCACCGCGTTACGCACCATAACTTTCCGGGCTTCCAATGTGATAACCACCGAGCCTTGGGCAGCGAATAGCCGCTTGTTGAAAACCATCGGTCCCTCGTTCCTCGCCCTTCTCTCTGCATTCTTTTCCCTTGTGGTGTGCAGATCTTTCATAAACTTATTCCTTTCAATGGATTTCTTCACCAGTTTTAGCATATTGGACTAATTTTCTGGCCTTTCTTCTTCTTCTTTGTTTTTTTAGTTAGAGGAAATGCCGTTGCAAGAAGGAAGAGAACTTCCGTAAACAAAAGATATTATACTAGTTGTTTTCCTCTGGTTTCGGCGCGTTTCGCTCACTTCCGTAACAGTTTCCTTAAAGTTGCATCGCAGTGAGCTAACACTTGAAACTTTAATCTCAATTCAGACAACACCATAGCTTTTTAGACTACACAATAAAAAAAGGCTATCTTACTTACGCCACGTGCCTGTTAATATGTAAACTTAGCAAAACGTTAACTCCATGTCGCATCGTCAGACGTAAAATCCACAGGGCAGCTCAGGTCCAATATCAGGTCCGTTTGGCGCGAAAACAATGCCAGGCAATCCCTTCTTCTTCTCCATTTGCCGAAGACTATTCCTAACAGGAACGTGAAAACCATTGACAATTCCACAAAAGCATTTCCGCTTTCAGAAATACAACAGGCCTTCTCTAATTCTTGTTCAGATCTCTTTCTGAGCCACTACTATCCTTCCTCCACCACAGAAGACTCCAAAGCGGCGTCTGACTTGTTACCACGACGGTGGAAAACAAAATGCGTCTGTGATTTTTCCCCCGCTCGGCCACCTGTCTCACGCTAAACCCACAGGACGGGAAACTAGACAAACAAACCCGTCCAAATCCTCCCAGCGCCGCCTCATCCGCCTTTGATTACATTTCATGGGAACGTGAACAGGTATTGTTTGACCTTTGCCAACAAGATGATCCCTCATTTTCAACCAATAAGTCTCACTGACAAAGACAACACCTCGGGGCAAGTCCATTACACATTGAGGCGGGAGGGGGGGGGGCGTTGTTTACAGAACATTCCTATCACAAAACTAAAATATATTTTTGTTGTTGTAAACATATTAATATTTAGATAGGATATCTGCGTTTTATAAGCACCATCTTTAAGAAGTTAATTGATTTGTTGGCTATCTGTTGGAAAACAAACGATAGAACCAGCTACCTGAGGGAAATGGCCTGCGCGCGCAGGCTGCAGCCATGCAAGCGTTGCTATCTCTCACGCAAGCCGCCTATACTCTAACAATAGCTAAGAACCTTCCTATTGTCCTGCCTTGTTCTGGACTTGGTAAGCCTGTTTCCGCATGACGTCCCTATCTCTGCAGATAAACGCGCGCGGCATTTTCTGTGTTTGTCGACACCCGGCATTTCTTTTGAGAGAAAGATTGCGAAGAAAGTGCCTTCAAGGCTTTAGCTCAACGTAAACAAAGCAAGGACGGGCGTGTTTGGTACTGTTTATATCGTTGCTACTCAGGACAGTGCTGATATTTCAAAGGCCTAGTAACAGTCGCGGCACGATAGGTGAAGCAATGAAGACACTCTTGGGACAATCGTGGATTTGTCGTATAAAACTCAAATGTCTTGAAACGAAAAATACTGTTGTACATCTTTGTCAACAATTGAATCCGCCATGGCTTATTCTCACGGTCAGGTACTGTACGACAAATGTGACCTCACCTTGAGCAGTATTTTAATTAAAAGAAAACAAACAGTTTTACACAGCCTACCATGTGTAAGAATAGTTTATAGAATATAACATACAACATTTTAAATACATTATCACTACTTTGACTATTTGGATCCACAATGTAAAACTTAAAAGTATAACAGCTATGAATGCTTATTAGGGGGGATATCACGCCCTCTTTTTTTAGATATTATTTTTATTATATTTGTTCATTATTAAGATAGCTCTCCATACCCTGTCTGGGGTCAAAGATGGAATAGCCCCAAACTACAGACAGGCAGGTCAGTGAAATGACACAGACCTAGGGTTTACCAGAGACAAGGCAACATTTGTCTTTTGTAGTAGTAGTAGTAGACTGGTTTATTAAAAACTTTAGTTGTTACATGAATGCCTCCTAGCAGCCGTGACGGGCTGAATTGTGAGGCAATTTTACAAACATGTCAGTCTAACTCAAACACATTTACAGTCTAAAAACGTTACAATATAATACAGAATTAAAATTAAAGTATACGTGTTCAACCATTAAAAATTCCAAAGGCAACCACTCGAGTGCTACACAAAACAAAACCCATATATAGCGATGTCTGGTAGGACTCAGACATAAATTACTTATAGACAAACTTGCTTAAAATATAAATGCGTAATATTAAGTAACTGTCAAGATTTACACATGATCCAACCACTTTTCATCCCATAAAATACATATGGACATACTTATAAAATTATTTCTTTTTAGATTATTGTTACGATTCACTCTCAAAGAGGTAGCAAAACCAATTATTAGTAGTTCCAGGGCAAACAAGTTGCAGTTTGTTGGAGTTCATTTAGTAAATCAACCAGGGCCGGAATGGCACTTGTCCGGTACCGTTTTGTCCCCACAAGCTGTTGGTACTGGTTGGAATTCCTCAGATGTCTGCTGTTCAGTTGGCCGCGTCTAGGTGGTAGCCAGGAGCAAAACCTCGGGGACTTCTCAACCTTCATAGCGAAGTCAGTGCACAAGCTCTGTCTCCTAGTTGCCAGGCGTTTGATACATGATTAAAATTTAAAGGCCCAAAAACGAGTGCACAGCATTGTTCAACACATAGTTACACAGTCCCTAACGCACATAGATCTATATAAAGTCGAAATGTAATAAAGACCACAGTTCTCAAAAGATAAGTGCATTTTAAATTTTTGATGAGGGTTTTTCATTTGTGTCTGTAGTGTCATTTTACCCGATGTTTGAATTCTGTGTGTGATGAATCTCTTGTCCTGTCTCTGCGTGTGTGTTTTCGTTAATAGCCATCACTAAACTCACTTAGATAGCACAATTGAATCAAGCAATCTTTCACACGACTAGTTGTCACTTTTCGTGATTACTTTTTACTGCAGATAAGCAACTATTTGAATCGTAATTGGTTTCAAGAATTAAATCCATTAATGTGATGAAAAGTATTCAGGCATGACCATTTTGTTTTTATTTTCTCAAACAAATATGAGGTGTTAAGAACGTTTTAATACATAGCTGATACCGGAAAAATTTCTATACATGCTCATTGTTAAGCACCCATGCAATAACGATTTTGATACCTTTCGTCAACTCTTACCACCACTTGGACCTATGTAGAGAACGCCATATATGTTGTCTATAGACACTAAACAAATCTGGAAGCAATATTGATATCTTGTGTTCTTAGGATGTGATAAGGTGAAAGAGCAGAATTTTATTTGCAAAGAAGTTTGATACCACCTTTTGTACTGGAATATAATGTATGACGCATTTAGTGAATTTGGTCTCTTTTTGTGTTTTGTACAAGGACCATTTCTAAATTGTGAGACCTCTTTGTTGGGTATAAGCTTAGTAATTTATAGTTAAACGCATGACTTAATCGCTGTTGCATTGAAAGTAAACGGGCATAACGTTTAACGTAGCGTGTTGGTTTTTTAATAAAATCAAGAAGTTGCACTTTATCTAATAACCGCTAGGTGTTGTTCAGTACACCAGTACAAGCCCATGTCACACATAACGGAATGTCGCCTCCGGAACTGCCGAACTTCCCCCAACCATGCAAATTTAGAAGAAGATGCAGGTCTTAATACGTTTTCGTGGTGGTACGTCTTACATGGTGGTAATGCATCAGTTGATAGCCTGTTTGGGCTTTATTTTTCACAATTCTGCACAGACTATATAAATGATAAAACCCGACCGACTAACGAGTATGATTTACCATTGTGTGACAACCGTGAAAGAAGATTAAGCAAACGTATCACATGAAAGAGAGTTGTTTTAATGGACTTTAAAAAGTTGTCTGAATGATTACATTTCAAGAAAATACATGTCAATGGTATTGTACATAATACATCATAAAGTGCGAAAGCTATACAATGATAAAAACACGTGATCTCTATTTGATGACGATTTTTCAAATGGCAGGATGATCTGCAGTGTATCCTGGTGCCTAATGTTGGCCGATGTCTGAGTCCGAAGCCATCCTGAAGTAACTCCGCATCTTCTATGAAAACAAAAAAATTTGTTGTAAAAAAAACCCAGTACAAAGTAAAATGCAAGTACATTAAAGTATCTGATTCCTCATACTGCGTAAATGTGCTGTATTTCAAAGCTGACAAACACCGAAGAGCAAAGCAAGTGAATGTCCAGAACTAAAGAAAACGTCAAAGTGGCACACGACCGTTGCTCTACTTGTGACAGAGTAGAACATATAACAAATATGTTATATTTGGCTATATATCATTACTATAGTTTTCTGGATATCGGCGTAAAAAGGAATATCTGTAATGATCCTAATCTTACCTACCTCACGTTACCATCGTGGTTATCCGATTAGGTGCAGTTGTTAGAGTTGTAGCTAGTACTAGGCTCGTAGTTTCCTCCCGTCTGGACTGGTATTGGCCATACACCCTTCATGGTCTGCCTCTCCTCCCTGTACCTACGTATTACATACCTATACTACAAGAACATGTGAAACATGGACATGTGTAGGTGTAGGTGCATGTGGGCATGGAAGTCTTCAAAAGCAGACGAAGGACTCACATTCAATGAAGGAAAGCCATGGAAACGCATATTCCTCACACATTCACACTTCGTTTCAAGCCACTTTCACACAGCAAACATCCAAGTGCAACCAACACCATCCATCACACTTTACCACCTTGTGCCGTTGTCCATGAACTAGGCACATCGGTGTATGGAGGAGGTGAAGACGTCAGGTCTGTAAAATAAACATTGATAATTTTTAAACCACAAATTACAAATTTAACACAAAGTAAAGGCAACTGCTTGTAATGAGCCTGCGAAAATCTGACAGCCGAGAATGAAGACTTTTATATTCCATGCTATGATAACATAATGGTATTGGAGATGCAGAAAGCGGACTGACCAACCGCCAAAAGCATCAAGTATGATACTCTCAGAAACTCAAGCAGCTTGCGCAAGAAGTTGGAGGATTCAAACCCACATTAGACATGATTAGACCCTATTCCACTAAATGTGGACGGCGATCACCACCCGGCAATTGACGCTCGGATCGGTGAAGACAACTTTTTGGCCATTTCTTTTTTTTTATTCGTACGCTCGGATCAGTTTTGGAGCTCCCAGAGTACATCACCCATATAATAAAAGTGGGGTCGTATGGCGCAACGACAGAGTACTCGACTCGGAACCAAGAGGTCCCGGGTTCGAGTCCTGACATGCCACCGACCTTGTGCCCTTGGGAAAGGCACTTTACACGACTTTCCTCACTTGACTCAGGTGTAAATGAGTATTATGTGTTAGGTTTGCACGCTACCAGCATATTTGCTGCCTAGTGCACACTTTGTATTGTCATGTTACAATTTCTGAACAAAAAAAAACAAAAAAAAAAAAAAATCAACATGGCCTAATCAGTTTTACAGGAAAGGCACTGGCTGGCAATCAGGCTTGTCTTACTGCAGTCTGCCTCGTCACTCCCATCACCGTCACAATCGTCATCCCCATCGCACTGCCAG
Source organism: Branchiostoma floridae x Branchiostoma japonicum (assembly GCA_013266295.2). Taxonomy (NCBI): domain Eukaryota; kingdom Metazoa; phylum Chordata; class Leptocardii; order Amphioxiformes; family Branchiostomatidae; genus Branchiostoma; species Branchiostoma floridae x Branchiostoma japonicum. The sequence goes on from CM023832.1 coordinate 5,074,233, forward strand.
TTAGTCGAAATACACCGGCCAGTGTCACATCGAAAAAGGCCCTTCGGGCATTCTGTAAAATTAAATTTTAAGAGTAAATTTTAAACATTTGGAACGTTATTAGTCTTCGAGTTGCTACAGAATTGTCATACCCGCCGTGGTTGTAGTAATGATATCAGTAATAATATCCAATGTTAAAAATTTTGTGTCTGGAGTTGTCAAGTTCAATGGAGCCGCAGTCAATCTTGCATATAATTAGCAGCATTTGCAATTAACATTATCAAAGTGATAAACCTATAGTATAGGTTTCAAGTAATAACGTGTAAATGGGGGCGTCCTATTTCTTAAACGTATAATTACCACTACACTTGTACTTTAATTAAACGTTTAAGAAAACACCGTCTTTGGTTTTGCCTATACAGTATCTAAGCAATTAACAACATTACAGTTCATAAACATTATAAATCTTAAGTTTAGGCTTAAAACAATATATGAAGTAATAATAATGGGGTTTCCATACCTGCTGGTGCTGTAGTAGTTTGGATGGTTGTCGGTGTTGTTGTACTCAAAGGGGGCGTGGTTAAAGTTGCATTTGTACTGTTGGCTTGTGACGTTGAGTTGTTGGCCAATGTCGTGGTGACAGGTATGGTCTGACCTTGTGTTGTTGTGGTCGCTGCAAGAAGTAAATTATGTTAGATAAAACACTAGCTGCGAAATGTACCAATAAGGACATTGTATTATATAAAACACTAGCTTCGAAATGTTCCAATAAGGACATTGTATTATATAAAACACTAGCTTCGAAATGTACCAATATGTGCTTGTTTGGTGAATTGACAATGTGTTTATTTAGAAGGTTATGTTTCGGTAGTGTGTTTGTTGTCTTCGGGTTGACAGCATAACATTCAGTATTCGGTATGAACGTCTACAAACTTTAAGGTTTAGCATCAAAGTAATATAACATTATCATACAAAATGATTAAATAGTAAAAATGTTACATATTTTCTATAATGAAGAACGAAGTGAAACCAAATGAATGAATGCGTTAAGTTTGAAAAAAGCATTCCCATAACACATCAACTTCACTGTTAATGGAAAACATTTTAACGATTAGATTTGATTAAAAATCGATACAATAAAACCTTTACAGCACAGGTGGTACATATTGTAAGTATTATGTCTGATAAACAATGACCTCTGACGTTTAAACGACAAACTTTTTAGGAGTTGTTATTAGTATGATGACGACAGTTTTAAGTCCTATTATCCCTGTATTAGTAATCATGCATGTACATGCTGAGATCTAATTGATATGTATATAAAATATTAACCAACAACCAATATCACAACAAACTGTCTTTGACAGACGCAAAAGTACTGTGTCGTGCAGCAAGACGCGCCGTTATAATATTAGTCGGTTATTATTGGTAGGATCCTAGCCAGCAGGCAGACAACCAGGGTTTTCTTACTGCAATTGACCTCGTCGCTCCAGTCTCCACACTCATCATTGCCATCACACAGGTACTTGATATTTATACATTCACCATTGTCACATTCAAAATGAGTCTTCCCATGACACCCTGTAACACAGGGAGTGTCTTCAAATTCAAAACTTAGAAGGTGGTTTAATTAACTTGAAAAAAACCCTGAAATGCATCTAAGGCATCTCAATCTCTAGATTTGACATAGATAGATTCATCCCAGCCCCCACCGCCATTTCTTGTCAAATTGTTCAGTCATGATTGACAGTCTAGTAAGTAAAATTTATCATTTCGTGTTATTATAATCACTACAGGAATTTTAACATAAAACGATAGGTACGAAGTTCAGCTTGTTAAGTGTTCATAATTTTTAAGTTATAACAATTATTTGTGACATTGGTGTTTCACATTGTATTTGATATGATTCCATGACATGCAAGAATAATATCAACAACAAGAGGCAAGGGTCGTAAGCCAAGCTCCAAAAATTGCTCTAGATGTGCACAAATACTTATAGACGTATAACGTTAAGGCTCTCTATCCATATATTACATGTACATTAATATAGCAAACGTGTAATACCTTCTGGCCTTTTAGTTGGCAAAGTTGTTGTCGTAATTGGCGCCGCTGTAGTGGTCACAGGTAGGGTTGTTGTAGTTTCTGCCGGGACAAATGCTCATTGAATCGCCATGACTTAACATAATCAATACACATGTACTGTAGATTTACCTTACGTTATTACGATTCATCCATAGGCGTACGCCAGTTAAAATCATATTTGCCCCCTCCCAAAAACAATCCCAAAATAATTAAAAGCAGATTTTATATATTAATGAAGTGTTTCTATAAAATAAATTTCAATTTCAGGTTATTGTGTCATATCTTACTATTGCATTTTATCAATGTATTAAACAGTCTAATCGCTTTTGTGAAGGAGGTCCTCGTCCCATAGAGGTACTGTTTAACCTTACGTTTGTGTGTTCGCATCTATAGCTCATACTTTATTGAAATTTGGTATGTCAATATGTATCTAAGTCCTGAAAGAAATAAATTAATTGCACGCACATATGTCCATAAAGATATATGACATCTTTGGGGTACCCAACCTTTGTTTGTTTTGGTTTTCTTGGTATACTATGTTTTTCTGACCATTATACACCCACTTCTCACACCCTATTACAGCCTCACGTAGGATTCTGTCCTACTGCCTCTTGTTTAACTGCAGTTAATATCGATCCTAAGGCCAATGAATTTAGATAAATACCTGGTCTAAAGGCAAAGGAACTGCCCCAATCTCCATAACTGAAACACATTTGAAAAACGGCAAGTTTAGTTAGAGAATCATTATTATATCTATTACATGTAAAAAAATCGCCATCCTGAAATTGTAACTAGTGTACATGAAAAATGTTGCCGAACAGTCTATAACTTGGGGGAGTCAAATTTTCTTGTAGACAATGTGTTAAAATTACGGTTCAACATTGTTTCAGTTGTTTGTTTTTTTGTAACATGCATCAAATCTCAAGATAACATATGTATGTAGATGATCCCCTTCAGTGCGTTGCTTACCTATCTGACTGAATGCCGTTCTGAGTAGATCCCTGGTATGACGGCTGTCCAGACCAAAGGTAGACGGTCACCCGTCCACCTCTGTCTGTTATTCTACCGTCGTGGATAGCAGCTTGGCAAACACGGGAATCCTTGAAGACAATAACATCAGCTTTTGAGCTTCCAGGTATTTAGAAGAAGACGTCTATATATTACATTTGCAATATCTGAATCACTAGCACTGATTATGATGACAAGCGTAAGCTTTAAATTAGCTATTAATTGTAATTGACTGTCAATGCAAAAAAATGTCTGGAAATTTTCGCTTTAGGCGAATGGCCTGTGCGTATCAACCGCTATTGGTAAATCCACATCCTGTGGAGTGAGCCCTGCATATGTAACTCCAAGCGTTATTCTTGCTATCGGGAGGTAAATTTGACAGGTAGGTCTGGAAATACTTGCGTAGAAATCAGCGACAGATGTCAGATAAGTCTGAAAATTGTTGCCTGAAGCATTAAATGCAAAAAGAAATCAATACTGGCCTGAATTGAATTTTTAGCCAATGGTAAAGCTCACTATATATATATATATATATGCATTACAATATGTGCTGATATCAAATAACTACTCACGCTCGTGTAGATTCCAGTCCCCCAGACAGAGATGCTTTCTGAAGAGCATCCAGCAGGGCAACTGATGCTGTAAAGCGATGAAATAGCATTTCACATTAAATTTTGCATCACATTTTTCACATGTGTATCCTAAACACTGTACTGTTTAAACCGAATATTGAAATTTGCTGAAAATACCTGTCCTAAACCACTACCATGGCAACGAGGACAATCTTTAATTTACCAATATGAAATATAAAATAAAGTCGCCAAGACTGTTAATTGACAATCTTTTGTTAATAGCATATTGACTTACATGAAACTGTCACCCCTGAAGACATTGGCACTATCTCTACAGCTTGCAGCTTCTGGAAAATCAGATCATAATATTTTACAACTCTACCTCGACCATTTTCTTCCTCATGTGCAAAATCTATTCATTAATGTTAGATCAACGAACAAAGTAGGAAATTATGTGCCTAACCGTTAACTCATTTACTTTTAAGATGGGGTGGGGGCTGTCCTATTCATTAAACGTACAATTACATGTACATCTATTACAATTGTACTTTAATTGAAACGTCAAAGAAAAACATACCCAACTTTGTGCTTACCTATGTTACCTCCAAGCAATTAAACATTACAGTCCAAAAACATTGTAAATTTAACGTTAAAGCTGCATTATGAACATATTTAGCGCCAACTATAAATGTCAGAAATGTGAGATATAATTGCACAAATATGTTAAGTAAAAGCAAATAATAATTACACGAGGATTTTCAATTAAAATATTTCAATTTTTGGTGCATAAATTTACAGAATGCCCCGTTTAGGTTTAAACCAATAAAGTAGTAGGATAGTAGGATAGAGTAGTAGGATGTCTATACCTGCTGGTGCTGTAGTAGCTTGGATGGTTGTTGGTGTTGTTGTACTCAAAGGGGGCGTGGTTAGAGTTGCATTTGTACTGTTGGCTTGTGACGTTGAGTTGTTGGCCAACGTTGTAGTTACTGTAACAAATAAGGTGTGAGCTTGGAATGTTGTTGTCGCTGTAATGCCAAAAATTAACAGTGAAATATAAAAACATGGAGAAAGCTGTCGTTGATAAAACATTTTATAATTTTTTTAAACAATTAGTAAATTCTGGTTTCTCTTATTGCGGTTTGTTGAGACGCTAAAATTTCACAATCGGTACCTGTATTAATGCGGATTATGGCTAAAACATACAAACAAACAAACATACAAACAAAAAGGGAAAATATATATCCACAAACGAAAGTTATATGCATTTGTTTAGGCAATCATAGCTAAATTCAAATAGTACTAGACACTTGTTTCTACATGTCAGTTGAAGTAGTAGTAGGTTCGAATTCGGCTGACATTCGGGAGCAGTCTGACCATATTTAGGCCACGCCTAATTCTCTATACGAAGCGAAATGAATTTGAGTTAAAGTTGAGTCAAATTTGCCCCCGGCCTGAGCAAACACTGCTGACTTACTCCCGAATGGTTGGCTGGTCTTCCGCTGACTTACAGCCGAATACCAGCCAACCATGGTCAAACCTCCCGACCGACCCCCAAACGTTTTAAACAGTTTTAAAAATTCTCCTGACACGGCCGAATAGTAGCCTACCTCGCCGAACACCAGCCGACCCATGGCTTTGCGCCAACCTACTCCTGACCATGGTCGGGGGCCGTTCGGCTAGTGTTCGGGAGGTCATATTTGGCTATGTGTGACAGGGGCTTTACCTCCTGCTCCGCTATCCACGAGTACTTCCTGAAATGCATCTCCGGAACCGTCGTCATTTCTAGCCGATGCTGCTGTTGTTGCAGATGTATTCCCTGCAAAAGAACAAACAAATGTCCTTGATTGTAATATTTGTTCGCAGGATTTTCAACAAATATATTTCAAACAGCTGTGGTATTAGCTATTACCTTGCCCATGAGATAAGCTCTAGTATGCTGGATCTTTCTTTTTAGAAAATGAGAAATGGATTTTATCATTGTCATTCGATGTCGCAAGTCATCAAGTGGCAACAATCTTTAAAAGTCACAAAGGCGGTGGTGTCATTTACGGGTGACAATAGTAAGATCAAGGACGTTATGTGTCCTTGGTGCGGTACGATGATATCAAATGTAATCGCGCCCCCATGCGGCATGTCACGGCAGTACATTCAAAGGGAGTACATGTACATGTATAACGAAAGGCCTCCGTCCGGGTAAATATTAGGTAAATCACACATATGGCTGCGGGTGATTTGAAGTGAATCACCAACTCCAGACAGTAGGATTTTTCACCGTCGCACGCCGGGGCATGCCCCTACTCTTTTTCGAAAGGTGTGTTGGGTTCTTAACGTACGTGGGGTGTGGCCTCCAAAAACACGTACGGCGGGTTGTTTAAGCGGACTAAAACTAACCAGGATGCGCTACACTAGACCATGAGTCATCAGAAATGAACAGAGCAGACTTTAAGGTCCGCGCGGCCACATTTCTCGCCATGGAGTCAAATGGCCGAGTGGCTACATCACCGGACACGGGATCGAGAGGTCGCGGGTTCGATTTCATTGCAGAGTATGTGTCCTTGGGAAAGGCACTTTACACGGATTTCCTTACTCCCTAAGGTGTAAAATGGGTACATTACTTTTATTAAGGAGGTAAAAGGCGGTGGAAGGAGAGGGTTGGGCTCCACCTTCCAATACCGTGCCCTAGACACAGGGAATTGACAACCCACTGCCCCAAAAAGCTGGCATCAAGAAGCCATTAAAAAAGCTATAGGACCTCTACATTTACCACAGTTCGTCGTGCGATTTTTGCAATAGCATTTTCAGAAAGTTCATGACCATTAACGTCGCAAGACAGTTATCTGTTTTACAAAATATACAAGACTTTCGCAATCGTAAACCTATACGTCGTACTCTCCAAGCAGAGGTTTGGGTTTTGGGCTTATCTTTGGCGTGTTTTTAGGCTTTCTTATCGGGCTTTCTTTTTTCACTGAAATTTTGTTTATATCCAATGGTAGGGTTTGGTAGGGTAGAAACAAAATTTCAGTGAAAAAAAGGAAGCCCGATAAAAAAAGCCTAAAAACACGCCAAAAATAAGCCCAAAACCCAAACCTCTGCTTGGAGAATAGTACGTCGCACGACCATACTATGCCGAATCCTACTGGGCCCTCGAATATGCACATCCCTTGTGCGCCGTTCGCAATTGTAGGAGACAACACCAGATTGTTTGACATGTAACAGGTGCTTAAATCTTTTTCAAACTAATTACCCCGTGGCAAATCTTGTAGATATACAAAGCGCTGGTTTGTCCCCCAACAATTTGCAGTGCGCCATACAATGTAGTGTGCCTGATTCCCAGTATCTTTTTTGGCGGTTTAGATTTGCTCGACAAGTCCCTGTGACAACAACAATCATCACTGCCCTGACAACAGTTTTCGGCTCGCTAGTTGTGTATACCCTGTGACTACAGGTGAAAGCGTCCGGTCACTGTTTATTGAAATTTATACGTTCATGTATGTCTTCTCTCAGCGTGTACGGTCACGTTGTTATAATGACAGTCAGGCCCCCTTTTAAACCCGACTCACCGCGCGGCCGTCTCCATTACACCACACTTCAAGCTGTGCAAACACCGCGCATTGGAACTCGGTCAGCCAAACGAAAAACAGCAGCAGCTTTTTAGCCATTCAACCAAAAACTCTTCTCGTTCAAAACATTTTGGCTTTGTTGATAGTTCCGCCTCAATGGTATTTCTGTGCTTTTTTCTTGCCAAATATATATCTAATTACCTGTTAGGATTGGAGGTTTTGGAACAAAGTTCTTGTAGATGAGTTCGCCTAGAATTCGTGTGAAAATACTTCTGCCGCATTGACTGGCGTTCTATACTTCTTCTAAATGACTTTGTTGGAGTCACCCACCGCTTAAATTAAAGTGAAAACTTATCTTTGAAAAACAGATAGATAACCCAATATGTATGACTTCCTTCAGTCAATATAGACAATGGTAAAATCCTAATTGATATCAGCCCTACAGCTTCAGCTATGGCTGAACAGTCCTATACGAGAATCTGCCACATAGGGCACATTTGTAAAAGCTGATCATGACTCAGGTCTGTTGCAGATACCCCAAAGCCACCTTCATACATATTTTAATATCATTTCGAAACGATGTTTATATTAATGTAAGATATCTCAGAAGGACCGACTATTTTTATGTAAGATGTAGATAACACAGGGGAATTCCGCTTTCAACGTCACCGTAGATCTAGAATACATTCGGTTGACGCGGTTAAAAAGTCTGACTAAACTATGCATTCCTAGCACTGTCTCATGTACATGAGACTCTCTTACAACGACAATCTAAAATAAATGCTTTATTTTAATTATTAGCTGTGAACTACAGTACAGCAACACAAACGACTGAGGACTACCTTACACCATACAATGTAGGTACCGTTAACGTTATGTAGCCTAAGGGCCTTTTTCTTTAAGCCCCCTCACACATTCAGAACCTTCCCCCAAACACAAGTCTGACCAGATTTAGGACATGCCTACCTTTCTATACGATTCGAATCCAATTAGAGTTTAATTTGAGTCAAATGTGACGGCCAACCACGCTTCGAACTACTACCTTTCTGTACGATTCGAATCCAATTACAGTTAAATTTAGTCAAATTTGACTGCGCCAACCACTCTCCGAACTACTTCCGAACACCAGCCAACCATGGCCGAACCTCCCGTCAGCACCCAAATGTTTTAAACATTTTGAAATATTGGCGCAGCCGACCTGGGCGAACACCTGCGGAGTCAGCCGACCTGGCTCCCGACCTACTCACAATCAATAGTCGGGGGAAGGATCTGAATGTGTGAAACGCACTTTACATAACGTTAGATCTATACATAAAGTAAGAGCGACGCAAGTAGTATAAGGCGTCAATGTTAACTTGTCTTTGACACATTAATTGTTGAAGGTGGGATCTCCGGCTTCATTCTATCAAGAAGAGCACAAACTACAAACTAAGGAAATAGTTATAAACTAATTGAGTAACTTTTTATGGACAATAAACAGATAGAAACATAACGCTATGACAAAAGGCGTAGTTGCATTTCTCGTACGAGTCTTGGCGTAGGAATTTCAGTGAAGTTGTGAAAGATTCTTTTCGTCTCAAAAAAACCAGGACAACCTTTTCCCGACCCGTCTAAAGACGTAGACAGTTGGATGTTGTACGACACTTTCACGACTATTAACTTTCAACATTTCGTACAACAAATGTGACGGGGAAATTAGGGCGCGGTCTCATATGTCGTGCGAACGCCGTACGGTCCCTAACTGACGACATTCTTGAAATAGTCGTGCATGTGTCCTACAAATCTTAACCGTCTTGTTGCTGTCTTATATCCTTGTCGGCGGTTGGTTTTGTCACAAACTACTAAAAAAAATCCTACCACATCAAAACGACGACCTCCCACAAATGAGACCTCCCCGTCCTGAGTGATTCAATGGCTCGATTTTGGGTATGGATCTGTAGTGTTACTGACCTTGAGAAGCAATCTCCGTTGTAAGATGAACAAGTACGAGAAAGATAGCCGCGGTGTATCTGCTCACCGCCATCTTCCAATGTGGGCTGTACAAGAAGTGGCGCCAGTCAAAGTGTCCGTACAAATGACACCTAAAACCGGACTGCGCTCCTTCTACAATCTAGCAAACCCGTTCGTCGCGTGCAGACTATATGAAGACTGATGATGAAACTAAAATCCTAGTCAAACAAAACTAAAAGCCCTGCGTGTGAGTCGATTCCGCTAGCCTGCCTTAGCCGGTTAAAACCGCATGAATTTTTTTCTCTCTGTTTGTACCATTGTTGCCACAACAACCATCTTTTCTAGGACGCGCATGACTGTGTCCTAGGCTAATGTGGCACTTGGTTAACGTCATTGTCATGTAAACGTCAAATCCAGGCAGGGCTTCAAAAGGGATAGAGGGTGAAGTTTCATGGCCAATATCTTAAACTCTATTCGTCTGATGTCTAGCGAAGCTTTTGGGGCGTCTCAAATGGCGTAAATGACGTCAAAGGAACCATGGTTTTGAACTAGCCTCCTGAACCATATCAACTGACGTCTGAGATGTAACATTCCCCGAGCTTTGTCCGATCTTATATATTTCTTAGATGAACTTATTTTTTTCACTGGTCCTTTTGGAACAAAAAACGAGTTTCCTATGAGAGCTGACTTGTAGTAATTTCTCCCCCCCTCTCTCTCCCTCCATCTATCTTTCCTGTCTCTCTCTCCCTCCCTATCTCTCCTCTCTCCCCCTTTCTCCCCTCCCCATTTCTCTCTCTCTCCCTCTCTCTCCCTCTCTCCCCCTAGTCTCCCCTCCCTTTTGCATTCTCCTCCCTCTCCCCCCCTCTCTCTCATAGCTTAACACCTGAAGAAACATTTCAATTTTTCTTCGTTACCAAACAACAACAACAACAACAAAACGTTTTCAACCATATTATAAATTATACAAAGCAGTTGAAAGATGAAGAGGAAATTTGTGCCGAAAATTAAAAAAAAAATAGATACAACGGATGCTAATGTCGTAGAATGCCAAAGCCAATTCCAAAGTCTAACTAAGATGTGAAAGAACAAAAATGAAAAATCTATTATTCGGTATACCATAGTCTGTACATGTGTATTTAGTCATTTTTCCACCTTCCTGACCACTTGGATGCCATAACGAAGACAAATTTTTTTTTACATTTTTTTTATCGCACGCTCGCATCAGTTTTGGAGTTCCCAGAGGATGTCATCCATATAATCAAATCAACATGGCCCAATGAAAAATGCAAAGCAGTGACGAAATGTGATTATGAACGGCAATGACCTTGCTAATTAAGATCCACGACGCCATCTTAGATTCTGACAGAGGACTTCATAAAATTAGCATAAATGTTAAATCTTACGTCGATACGGGCCGAAATTAATGTAGCAAAATGTACCAGAAATCTGTCACCTTGGCAACAAGAACAATAATAAACTTAACTGGTTATGAGATTGTTGCCGGAAAGATTTTAGGAAAATATTCTTGGTGACTTTTCCTAAAACAAGACTTGACTTGACTTGACTTTGCCCGCGCTAAGCTGAGTCTGCGCTGATTGGCCAGGACGTAACGTTTCCCTGCAATTCCCCGATACTGAGCCCGGTGGCGCTGTACCACCACGAAGAGGAGCCCCACAATCTTCTTTTTTTGCCTCAAAAATGTGCAAATTCTAGAGCATCCCTCTGCAAAGACGAGAATGTAATCAGCCGTTGTGATTCATAATGATCACACCGCTCAGACTCAACGTGTTTAAATCATACACAATTCCATTTAGTAGTTGTTTTTCTCCGTTATGCACTGAGAGAACTGATCAAAGCACACGGCCAGATCGGTAGAGTGGTGCGAATCGTCTAACGAATCGCAGAATAACGAATCTGCTGCTATGTTTTGTTTACATTCCCCTTCCAAAATGGCTCCATCACAAGAGTTGTGATTGGTGAATCTGGTTGATTCTGACCAATCACCAGCCTCGGCACGTCTTTCTCACTCGGGTGACCTTCCTTCATTTTTCTGTGTCCGAAATCGCCGGTGTTCGTCAACCTCAGGCCGTTTTACAAGCGATTTGAAGCCAGGTACGCCGGTTTTACTGGGTATAGGATGCGTATAGGATAGACTAGACATGTGTAGCCAAATGAATTGTGACTTGGTGTTCTGTTTGGTTGACAATAATACATTTTGTACCGTGACTCAAATCTGTTTTATGGGGGAGGGGGGCGGATAGTTTGTGCCCAAGTCGACCTAACATAACACATCATATTAAAGCAAGGTTCTACGAACTCCAGCCTTTTATCATGTGTTGCTATACAAAATATAAACATACGGTCGTTACATTACAGTAAATGTGGATATGATCGTATAATGTATTTCAAAACATCGCACAAAGCAAAGGTTTAAACGCATACATATAACGTTATCTTCTTAGAAAGGTCATAATTTTACCAACTTCCAGAGTAACAAAAGCAGGCGAGAAAGCCATAGCTACTATGACTGAGAAAACTCAGTGTATACTATTGCTGGTAAATTTACCCACTATATGGTTACCTTCAAGTTTTATCTATCGGTAAAATCATACAAAACTTAAGCAAAGTTGTGAAAATTGATGTCAACTTCTCTATGACGTACATGTAAATGATTAAGAACAATTCACCACATGAAATCTTGCTGTCAACGTTTTTTTAGGTCAGTCAAGAAGATGGCAGGAGCCGGGGGTCCAGAGCCAGTCTTTACTGGCATGAAGCACTACTTCAACTCCTACACCATATTTGGCCGGAGAAATGTAAGTCACACATCACATCACAGCTCTCTTCAGCTTTCTTACCTAGCTACTGTACAGTGTACGTCAGGGCTCAAAACACTGGTCCTGCAGGTAAAATTGTACAGGTGTTTTTGATGTCTACCCGCACCTAAGGCACCTTTCCCACAAGGATAGATTTGTCGAGGTCAACCCGAATAGATTAGCAGACCGAATCAATCCGGTCAACTTACCAAAGTGGAAATGCTTCTGGAAGTGGATTACACTTTCTCGTACTGGGTTCGGCTAGGTCCAGATCTTCAACGATCAACCTTGCAAGGTGGATTCTCAACAAAGCAGAATTATCTTGTATGTTTTATTATATCTGACTGTTTTCATTCTGCATATCAGTTGATTGCACCGTGAAAAAAAAGGAGGTCTATGGTATCATCGGGACTGAGAAAAAGGGACTACTATTCCCAGATGGCATTATAGAGGTTGCCACTTGGGAAACTATTTTTATTAGTATTACAGCATTTTGTTCTGACAATTTCCTTTTCTCTCCCAGTTTGTTGTAGCCACCTACGGCGCCATTTTTGGTCTGTTCCTGATATCCAAGCTCCGCAAACCCAAGCAGAAGGCGGTGTCCAACTGAGGAAACATTGTCACACAAGGTCAGTCAAAATACAGGATTTCAAATTCATGAAAACTGTACACGTTTTTGTTTCCTTTTACAACTTGAAGAATGAAGAATAAAGAAATTTTCTGATTATAAAAGAAGTTTTATGACAGTCATGATAGAAAATAGAAGAAAGACATGTTTTGTTGTTTTAAATTTCATTTTTGAGGCTTATTTGTTGCAAAATTTCATACTCAAGAATTTTGTAGACCAGTCACTGTACCTGAAGGTTTGTTCATACACTGTATGTTAGTTTATGTAAGATAGCAATCTAGAAATCGTTGACAAGCTATGTTTTACAATACACTATGATTAGTTTCTGTGTTTGTAAATTATATTTCTTGTGTTAATTTTGTATATCAGAGAACACACATGCTTCTAGTTGTACCATGCAATTTATTCACATGTTCACAGTTGTAAAATTTCATTTCATGTTGTAAAATGATTAGGCCTTAGTTACAATTTGACTAATGAGCATTATGCAATTGTATCCATTACTCTAAGACCTGAACATTATATTAGATTTTAAATCATACCAAAGTGCAGCATTTCCTAAAGCCAGTGTATTTTCTTTTTCAGATCCAGATGTAGCCGTGTTATTCTACCAGAGACCATACTACTGCTTTGAAGTGATATCTGAGAAGAATCTTCCCCAAGTTGACAACATCAGTAGCCATGTAAATGTGCTTCAGCAGATGTAATTGATTTACTTTCCATTGACAATGTGAAATGTACTCCCGTCTTGCTTCATTAAAGAAGATGTGAACCAACCATGTTTTTACCTTATTGTGTACTTGAACATCTCTGTGTGTGTTAGTTTTAGAAATTGTGCATTTGTTACCTCCATGAATATGTCGGTCCTTGTATGAATTAGCATGAAGCCAGTCTTTGAAAATGCAATAGACTGTAACTATAGACTATAACAACTTTTGTCGGTACAATTCTTTTACAGCACACCGAAAGATAATATCCAAAATGGACTGATAATACAGAATGTATGATATATCTATTTTTTTTTTACTTAGATGATTAATCGAACACCTTAGCAATCACCATAGTGCAGTAAAGTACACCGTGGTTTCATTTTATATTTGACTCATCATTGCAACTGACCCAGTCGTAAGGCGATTCCTTGAGCTCAGTACTACCCAATCATGCGGACAAAAGTATTTGCCGTTTTCAGCATAAAGATGCACCGTTTAACAACACATTACAAAACAGTTAAAACAAATAAACGTTTCATTAGCAATTTGATGCTGCAGAGAATTTAGATGATGACCTTGAGAACAACTAGTATAGTGAGGTAGCACTCAGTTGTCACCACGTAACAAGACCCGAAGGTGACTTCAAGGACTCAGGTTACACGAATAGGACTGATTTCTGATTCTTGCTAAGAAGCACCAATCAAGCTCAACTCAGTTATAGAACTAGAAGTGAGGCCTAACTGACCCTAAAAACGAAGCAGAAATCAAAGATAACAGTAGGGGGGATGCTCTTAAACGTACTGAAAGCTTGGCCCTCAAACAGTTAACCTCCTTCTAACGTCCTATGCAGAGGACGCCCATAACTAAAGCTAGGTACTAATATTCATCTGATTGAAGTGAGAAAATTTTCATGAATTGTTATTCTCTTGGAGCACAACATCGGAGCTGTCAGGAATTTCATTCCACGGCCGCCTAATTCTGGTTAAAACACATGATTCCTAGTTCAGCAATTCTGATTTCTTCTCGCTGACTTGGATTTGATTTATTCGGATGTATGAATACATACAGTCAGGGCTACCCGACTAGCCGAACCGTGTTAAAGCCTGGCGACTGAACAATATACATGTATAATATACAGGCGGTTACAAGGAATATTATAAAGACGTTTACAAAGTACAAGACATAGGGTATAAGTATGAATCGATTTTTTCTTACAAGTTAAAAACTGATAAGTGTAATATTATCTGAGATTTAAATCAACATTAAAAAGGCTGTCTAAGAGCTATCTGGCATGGTTGGTATATTTGTATAAGGCATGTGCAATATTGAAAAGAGGTTATTCAGTACGTATAGGGTGTTTGTTACTGAGTGCTGTGGAGATATTGTACACGCTCTGAAGTGGACGCAGTCCTCCTTGTTACTTTTGGTTGTCCACACGTCTCTTTGGTTAAAAGCCAAACTGGCGAGCTATAAACAGAAGACGTATTGAACGATAAAGGCACCTAATCTTGCCTTCCCTCTAAAGGTACTTCTAGGTTCTTAATAGGGTCGACAAAGGTCACACGCCCGTTTATACGCTTCGTGATAAGAGCTGCATTTGATGGAAATGCAATGAAACCTAAGCAATTGCGATCACATGACAAAAGCCCCAGTCACACATTCAGAACCTTCCTCCGAACACCAGCCGACCAAGGTTTTCTGAAGTTCGGGAGCAGTCTGACAAGATTTGGGCCACGCCTACCAAAAGACTCGAATTTAAGTCAAATCTAACCGGTAACCATGGCCACGCCCCGACCTACTCCCGAACACCAGCCAACCACTAGCCAAGCATAGCCAAACCTCCCGTGTATACACCCAAATATTTTAAACATTTTGTAACATTCGACTGATGCAGCCGAACAGTAGCCGACCTGGCCGAACACTGGCCGACATTGCTCCCAACCCTAAACGGCCACTGGAAGGACCCTAAGAAACGGAACTGCACTCACAGTGCCAGCAGCCCGTACAAACAGACTGAAAAACTCTTTCTTACACAAGGCAATATGCCTGTACAACGAGTCTATGCTGTAAGACACTCAGGACTCTCTGCCTTTACTGTTGTGCCCATGTGTGGCTTTTTGAGATGTTTTTTTATTGTTTGTATGTTGGTAGATGTATTGTAATTTTCATGTCAATTTGTATCTGCTGGACAAGTTTATTGTAAAAAATCAGTGTTATTCAGCATGTTTCGTGTACTGCTGCGAGGCTGGTTTTTATGAAATAAAACTGTAAACTGTAAACTGAAACCTACTACTAACCATGGTTGGGAGGAGTTCGGCTAGTGTTCGGGAGGCCATATTTGGTAATGTGTAACAGGGGCTTAAGGCCTGGTGAGAGCCAAGTCTAGGAAAGCATCAACGTGCGTATTCACGGATCCGGGCATAAACCAATCTATAAGGACCATTAGCCGCAGGTGCGCTGTAATACTGAATTGGAAAATATAAATCGTCTCATGGTAAATTCACTTGACATTACAGCACAGTGTAAATTTAGCAGTACATCACAATAATATAATCACGTACTTGCGGGTAATGTAAAGAAATGGACAGTTCTTTTGAAATAAAATTCAGAATCAAAATCGAATGAAAATGTATTTCGAACATATGAAGGCCTAAAATGTCATCTAAGAAACACAATAATGATAATTCATAACCTACTGTTAGATAATTCATTTCCAATTTTCTCAGAGCTGGGTAACAGAATATTCTACCTGCAGTCGGTCAAGTTTTCTGTTCTTTCTTCTTCGTTAAGTATATACTACCAAAACAGAGGATGGACTTCATAAGGCCCGTGGTATTGTTGTCCCGAAAGGGAAGGTATTTGCCACCGTTCCATTGGGGCAGATTTGGGCGTAGTGTGTAGTGCACTTACTTAAATGTCGACCCAGCAGTTTTATTGCCCATGATATGCCTTTGGATACGTACATGTACACGTTACTCACTTGGGCTACTCCGTAGCACGGACTCCAAGCTGGATGACCATGTGGAGAATTGCCATTTACATCTTTTGGGGGACCAGTTTCCTAACATGCAGCACCGGTGCCCAAGGATCCGAAGGTTTTGGTGAGTATCCCACCTTAAGAATTTCCACATGTTATCCTGTTAAGACCTTACTTCCAATAGTCAAAAAATATTATTGTCTCACAAAAGAGGCATGTCAGGATTGTTAAATAAGAATAGTTGCTGGAAGTAACGGTCTCCTAAAACAATTTAATATCTACAACCACAATGTCTGTACCTGCACTTTATAATACCCGGGTCTAGACACCTAAATTAAGTCTAGGCGCCTAAGATTAAGTCGATGTGTACATATAGCAGTAGATATTTGAAACGGCAAACCACTAGAACTCGAACTTTATGGACCATATCAATTAACTTAATATGAATTTATATTTACAATAACATTATTGTTACATTTTTTCCTGAAGAGTGCCGATGCACCCACCCGATGCATTTTCGTCTACCTATTAAAGATTACATTTATGTACACTAATTCTCCTTATAAGCTGCATTGGACTGTAGATATAAAGTACACACTACGGACATTATATCATCAAGCACTCTCTGTAACCATAAGAATGATGATAATGTTTTGAAGGATGTTCTTTTACGACAAATAAATAACCACGGCTCATCTGCTCTCTGTGGTAAAAGGCACCCAATGCAGTTGTAGGATGGCAAAACTGGAATATTCTGAACAAGGTAATTTGTATGATATTGACATATACTGCCCCATATTAGCACATTTGCTTCGAAACAGCGCAAAACAAGCCAAAAGGTGTGTCCTTTATTTTCTGGGAGGTACCCTCAAAATCAGCCCAGGATACCACCAGTAACCGTCTTCCGTTACATCTTTCGGCATTTTCGCTCCATAAATATCGATATACAGTGGGATAGCGTTGTTTCAACTTAGTATGTAGATGATTAGAATATGGACTTCAAATCTCGTTCTTAAGCCCCGAAATCAGCATTGGGCGCATTGATGACCGGTTTAACAAACAGCCAATATTGCTGTAATAAAATAACCTTATGCCAGTACCTCAGCCCAATTCACCCTTAATTTAAGTGTGCGGGTAATTACAGCCTTTATGGTTGCTGCTTAACTTGCCATCAAATCATTAAATGTAACGGCGGTTAGGCTGCGACTGCGTAATACCACATTTAAGCCTGCTTAAGAGGCGTGTGCCTACTCAAGTATGTAAGATAACATAAAGTATTCAATTGAGACTGCTTGAAAGGTCTTGCGTGGCATATGGCTGGTTAGATGATAAAAGCAGCATATCATTAACAACTCTGATGATAATGTCATTTCTTGTACTATTCAAACAGAGAACACAGTTATTCGTTACCATCCCACGTATTTCTAACTCAGTGCTTAGTGTCTATACATTTTTAACTACAAATCAGCAGAGCAGTAACCACGGAGATAGTAATGTTATTTTTGTCCACGTCAAACAGAAAATAGTTACTCAAGGCCATCTCACGTATTTCTAACTCAATTCGTAATGTATGGATAAATTTAGCTACATTGTAAAATATTAGCTTTCCTCAGCATTATAACATCCCTATTCCAGTGATGACTCTCATACTAATAAAAATACCTACGTTTAAGTTTCGTTGGCTATTCTAAATTCACACTATATCTTCAACAACATTTTAAGGTGAATGATTCCATATTATATATAATGTAATAATCATGATATGTAGGCTTTGTTCCGAAGATTAGGTTTCTTGGAAACAAGAATTTCAGAAAATCTACATATACATGTTACCAGCCCTCCGTAAAACAAATTGGTTGTAAAAGCATGTTGTAACATTTTCCAATCCATCCTTGTAATAGCCTGTCTTCTACCTTAACGGGATCAGACCCTAAATTTATCGTAACGTCAATCAGGGGCTTGGATACGGTTTGGAGGTGGATTACTGAGTGGCATCTTACAATAGATCCAATAGAACTTTCCGGAACACATAGTTGGTAGATTGAAAGTAGTTCCGGTCCAATCCAGCAATTTCTAATTACAGATTACACTGATACATGGAGACGAATCCTTCCTATATGTTTTACAGGCTTGAGTGATGTGTCTGTTGACAGGATGGTTATGTATCAGCTTTCCGAGAGGTAATGAGGTATTAGGCACCTTTTTCAAAGGGGAAGTAATTCTAGACGGTAAAAATTATCAAGCAGTTTCGGGTATTGTGTTAATGAAAAACGAGCTCAGCACAAGGCAACAAAAAATCGGTTAACGAAATGCAGCATACACAAAGATATCAAAACTGATCAGTTGCAGAGCTATAGAAAGCGACGTGGAGGCAATTTCGCCGATATGTAATAAGAGATTTTTTAAAAGATTATCGCAATGGATGTAGTTTTCGACGGTGGAAATTGTCAAATTCCGTTTCATATGCAATTTTGGGTGTTGTGTTAATGAAAAACAAGCTCAGCACAAGAGAACTGAAAACTTGAAACCAAATGCAGCATACGCAAAGATATCAAAACCAGTGGTCCAGCTGCAGTGCTATAGGAAGCCACTGGAGACCTTTGTAAAAGACTATAGCAAGGGATGTAGTTTTAGACGGTGGAAATTATCAACTTCCGATTCATATACATTTTCGGGTGTTGTATAAATGCTTGTTAAGTATACGTGACAAACATGGGGCCGAGTCTACATACTTGGTTAATCTAACTTGTACTTTGTATTTTTAAACACGTCTTTATTATGATGTATACTTAATATAATGTGTACTTTGTTCTTTGTTTCTGATTAGTAATTTACCAAAGATGTAAACAAAGGCATCCATTTATTATTACAGAGGTTCCAATTTTCAGACAGAAAGGTTATCAAACAGAATCCACTATTACATACCAGTCATGATAATCTAATGATGGTTCATGCATCTCACATTCACAATACCAGATCTTCTGCACAGAACAATTTCAGATTACCTAAACCTAAGACGAACAGTAAGAAGCGCTCATTCCTGTATCGTGCAATATTGCTGTGGAACGATCTACCACATCATGTTAAGACACTGAGTATATACCTTCGAAGGTTCAAGAAAGCTATCGTGAACAGTGTCACATGAGCCCAACCTCTAGTTTTTAAATTGTTAATATTGATTTGTGTGTCCATTGCTGATGTTTTTATGTATTTATGTCTTTTTAAATATATTCACTGTGTTTTCCATGTTTATATGTGATTATGTAATGTTTGAGCCTTGGAAGATTAGCCCTGCAGGGCTAAAAGGTTTCGCAATAAATGAAATGAAATTAAATAATTAATACTAAAATGCTATTTTTATAAGTCAAATGGAGAAAAAAATGAAAAAGGGGATAAAAGTGTGACCAAGCGATTAGTCATTGCGTGGGATTTGATTGATCAGTGCCCCAAGGAAGATTAGAAGGTTAATCCATTTTGGCCTTTTCAAATGTGTGGATGGGAGATAAGGTGTCTTATAATCTATCTTCTGTTCAGTCATTTATGTGTGTTCTCTATTGGAAGGAGCCTTGGCAATCGTGATCATTATGTGACTAATCAGTATACATTTGTAAAAGAAACCTGAGATTCCAAACCTCCAGCAAGGAGGGAATATATAATCTATGATGTTCACAACTGCTGGCAGTTTCAGGCATCACATTAACAGCAATGTTACCAGTAACGCTACATAACTTAAAAGATGGGTGATATCACAATCAATTGGCAATTCACATAAGGTTTCCCAAGTTAAAGTTTTCCTTCAAGGCTAAGTGTATAAGGTTATTAAGTTTAAAAGCATATTGTTGTTGCCAGCCCCACTAGCGTCGATAGCTTTTAAAATTAACGTTACAGCTACAGCTGGCCTCATGTATGTATTGATGCAGAATCGGAATACGTCTGCACGACATTGTTACTATACATATACAATGTATATGCTAATTAAATTTTACTGTTAAGTAAGACCAAGGAGGTTATACGCAAATAGTAATATCACCATTAGTATTAGATAGTGATGGATATATACTGTACTGTCATACCGCCAACAATAAGAAAACAGGCCATTTTTTAATAGTTAGTGTTTTAAAACAAAAATACAAATATGTTTCTCTTATGGTTATTATATATCAAATTCACCATTATCTTGAACACAAAAATAAATGTAAAACCGTCACTTATGATTAATTTCAGTTCTTGTGTGTTACACATAGGGAATTCCAGTAACGGAGCAGCAGGAACAACGGCCCAAAGGCTGCCTCGCCATAGTAACGACAGCAGAACGTTAAACTACAATAGTGTTTTATCAGGTAAGAGACTTTGGCATTTCTTTTCTTTTATCTTTTATGTGTGAAAGACTGTTAAAACATGCCAGGAATATGTAAGGATTGACCGTTACGGCAGATATGATAGGCCTTCTCAGATATCCAGTGAATTTTAATTTGTGGACAAATACTGACACCCCATTATAGATTGTGTTACGTTAAGTCCTGTGATAGTACACCTAATATGACGTAATATGTATCACGGATATATGACGTAATATGTATCACAGATTTCTCACGTGTTTAAAAATGATTAAATAACAGCGGATTATGTTACATTCAGGACAAAAGATGCCAATAAGGGCTCCGGCTACGCATCTAAGAGTGGCTGTATTCCAGGTAAGTTAGGAATTGTACACGATTTAATTCTATTTTCAAACGAAATAGAATAAAATAGCATAGAATATTTATCAATACTACAACACATTTAAAGGCCTACATTAATGTATATCTGGTATCTATCTAATAGTATCCATCTATCTATCTACAGGAATCTAATTATCTAGTATTTTCATGTGTATATATGTTGCTCCCTTTTAATCTCTCTAGAGAATATGGAGAAATTATAAAGCTAGTGCTTCGAAATAAGATCGTTGAATTCTATGCAGCATTGATCACGATTTTTTTATTCCTTTCGCCAATACCCAGAACATCCATAAGCTCGCTCAGTCAGAAAATGTCTGTCTAGAAAAATCGATATGTGAGGTTCCATGGTAGTGTAGGAGGTGTGATTACAAAAAGTAGCACCGTGCCGTGCTCTTATCGGCCTCCTTAAGATCGATAACAGACGACAATGTCAAATGCTTTGCCCTTAGGTCATTGATAACTTTGATATTATGTTGAATAAGGCATCCAAAGCAATTCCAAGGCGGCAAAAGTCAATTTTCTGGTCATGTTTTAATGTAGGACGTTGTCGTCGTTATACTCAGTTGAATCTATTCTATCCAACATTTTTTTACTGATGTTAACAAAAATAGAGACCTAAATGATATGCATATGTCAACAGGAAGAGCCCTTTGTAATGTTAAAGGAAACCTCGGCGGGAAGGAAGTTTGTTGGCTTCTGTGTTGACCTACTGGAGGAACTGAAGAAGACAATGGAGTTCGAGTACATTCTGCACGAGACCCCGGATCGCAAGTCTGGAAATGCGCTGGAGAATGGCTCGTGGGACGGTGTTATTGGTGAAATAATGAAAGGGGTAAGAAGATTTATGGCTTTTGAATTTTATTACGTAGTCTTTGGTTAAGATAAAGTAAACCATGAAATTTCATACTCCAAACGTATATTTTGGCTTTCAGTGACCTCCATATTTACAAATCTCCGAAAGGTCCAGTGTTGTTGATTTTTCGGAATGTTTTGGAACTGTGGGGGGGGGGGGGGTTGTGTGATGTAATAGAATCGGGTATTACACCACTTCCTGAATTCCTGCCCATAACCCCCGTCCATCGGATCCCCTTCAAACGTGACCTCATATCAATCAACTGTCAAATCACCTCCCTACCACCAGACAGGCGAAGCTATTAGGACAAGCAGAGGCACTAACCCAAAACTTAGACACCCAAAGCAATACTTCCGTACTCGGACGTAATGATGTTGTATGCTTTTATGGAATATGCTGTGCGTTATCTTATTTATGTTTACATATGAAGTTCATGAATGTACCAAGATATACCATATTTGCGAAAGGATTAACATAATAATAGGTGACTATCAGCTCTTCAAAATGTCATACCTGATCTTGAGACCAGACTGCCAGGTTTGAGCCACTCACAACGGGAAGGACCATTAGTAAGCCTTACTGTTAAAAAAATAGTGTGATGGCATCTTTAACGTGCTTAAGGTGTGGCTCTCCTCAGAAAAGGGACATCCGGCTTTACGCGCCCGATCCGACAGAGAACGTCCCTTACAGGAGCTAGGTACTCATTTACACCTGAGTCAAGTAAGAAAATATGTGCAAAGTGCCTTTCCCAAGGATGCAAAAATGGGGCCTTTCTGGGATTGAACCCAGAACCTTCTGATTCTGATGTCTAACTACAACACTGCCTTGCCACCATGTAACATCATTACGTCTAGGTACAGAAGTATTGCTTTTGCAATTGGTGGCTATATATATATATATATTTGATTTGGGTTAGAGTCTCTGCTTGTCCGGATCCTAGTAGCTTTGCCTGTAGGAAGGTGATTTTAAGCCCATTGAACTTCATCATTTCTTCAGAATGCAGACCTGGCAACTGGTTCTCTTACTATCACGTCTCAGCGAGAGGATGTGGTGGACTTCACCAAACCGTTCATGGAGTACGGTATCGTCATGGTGATGAGACGAAGCGAGGACACGGAGAGGGACACATTTGCCTTCGTACATCCATTCTCTGGACTTGTATGGGCAGGCATAATTGCAAGGTAAAATAAACATTACTTATATCTAATTTTGTCATTTACGAAACCGTTTATAAATATTGTCCTCTCTGTTGCTAGGGAAACGTGTCTATCTAGTTCTATGCCTGATTGGGTTACGATAAGGACCAGGCATGGCTCTGGGTAGTCTACGCGTTTCCAAAATCTTAAGAACGTAGATTTACACCAGGCAAGTTATAATAGTCTTTATTTTCTTTTACACAAGTTCTATAGAGCAGTAACTTCTCAACTATGGCCAAACAAAGTTCTTTGCTTCTTGACGGCAACGACGGATCCAATGAAAAGAACTTAACAGATTCTTCAACTCATTTTCGGACCTACTGTTGTAACACTGATTATGCTTATTTACACAATTCAGCCATTCTGGCTGCTATGTTTGCGACAGAGTTGAAATAAACCATTTATAACATCTAATGATAAGTGTAATATTTACATTACCCAATCAATGCCATCAAGTTCGCTGTTCTTACACTACAATTCTAGAAAATAATGGTTTATTGTTGAAAGTATATTAGGCTGGCTTAAAGAATTATTCCTGTAATTGTAATAACTGAACAATAGTTTTACAGTGATTACAAATGCAGTGGACGAAAGTCCATGACTATTGCATTTCCTCGGAAAAAAAACTTTGCGTATTTGCAAATATTATTCAGTTGAGCCTAACTGTTTTAAACATTACTATGATATATCCTTAATTAAGCTTGGTATCAAGATAGAGAAAGTTAACAGAAGATTGTGTGTACTGAATGACACTACGAGAAGGTCACAGTTCCAGAGTCGGTGAATCCTTGTGAATCCATATATGTCGGGATAGGGCAGACTTAGAGGCTGCAGAATAGCTACAATGGTCACAGTTGTAGGGTTTTTCACTTGTATGGCCTGTCATATGATGGGCTAAGGAAGACTTCATAGTTGCCCTGTACCCACACTCCCCACACATGTATGGTTTCTCACCAGTGTGTTTGACTAGCTGGTGTTGGTTCAATGTAGATTTACGTGCAGCAGAATAGTCGCACAGGTCACACTTGTAGGGTTTTTCTCCTGTATGGGTTGCCATGTGTCGAGATAAGGTAGTCTTAAAAACAGTCCTGTACCCACACTCCCCACACATGTAGGGTTTATCACCAGTACTAGTGTGTTTGGCTAGATGGATTTTCTGGGATGTAGTATAATCACGCTGGTGACATTTGTCAGATTTTTCCCCAGCATGAGTTCTCATATGTAGGGATAAGGCATGCTTCCAAGCTGTCCTGTGCCCACACTCTCCACACATGTAACGTTTCTCACCAGTGTGTTTGGCTAGCTGGTGTTGATCCAATGAAGATTTAAGTGCAGCAGAATAGTCACACTGGTCACACTTGTAGGGCTTTTCCCCAGTATGAGTTCTCATATGTAGGGATAAGGTTTTCTTCCAAGCTGTCCTGTGCCCACACTCTCCACACATGTAAGGTTTCTCACCAGTGTGTTTGGCTAGCTGGTGTTCATCCAATGTAGATTTACTTGCAGCAGAATAGTCACACTGGTCACATTTGTATCCACGTGTGTGTGTTTTCATATGTTGAGATAAGGTAGACTTCTCATTCGCCCTGTACCCGCACTTCCCACACATGTAGGGTTTGTCTAGGGTGTGTTTGGCTAGATGTTGGTCCAAATCGGATTTCTGTGCAGCAGAATAGTCACACTGGTCACACTTGTAGGGATTTTCAATAGTATGAGTTTTTATATGTCTGTTTAAGGCTGATTTAGCAGCAACCCTGTAGGCACACTCCCCACACTTGTAGGGTTTCTCCTTACCATTGTGGAACTGTTTCATATGCTTGAATAAGATAAACTTGTAAGGCGTCCTGTATCCACACTCTTCACACATATAGGGTTTCTCCTCAGTATATGTTTCTGGTTGACTGTCCATGCTGGTTTCTGTAGGCTGATCTTCAACATTGCTTGCATCAATGTCCCCTAAAACATCGGCAGGAGACCCATCATTGAGGTTCTGAGAAACTGCTGTAGGAGACCCGTTACCTGCCTCTGCCATTTCTAACCTAAAGGACAAAATATTTGGACAAAAGAGTGAATACATCAATCAGAGGTGTATTTGTGGAAAAAAATATTCTGGTGAGAGCCCTATACCCAGGGTCATTTCACCTCTCTGTGTATGCAACCCCGCTTAATAAACATTGTAATCCGCAATGAAAACAAACATAGTGACTGGACATATGTCGTCACCGCCGATCGCCACATCTTATGTCAAAATACAGCAACTTGGGATGTTAACTCATCATAGTGTATTCCAGTAGATTTCACCCCCCCCCCCCACCCTTCATGTGTATTCCGGTGTATTCCACGAATCTTCTACTAAGTACTAGTACATGCAAACGTTTCCTCAACGTTGCGTAACCATAAAACAGTTTCTATAGCATTTTCTTTTTCACTTTGATGATACCATAGCACCCTTCGTTACCTTTCTTTCTATATGGCCTCTTTGTCTCCTCCAAATCATTATGATTTGACGGGTAGTTTCGCCCCCCTCCCGGCTCCCCGGAAGTCCTACATTTCGTCCTAATGTAGCCCATATACGCTAGAAATGACCTCTATCTCCTATGCTTCATGATAATACAGTGATTTTTCGCTTAATCACGTTTCTTACCTGCTTCCAGTGATGATTTTTACCTCCGAAAAATTCCCCTGGCGTTTTCTCTTTCCCTGCAACAGCTTGGGTGAAAGGTCAGGATACTGTGGGGTGAAAGGTTATCTTTTGTACCTGGTTATCCACTTACTGTCTTGAAAGACATGTCGTGAAATTAACAATCGTTGAATTTACAACTATATTTGTAGTAATATTGTTTTAAAAATTGTGCTAAAAGAGAGACTTTTTTCGTGAACTCAGCATGTTCGCAGTGGGTATCCTGTTGTATTTGACGAGCCGAGCCCGCTATCGCCTGGGTGTTCAGAGTTACCATGCCGACAATGACAGAGACTTCAACCTCAGGAACAGTCTCTGGTTCGTGTACTGGTCTCTTATGAGGAAAGGTAACTGCACGAAATGTTGGATTTACCAATGACAGTAAATACCAGTAAAGTGGAGTAATTTTTATTTTTTGTAAACAGTACAGTACTTTGCAATGTTAGTAAATAAAATTCAAGTCCGGTAATTGCATTTACTGCGCCATTGTTAAGTGTATTAAAAGCAGCATTTCAATTACAGATTTACTATAGCTATAGAGAAAAAAAACAGAGCACAAGCTCTGATTCGGTCGAATAGCCTAATTCTAAAGCCCTAATCCTCTGTGCCACGCATATGCCTTGCGAAAATTAGTTTCCGCTAGTTAGCTATGTCTTGATATAACCAAGCAAATTATTCAAATCAATTCAATAATGCAATAGAGAGAATTTAACAATGATGACCTGGTGCAATGTTTGTTTGATCCGATAGGTGGCGAGCCTCCCCCACGGTCCCCATCCGCTCGGATCATCACCGGTGTGTGGTGGTTGTTTGCACTCATCGTCGTCTCCACCTACACCGCCAACCTCACGGCCTTCCTGACGGTCAGACACCTCAGCGTCCCCGTGTCTTCTGTGGAAGATCTCGCCGCGCAGAGTTCCATTTTGTACGGGATCACGGATAAGGGCTCATTATTAGATTTCTTCAAAAATCAGGAAGGTACACAAGCTTTAATTTGTTCAAGACCCGTGCAGGCGCCTTAGGGCTTACATATCATGGCAGTAGATTGAAGAAACATTTGAAATGTGGTATTTAGAGGAATTACTT
The DNA here is from genome assembly GCA_013266295.2 of Branchiostoma floridae x Branchiostoma japonicum. Lineage (NCBI taxonomy): Eukaryota > Metazoa > Chordata > Leptocardii > Amphioxiformes > Branchiostomatidae > Branchiostoma > Branchiostoma floridae x Branchiostoma japonicum. The sequence continues at coordinate 5,101,051 of CM023832.1, forward strand.
GTTCAAAGTGGCATGCAACAAAAATTGAATTTTTTGTTATTTAAAAAATCTTCACGTAAATATCATTTACTTCAACTTTTTAGCATACTTGTGCCATTACCTCACATTTCTAAAAATGTGATTGGCGCTAAAAAGCTCATATTAGACGCACGCCTTTTGTAGCACCACCACAAGCTACTGGAACGTAAACAAACATGACTGACAGCTGCGGCCCTCGGTAAAACCTAAACGACGTCATAGGAGCCTACTCAAGAATGTCTTGATCACCTGCATATTAGAGATGTGCTTACTTCAATGGATAATGATACTGTATTACGGAATCTCTTTGGCTTTTTTTCATGTTGTTGTTTCAGGAAATATAAAGTCATACTCTAAATACTCAGTATTGTGCTTTCTGTATCGTCCTAATGTTACCCAATGCAGCTTCAATGTAGAATTTACCTGTTCGATTACAATTCCTGTCTGTATCTTGCTTTTTAAATGTTTTAGGCACCAACTCTGTGTATGAACGCCTGTGGCACGCGATGAAGGCAAGACCCGGGGAAAGTTTCGTCAGTTCTGTAAATGAAGGAATGCACCGTGTTCTGACCAGTAACTACATCTTCATGGTGCACGATCCGTACTTTCAAAACAGAGCGAGGAGCGATACGGAGTGTAGACTAGCCACGGCAGGAGCACCTTTCCTGTACCGCGGGTACGGCATTGCCACGCAGAATAACAGCCCGTGGACGGAACAACTATCTTTAGAGTAAGTGTTGCAGCTTTTTATCAATATCGTAGGTAGATAAAGAATCGTCTTCGACGTAAACACCTCATTAAAAACATCAACTAAGGCTATATCAGTTGTCAAGAACCCACGTGAGCTATTTCTATACAACAATCTTTATTCACTTAGAATCTTGCGGCTCCGGGAGTCCGGGAGAATAGATCTTCTTCGCGACACGTGGTGGCCCAGGAGCAGCTGTAGTCTGGACGGCTCCAGGAAAGATGCGAGCGCACGCGAGCTCGCCATGGCGGATTTCATCGGCATCTTCTATTTACTTGCCGGGGGTGAGTAGCACGCCGGCAGAACGTACTGAGCCTCCGCAGAACCCGTATTTTTCACGTTTTTAGTCGGGTGCTCTGTCGATATTACATTAGAGCTTTAGACGGGATGTCATCCTTCATTGCGTGAATACAACCTTAAACGAGACGTTCTGCCAAAGTGCTATGCACAATACATTCCGGGTTTCCCGCAGGCGCAGTACTTTCTGCCTACATGCTGGGGTGGGTGAACTAGAGGTGTCCGCCATGTCGGTTTGGTGTGCCCAAAAGAACAAGACCCATATAAATCTAAATATGTTTTATGTATTGGTGTATTTATGCCATGCTTTCATTACCGTTATAAGATACAAGCATTTAAATTAGCTTGACTTGCATGATTATATTTACCAGGGTTAAGAACATCATTTATGTACTTGTAAGGCTTGGGAACGATCTTATTTAGTAGTCATGTCATTCTGTATACGCCTTTTTATTTATCTGTATGGAATTTGCCTCAACAGGTTGCGTTCTCGGATGTGTAGTGGCGGTACTAGAAATACTTTGGTGTCGATTCCGAGGATTTCAGACGAAGGTAACAACACAACATTGACCTGCGTGGCCGAAATCGTTACATGAATGTCAACAAGAATCTATAATGTGTTTTTCGGCACCTTCGGTACAGGTCATTACGTGATACAACTACTGCGCACTGATATATTTCATCCACGGTGTATATCCCATTATTACAAGTATATTTCATGGAAAGATGTTGTCACAGACTTTAATCACAATCATGTGCATCTATTTCTCGGAAATATTGATATACATTCAAGTACAAATAAAGTTAGGTCACATAAGCTACTAGGCAAACTTACATCCAACTATGCTTACAGTCCGTACACAAATACAGACATGGAAGTTGTTGATAGTTCTTTCAGCAAACCAGGATAGAAAGATGTAGAAGGATACAATATTTTGTATACATGTTTTAATTTTTGTTTCTAAAATTCTTAAATAGGTGGATCAACTGGACACATTATTTAACAATAACGATTGGTAATTTATTAGGCACTCTTCGTATCTTACAACCATGTTGTGGCTATTATATAAAATAATATCATTGTTATAGATATGATGAGTTATAAACATATATTTTACAGGGTGTGGAAGACATCGAGGAAGGCAATCTCCAAGAACTGCTGAGAGGTTTCTCCAGGGGTCAGTACGCAATACTGATACAGAGGAACACTTACAACCAGAAGCCCTGCAGCTGTCATAACAACGCAAATACTGATACTACCAGATTGTAAGAGTTAAAGAATAACTGTAAAATTATCGGTGAATTAGAAGAATATACAAGTTTATTAGGCAAATACATCCTCGGGAAACATTCCTTGACGTAACGAAATAAAGGGCTGATGTCCATAACTGATGTGAATATATAAGGGTTAATGATCTGCACCTAGTAGGTGTATATGGTGTAATAAGGCCTTGCCAGTTGCTATAACCACCAAATAAAGCTACAGATTGAGCGAAGCTAACGCTGATAGGTCGAGAGGTCATTATTCACCTCAGGTTATGTTAGGATATCATAAACACCTAGAAATGGTGATTTCTTCTGGCCAGTTGTCACATAGTCACAGACCAAAAGGTGGGATACTATCCTATAGCCTATTGGCACTGATACTGACCAAGAATGTTGTCATTTATTTTGCAAGTCCTTTACGTATATTTCCAGTGGCAGTGACAGTTGCTCCAATTATACAACTACGTCCTTTATAAATACTCACACTATTGTAATGACTGATTAATTGTCAATGCTTTTCCTTCACCAAGAACTAGTTACAAATACCTACTAAAATCCGCCCCACCCCTCACCATGTGTCGGTCCAACAGTCACGGTTAATTGATTTCAATTCCCCAATAATCAATATCATATGTTGGCTGCTGATTGGTTAATCCATTCTTGGATAAATCTGTATTATATATTTCATGCACATTTCCAAACCGGGGCCCGACCGGGTAGTCTTATGGAACGAAGAGTATGAAATTAAAGACAACAAAGCACAAAAATGTTGACAAAATTACTAATGGGGACTATTTGCGTATATTCTCGATATAAATTGTTTATTTTAATTGAAACAGCCCGGCCGGGCCCCGGTATAGAAATGTGACCTCAGCATTACTGCAGTGAGAAGAAGTGAATGACATTGGACAATGTATGCGTTTACCAGGTGTCTTTCATTGAACTTATGTGGCTGTTTTAGAATTACTCTGTAATATATACTGTAAAGATGTTAAAATTATAAAGATACACACAGAAAGAATGTACATAATTATAAAAGTACTCTGCAAAATCAAAAAAGGCAACCCTTTAAGTGATTAGATATGTGTACTAGATAATAGTAGTTTCTATCAATCAGTCAATCAATCAATCAATCAGTATTAGCCCTTTTGAGAAGTAGAAGTGTCCGACTACTTATGCTAGTTGTACATACAGAATACCTACATTTGTGAATACCAGAGGAGCATTTTACATTATACTGTACCTAACCTATTAGACTTTCAAACATTGTGAATCTTGAAGTCACAGAAGACTATTATGATTGACGATTATCTATGTTAAGGTCTTTCTCTTTATTTATTCCAATATTTATTTTCCATTTTTAAACCCCAATTCTTAAACCCGTCAGAGGCCCCATGTTATAACGCAATCGTTACTGCGCCTGGCCGTTTATAGATATGTAAGTATGCATGAAACATTATTGACTGTGTGTAAAAGAGGACGGGTAATAAACATGCGATATTGAAGCACAAAAATTCTTGATTGCTTGCACAAGCTAGTTTGCGGTAAAGGTAAGAGATCAATTGACTGGTTGGAATGGAATGGAATAAATGGTTCGTTAACGTTAAGGCCCTTTCGCAGCAGGAGTCAAGGTGAACTAGGTGGAATGCAGGAGTGGCAAAATCGCGCCACATTCAGGAAACTCTGGTTATATCCCCTTCACACTAGCTGCGGAGTGAGTCGGAATGCCGTCCGATTGAAATTTTCTTTTATACCCATGGCTATTTGAAGTGCATTCTTCAGCATTCGGTGTGTATTCCAAATACTCAGGACCATTTCAGTTCTCTATTGAATGAAATCAGAATATTTTGATCGGCCAAATAGAGACGAGCCAAATATTATTTCTGTATTAACGCCATCTTTTTTTTTGCACTCTGCCACCAATGGGATCTGGCCACATAACATAAAAACAAAATCAGTTCAAACTGAATATAGCCTATAACATTAACAACAAAAATGAAATCAATATAGTAGAATATACAACATATAACAATGAAATAATGTGAAGAAACATAACAATGATCAAAAGTAATCGAATTATTAGATCAAATCAATAACACAAAGCTAGCACTCAATGTCACATTTAGTTAACACAATAATGAAAATATTATGACAGAAGTTATAGATCACCAACAAAGCAACAAAGAAAACTCAGGTTACATCGCCAGACTGAAGAGAAGCGATAAGATGAACACACTGGGTCTAGAATATGATGGATATCCGTCTTACGGCAAGGCGAGATAGAGTAGAAATATTCCTCGACGACTGCCAGTTACTCCATAAAAGAGCACGGGGGGCACACATAAAATGATTTGTCTTTTCCCACAAGATCTTCACAACTTCCCCTAAAATCTTCCGATAAAACTGTTGGCACCAAATGAAGCCATACATCAAGTTCACTCAAAAAGTGTTCTTATATTACAAACATGACTGGAATTCTAACAGCATTAATTCTGACATTAAAAAAGTGCCATGTGTGTCTTTCTCTGGTTGCAAAAGTTCAATGCTTATTTTCTAGTTATCGCAGCCACTTAACGTTGACAAATAAATCAAATCATTTAGTGTAAATTCCTCCAACATAATCTAATATATACATTGTACGATTCCTGTTAAGTACTTGTAAAACACTGGTATTAGCTTTATGAACATCAGATTCAGTAGCTATATGGGGACTTGAGGACATTTTTTCCAAGAATAAAAAGGCAAGTATTGAAAGTGCACTTTTTACGAAAGTCTATTCGTACAGGCATTCATGAACAAATACTAATCCTTAAATTCCGACATACAGTCCATTCACATTTTATTTTAGTGTTTATATGTTATTCATATTTTCGTGAATTAGTACAACTTTAGGATTGCCTATCATACAACACCTAGACTATGTTTCAGTTATTTCATGTCTACTTCTGACCTCTCCCGCTCACTTATAACTTAACCTCTAATATCACCGCCAATTTTCTGTCTACCAATTGTATAAGTTTCTCTTCTTTATATTACATTGAGTTGTATTGTAGCGGACTCCAAGTAGAATAGTGTAACATGTATGTTACACTAAAGGAGATCCTAATAAAATAAACAAACAAACAAACAGTGTTAGCTGTCTGAATGTAAATGCTGTCTTGTGGTACAAAAACCTATTTTTCGGTAACATTGCTATTGATATAACAGACCTTCATTTAGAGCCTGTTTAATTTTATCAATATGGTCTCCCAATAGTGAAGGCACAGTTAACAGAAGAAATATGATATGTTTTAGAATAAAGCACTCAGAACGACTTGTCTATTGACTTTTCACGGATTCCCGTCTTTGTTCGTTGACTCGATCTTTTGAAAGACGACGCGAATCTCTCCGAGTTCGACGCTTCGTATACACTCTCTTAATAAGGCATGGTCTGTACATTCATGTCCTTCGTCCATAGGTACGGTGTGTTGGCTCTGTAAAACAAACAAACAAACAAACAAACATACACAATAAAACAAATAACAGTTAACTTAAAACATGAAAGACGAGTTGTAGAGTAGCACACGATAATTTACTCCATGGTTTTGCAAATGGATAACGATGGGTACACATTTTACAACAACGCAGTTATTTTAAAGGAGATCCTAATATTTATATAAGCATAGAACACTCTCAAACCTCTAAAGAATACGTTATTGATTCAAATTCTATAAAAGCATCATACAAACTCAGTAATGTTGCTTACCTCCTTGACGTGATGTGTTTTCTGCCAGAAGATTTCGCAAAGGGCAACGACAACTCCGAGCATCAGACCACAGAACAGCAGGTAAAACACGCCCTGTTGTGTTGGGTATAAAACAAAAAGATCTACATGTACTCATGGCAATGTCATTGTCTTTAACTTTGATTACTATAAGCATGAAACGTCTCTGTGCTGGTAGCTTTTGCAGTTGTTTCTTCCAACACATACGATCCATTAGCAAATTGAATTAAATGTTTTTAAAATTTGATTGAATGAAATTAGAATTCTTATAGAAATAAAATTTTTACGTGGTAGTATACAACTTTAGGTGCTCTTTTTCTTTATATTTACACTTGCTGATTTTCAATTTACACTTGCTGATTACCGATAAAGTTTCATATTTGCAAAGAAATGTACCTTCAAGTCAGCTAGCGTTAGACCGCTTGCATTGGCGCTGGGATCGGACCCATCTAGTGAGCAGTCAGATTTTGGCCACCACCGGTCCCTCAACGTGTTGATTCTGCCCAACTCTCGCAACTGTAAGATGCTGCATGATGCGAAACAAAATATGTGATGAGAGCCACTCATATCGCTTGTGGTTACATCAATTTTGCTAATATGTAACCAGCCTTAACATTGCCTCATGAAGGATTTTATTTTTTGAGCCCAGTAACCATTGTACGGGCCAACTTTGGTGTGTGTTACGCATTGTCCTATAGCATAGGCTTTCCTGGCAGCATAAGAAGTCTATCAGTCAAGCCAGTTTTTCAAGTTAATGTCGTTCCGGCTATCTGAGAATCGGAGCAACGACGATAACGATAAGCTTATTAATTCGGTCAGCCATCTTACCCGACAGTGAGTTTCTCTGTCCAATGACTGCGGTTCCTTGTTGCAATCCCATAGCCTCCATAGACAAATGGTGCCCCGACCATGCTTAACTGGCATTCAGGATCTTTCATCGCCTGTTAGTACGAGATTAAATTAAAGAATAGCCTTATATGTTCGACTGTATTGTAAACGATAGATGTAGTGTAGCATAGCTTTAGTTGTTTTATTTCTCCGACTGTTCAGGAACACTACAAGAAATTATTATTTACGTAAACATTTCATGTAAAACCACGGCATTTAGCCACCATTGGCAGAAATGTGCAAAATAAAGATCACTCATTCATTCAGTATGAGAAATAAATGTCAAAGTCATTATCCTGTAAAGAATTTTAACAAAAAAGTTTAAAAGGTTATTTAAAGATCATGAACAATTAGATTCGTTTGATAGTATCTACTACAAATATATTTCCAGCTACGTTAATGAATACACATAACTGCATGTATATTCATATAATGGTTTCTACCACATTTAGACCATTTTTGTCGACATCAATACTACCTAAGATGTCGTTATAGCTAAATTGCTAGATTGCAAGTTAAAGTAAATGTCGGGAGAATTTGTAGGAAAAAAATTGAATACCAAAGAAATATCAACAAAAAAGTTCTCGGTAATGCCCTCTCTGGCTAACTTTGGCTATAACGCTGCAACCTATCATATCATATCATATCGCATTACATTATTTTATGTAACATATCATGCCACATGCTTTGCTTATGGAATTACCTCGTACACGAAATACGTGCCATCAGTTATAAAGGCATATCCTCCTTGTCTCGCTCTGTCCATCCCCTCGTGAAGGTTGCTGACAAAGCTTTCCTGGGGGTTTGCCTTCATGCCGTACCAAAGTCTTTCATAGATAGAACTTGTGCCTCAGGAGAGAAAAGTAAGATTAACTAGGACGTCGTAATAACGGTGCAAAGATTGGTACAAAAATTAGCTATACTGTATTAGTTTAAGTTATGACCCTTTTTGTTCAATGTAAGCGGTAGACCTAGGTTACCAGACGAAAGCACAACATTTGACATCATTACTTTATGGTTGTTTTTTTTTCTCAATCCAGTTATATTAAAAAAAGTTCCTGACTTTAATCCTTTGTGGGTATAATATACTCACTCTCTTGTGCTTTGAAGAAATCATACAGAGACCCGTGGTTGACGATGCCGTACTTTACTTTAGTTTGCGAGGCGAGATCATCCAGAGATGTGACGGGATGTTTGAGGCGTTTGACGGTGAGGAAGGCCGTGAGGTTGGCGGTGTAAGTAGACACGACAATCAGTACGAACAGCCACCAGAATCCAGCCATGATCCTTGTGGACAAAGATCGCGGTGGTGGCTCTCCTCCTGTTGAATTTTAGAGTACAGAAATGTTGCTAAAATCCTTTGTTATCCATAAGAGAGACATGACTGATTGATAGACTTGCAAACACCCTTCCTAAACATTGCACAGAAGTTGGATTCACCAATGGTAGTAAAGTCGGGTAATGCTTACTTTCTAAACAGTACCGGTCATTACAACGGTAGTAAATAAAAGTCAAGTTTGGTAATTACATTTACTACCATTGTTTAGTCCGAAATTACCAGGCTTGACTTTTATTTACTTCCACTGAAAAGTACCATTTAAAAACATTATCCGACTTGAATGGCATCTATTGCCTTTGGTAAATCCACCTTTTCTTGTGGACCCGGTGGTACGATCGCAAACTGGGTTGTCTGGCGTTTTTGTCGGCGGTCGGTTCTGTCACAGTCTGGTTGATAATACTACATCAAAACCGTACGACGTCTTATGACGAAGTTACCCAGCCGTAAAATGTTTATCTTCGAGAAAACAGTAAACAAAGACCCAAGTCAACAGACATGCGCAGTAATTTTAAAACACAAAGTACGACGTGCAAAGTCTAGTAAACAACAAACGTTTAGGCTACCACGTCAATTACCATCGCTGTGTATGACCAAGTCAGATCAAATTTCTGTTGTTGTTGTACATCACATTACGTAAGCAAGAATCTCAAAGCATGGATTATTTACAGTAGTGTCACATTCCGTGTACATGTTGTGTTCAAGCATAAATACCCAGATGAGACCTTACAAAAAGGTAGATAAAATCATTGTTATAAACGTGGTATGTTCTCTCGTCAAAGACCAAAAGAAGCTATAATAGCTTCAGGACAAGGTTAGTATTTGATTACCTTTCCGTATCATGGACCAGTAGACAAACCAGAGGCTGTTTCTCAAGTTAAAGGCCCTGTCGTTGTTGGCATGTCTGTCACCGGCGTTCATCTTCAGCCGCAGTCTGCTGGTCAGGAACAGCAGGATCCCCACGGTGAACATGCAGGTGAGGATACACAGCCATACCTGGGAACGAGAGAACTAAATCAACCCAATGCTATTCTTCAGCCGATATGTTAGAAGTAGACTGGTTTATTCCTTCATTCCTTCCTTCCTTCCTTCCTTCCTTCCTTCCTTCCTTCCTTCCTTCATTCATTCATTCATTCATTCATTGAATATTATTTGCATTGCTACATTATTTTCATTAGTGTTTAACAGTTTATTTGTTGTTGTTACTCTTCTCGTTATTACTTTTATTGTCATGATTTATTGTTACAATTACTGTTATTGTTATTTTTGTATTGGTTATCATTTATTGTAAAGTTTTGTTTATTGTTTTTACTTGTTTGGTTAGGGTGTTGTAAAGGAATATTTTCCTGTTTGCCCTCAACCATTTGCATGTTCTTACATGTAATAAAGTGGAAATAAATAAATAAATTCAAGTATACATGTTTGAAAGCCATGGCAGCCGTAGGGCTGAATTGTAGACTCTTCTTACATATTGAAACACTTTAAAATGCTCTACATTATACTGTAAACTTACGTACGTATGTATGTATGTATGTATGTATGTATGTATGTATGTATGTATGTATGAACTTGAAAGATTGCTTGTCACCTGCCAATGGAATGGGTGGGCAAAAGCCAGGATGTGCCTATCTTCCAGTGACGGTCTGCGCATGACAAGTACGTTTCCATATTCCATAAAAGGTTTGGTGAAGTCAACAACCTTTTCCCTCAGTGACGTAATAGTCAGGGCAGAGACGGCCAGGTCAGCCTTCTATAAACACATCAAATGATTTTAGATTATATTTATTAATTAAATAGTATAGGAATATAAGATAACTTCTTAAAGATAGATATAGGGGAGAATGATACTTCTATTATATGTCTGTTACCAGCTATTTCAAAACTTATAAACGCACGGCAAGAAGTCCTATGTTTAAGCACACCTTAAAGCTTGCGTAAAGGTACATGCAAGTGAAGAACTGGAACCTTTACACATGCTTTAAGGTGTGCGTAAATAATGGATTTTCTTGCAGAGACGGTCCCTACAGACAACCCATCTGTATCCCTAAACAGTAATATATTTGTGAGTCTTAATGAATGAATAAGCGACCTCAAGTACTCAAACTGAATCATTGTATAGAGTGTATCATAGTTATTAAATGTATGAATATAGATGAAGTTTTATCACACCCATGTAGTATATAAAAAATAAAATAAAAACATACCTTATTAACAAGCTGACCGATAACTCCCGTCCAGTTCCCGTCAGGAAGTTTATTTCCTGCAATATTATCTGGGCTTTCGTACAGTTCATAACGGAAGTCTATCACGGACGAAAGATCATTCAGCAGATCCACACAGAATCCACTCCACTGGAACCCATCCTGACTCGCTCGCTTGACTATGAATGGAGATCTCTAAATACGGAAAATTATCATCAATCAAGCAATAGGGTCATTCTGGTTTCCCTGATTTAGTAATATATATAAAAAAGGTACAAGCACGCGCATGTACAAATGCCTTGGCAAGAATATAATTTTGATACATATTATTGTATTATTTTTCGCTGCTCTAAAGGCACCCAAAGCGATTTCAGGGCAGTATTAAGTTGAATCAACCATATCCCATATCAAACTGATATCTATGAGTCAAAATGCAATGTCGCTGACAAAAAATGGTTGCTTGTTTCGTATGGTAGGCTGGTTCTAGCTATTTCTAAGCAGTACAGAAAAATAAAGGGACTCCTCAAGTAGCTTGTTTGGGGGGCTATTTCAAACGCTTCAAGTATAAAATCATAACGAAAATCTACTAAAGTGGCAGTTAAATGTCAATATCAGACAGATTTCCTCATCCAGTATATTTGTTGCTTTGCCGCCATGAAATTGCATTGGATGCCTTTATGGCCACTTCACGTCGACCTTACAATAATGTGTAAATTCAAATACACGGGTGGCAGCATTGTCAGTAGTGCAATATTCTATAGATATGTTGTAAGCTGAAATGCTACATGAAATATACGTTTCACTGGTAACATGTGCACCGTACCTCAAAGACAGCCACCCTTAGCACTGGAGTGTTCATCGCTTTGGTTGAGTAGTCAGTCACATTCAAACTGCGGAAACAACAAAGAAAGGTGGTTGCCTGTGATGTCCTTGTGATACAAGGTGAGGTTTTCGCAGCTATTTCGCAGCTAGTTGTCAATATTTGGTCTGTAAAATAGCTAACAGCAGATTGCGGAAAGCACTAGTCGACTATAAAATATTTACTAAATGCAGGCATATTATTCTTAGTCACATGGATTACCATTAACTCAATATTATCGAGGATGTGTGAAACCCAAATCTACGCTTCCAGCGTTGAACATCAAGAAATATCCGAATTTCAAACAGCAGAATACTTTCAACGAGTTGAGAACATGCGTAAGCATTTCGATGTTCCTTGTTGGTGCCCCATACACCTCGCTGTAAGGGAAATTGTCCATTAGTCGCTCACAGTTTTGAAATCTCAAAGCGCCATACGGTCGTTTCCAAGTTCATACAAAACCGTAATGTTGATGCATGATCATAAAAGTTGTTGGGAACCAAAAATTACTTGCCGCTGACTTGGTATATTGCTTCAAGTTCACTCAATTTAAAACCCCGATAGAGAATTGCGTTTTACAAGAGACTAATCAAACAATAAATCTCTATCAAAGTTTGCAAGCTCAGTGAGATTTGTATGTGTACGTGAACACATTAGATATCAATCGTAGTTGATAATGTAACCAGCCTCTTCCATTTGACATTTTATATCGATTTACGATTTTGGAAACAGCTGGTTTGCAGGCTATCAGATAATCTTTACAACTCCCTGAACGGATTTTCCACCTACCAATTATAAAGACGTATTGACACGCCAGATTTGTTCACTGATACCCATGATTTTCTATGTCTTTTTTGTAATTATTATTCAGCTTGTGCATTCCGACAGCATAGGTTGCCATTGACAAAGAACCAGCTTTCTTTATATTGCATTTTCTCATTTAGCTAGAGGGAATGGGGATATATTCTTGGAATAACAAAATCCGAGTTGGACGTGACACGATTTTAAAACCCTAACTCCAAGAGTGAATGGAAACCTACCCGCGAGTATTAGATGCATCATCAAAAGAGGATCGAGCGTTAGATGTGATGTACCTGACTAGTTGTTGACCCATCAACAGTATATTAATATGAGTTTGAAAAAAATAATCAACCACAACGCTTATACGTCATGTCCAAAATAAAAATAAAACAAAACTCATCTCTATCTGAAAAAAAATCAAAATGACTAAACGACATATATTGAAGGAATCCATGGCAATTTAGCTTATTTATGTGACGAGAACATCTGCTAACTACATAAGGATTTCCTTCTGCAGGCTTCCGGTTGTAATTGTCTCTGGGGATTAAAGGAACAGTTCTATCTCTGCATCAAATAGCCCAAACTACGCCTACAGGGGTCCATGCTCAGTGTATGGAACAAGGCACATAGATTTTAGTGAGTAATTGGCTTCACCGTTATACCTGAGAGACAATAAGGGTTTTATTAGCCGGAAATTGTTATGAGCATCGTTTAAATGTACATGGGCCATCGTAACCTTCCTCTAGCTTCAGTCTCATGGCACTCACTAGATGATAACGTCTTTACACAACAACATGAGTGGCTAGGATGTCTAAGTAATATCAATAGCAATAGCCGTACAATGTCATGTATTTGTATTATTAGTTACCAATGATGAAATATACCTCGTTACATTTTACAATTTTCGAGATATTAGTGTACGAAAATTATTATTAGCAATGATACGTCTTAAAAATGGTAGGATATTAAAACATCCTGGCGTAGGAAATTATTGATATATTTTGTAAAGAAAGTACTTTTCGTAAGGTGATGGCAATACATGAAGCATACTAGAGAAACGCGGAAGTGTGAAAGTTTGAAATTTCCTCCTTTAACGGATGAAAACGTTGCATCTCGTTGAGCGCAATGGAAATCATGCTCCTCTCATTCCGTTATTTGTAGGGAAACATTACATTTTAAAGGAAATGTTGCCCTTCAAATAACGTAATTTGTCGTGCCTTTCTTCAAATTCGCTATTGTAGAACCGGTCAATTTTCTTCTTGCTCACGTTCCATATGTCCAGATAATGTCCTGAGTCATTGAAATGTGCAGAAATGACATCGTGGCGCCTTTAAAAATGGTAACAATTTCACGGTAGGCGCCCTTCTTCGCTTACATTCGTGGCATTTTCGCTCCCCTGCTCTAGACGTAAATTGAACATGTTTGCGATTTCACCCAAAAGCAAGAGCATAGAGGCGTAGCTAAAATTTCGAGGCAGACTGTAGAATGTTAATGGAAGCCTGATATTAATGCTTACCAAAACCAACTCAATGTCGAATTCTGTTCTTACAAAATTTGATGCAATGAACATTGAACATCGTAACTTATTAGGAATACCTATGAAAGATGATAGATAGAGATTCATGAAATAGAGAATATTTGTATTCATTAAAATTTAAATTATCTATGAGGCAATGTGACTGAAAACGGCTAGGAGAGAAATGCAGTCGCCATGCACCAGCACATGATGTGTTTGCGGATGATTGACTGATTGAATATGACTGTTATATGTCGTTTATACCAGCTATAAAGATACAGATACAGATATATACAGACTGCCTCAACTGGCCCATATCTATGCAAATCAAAACCATTTTTAATTGAATCAAACTTGATCGAGAGCAGCTTTTGCGATTGCAATCTTTATCTCTTTTGAGGTACCTAAAAGGTAGTATGTCGGCTTCCTAGATTTTAGTATCACCGTAGTCTCCGGGCAAAACAAAAATTAAAAATAAAATAAATAAAGGAAGAAAACCATGGGCGAGGATATATACAATGTGAGACAAGACTATGGTGTGTTTTATGAATTTCCAATTCATATATAGAATTTGGGTAATAATTTAATCATATTCAGACTACTGGTTTCCCTGGACCTCGCTACTTTTGAGGCCCACCGCTGTAAGTCCAAAGCAAATTAAACTAATCATCGTATGGCTACCATATTTGCAGAGGATGGTGTACCAGTAAGATTAAATCATAACGACTTCGATGTCATGATGCCGGAATATGACGTCCTTATGACGTAATCTATGTGATTTTTGCTAAAAACGTCTAAATAGGCTTTTCCCGTAAAACACAAGCAAATGATGAACCCGTGTGCTGCCTAGCTGATTTCTAAGAAAGCAGTATGGTTATTATACCCACGCCAGTAGTGAGAAAAAGTCTGATATTTCAGACTTCCACAAAGTATTTTTTGTTTTGTTTTATTTAACTGAAACCCAATTCCCTCCTAACACTAAGATCCAGGACCAGATACATACAAAATCCCAGGGCCGCATAAAAGAAATACTTCCGTCACCGAAGAAGTAATATTAAAAAAATATCTGAGCTGTCAGGCACCAGAAGGACTTGCAAATCAACTCCACTATTGGAGTCTGTAGGGAAGGAAGCAGGAGGCAGTCAAAGATAAATCACATATAGACAATTTAGGAGTGCCTCCAATCAGTCAACATGAGCTAAAAGGACGTAAAATGAATGGCCGCCGAACGAGTCTACTGGAACAATCTAACGCCTCCATGTGTCGAACGACACGGGAACTCCTAATTCTTCGTAAGAACAGGCCTAGAGATAACGTACATTGCGCGTATGGCTGCTCTTTCCTGCCATGGTCTGTATCGGCTGCTCACAATACATATAGCCAAGGCACGACCTTTGTGTCGGTAATGCTATATCAAACTGTGCCTTATCCTGTATTACTGGTTTACTACTTTGAAGAAATGCGATAGAACTGAAATGACTTTACAGACATATTCCATGTTTTTCCCATGCAATTCAGCAACGATGCAAACCCAAATCATTCAAAACATTTTCAGAAATGGTAAAATTGATGTTCTCTTGTCAGTGGTAGCCGTGGCTTTATCCTAAGACTTGCATTGTCTGGTGTGTACTAATTTGCACTTATGACGCAAACCTAAGGCCACATTTATTACGAATGACATAGCCTTGTACCAACGCATTAATAACAGTACCAATATATTAACTTTCATCAACCATGGTTCATGAGCTGTGAAATGTATTGTATAAGGTCTGATCCTTGATGATCCTACGCGTGATAACAGTAAATTAAGGGTAAGAACGTGAAGTTCCCAGGGGGCATCTTCTATCCATCCATTACCCTATCTTATTTCTTCAGGGCATTGAAACGTTTCCGCGCCTCCAAATGAGCTTTCTTAGAACTGGGTGGTCATGACTTATTTTGATATCAGTACAAGATAAAAAGGTCATTCGTGGTTAAAATTTTACCTACAACAAGCAAGCAGAATGCATACGCTTGCAACTTTTAAGTTGGAAATTGACATCCTTCCAATTGACCAGCGGTGTGCAGAATTATGTTGCACTCATAGCATTTTGTGATTAAATATCTATAACATCAAATGGAAGAAGAACTTTTGTGTTAATAGAAATAGAAGCATAGAAATGTAACACTTGTTCCTTCTTTACCTATACCCAAGTTATCTAACTCAGTGCATTTGGCCCATGTAGGGCGTGAATATGCAATAAAGTTCATTGTCATTGTCATTGTCATTGTTAATAAAAATCATTACGAAGACAGATTAAACTTAATTCCAAAACAAGTAATAAACCCCATCTAAGCATTATTTATTTATTTAGACAACTTTCGCTGTCGTTTGATCTAATCTGCCTCTAAAATTGATTGACATTGTGCCAATCAATGATCCATTTAGAAACAAAACGACTTGCTGGTTAAGTGCAGGTTAAATGTTCATAATTGTTCCTTCAGGAGATGTGCAGTTCTTTGTGTACAAGTATTCTCTCGACTCTAAGCTGACTCATTGGCGGCTTAAAAATAAGGCATCTTTCCAGATTAGGACGAAATGAAATAAGACAGAACTATCGAGTTAATTGCAAAATCAATAATACGCTGAACACAACTAATTAACCTTTGCTCTATTTATGTCATTCATTAATCGGTGAGTATAGTTACAGGTCAATCATGGGATGGGGACATTGATTTATTTAGAGAAAGTTGACTCCCATATGACACCACTCGATGATTTTATCATTATGCGGCAAATCCCTGATTTCATAATTTAATTTTAGACCGCCTGCAGTGTTAACTTTTTAGTCCAAGTAATGTTGTTATCTGCCCGACCAATGAACCTGGCATACATATCAATATGTTATCATCAGCTATTGCTAAACTATTCTCAGATTGCTAAGACCAGAACTATGTGATGCGAATAGGTCGTGTTGAGTGACTAACGGTTTCATCGAATAGACTATTTTAGCAGCTGATACTTATCTCGAAGAGCCAGCAGTCTCAAACGTTCGTGTATACCATGCAAAAAGCATTCATAGAATGACATATAAGACCTTTACTCCCATAACTTGAAATTTTCTGTCGTCAATGCCAACAAAGGTGACTCTAAGCGCTCCCTAGCCGTTACAGTCAGCCCGAAGGCTGATTTATTCCGTTCCGTAAGATTGAAGCAGTTTTATGTTCAGATGAATGCCTCTACGTGCTTATACTCAAGCCGTTAGTACGTACGTGATGATGCCCATGTTCACGTACAGAACAGATTAAATCATTATTACTTTGGCTACCACGTTCGTTCATCTTGGGCAGATGCTGGCCGTTTTGTATCACAATAAAACAACAACGCAATATCTGTATTCGTTTCTTCCAAAGTATCATATAATATCAAGTGCAATTTACTTTCCTTTTTTCGTAAATTTACTATACTATCATTGATAACTTTTAGTGTAAGTTATTTCAACCAGAAAATTTCAAATTTGGATACACTATAAAACAATTACGTTTTCTAGAAGGAATCAAGTATCAAGATCAAGTAGGAGTTAAGTTGAAGAAGCCATAGCTACTTTCTCAGCTGTATCATTTGGTCTACATCATGGATACCAGATCCGCTTGTGTAATTAAACTAATTGCTTAACTAAACTAATTTTAGTCTAGGTACGTTACTTATATTACCAGCCTGATAGTCCTTGGTATTCCTGTGCAACCATCGTACATATTTAAGTCAAAGGTGTATTTTATTGGGTATTAAGTTATAAAGAAAGCACACTCTGGTGCTGTCCATCTTCCACACTCCAGCTCCCTTAGGTGTTGTAATAACCCTATATAGGCTGGGTAAATGCCAGGAGGAGTCATTGCCCCTAGTCCGTATATGCAGTACGCGATGGTATCTTACAGCTACAGCTAGCTTCTCCCTCATCGGACGTTCTTGTCAGTACACTCTTTTTTTTATCTATTTATTTATTATAGCTTCACATAAGGCCACAGCATGTAATTTTTTATGGATGACATCGGCGCGCGCATTGATTTTCGTCTGATTTCGGGGGAAAACGAGAACTTTGTTGCACTCCGGAATGCATAGGAATCACTAGTAGGAAACATAGGAACTTCACGAGGAGTTCATACGATTCTTACTAAGCAAAACTGTCATATTTATCACGTTTAATACATCTTCATCTCGTTCAATTTTAGCCACAGCTTTGAAATGATGCCATTTTGTCAATAGTATAAAACTACACCACAATTATGTGTCAATAATTGTAAATATTCCCAAGTCATGTTTCCACATCATTGTCTATCACTTCGGTTTGTAGGTCATATTTTAATAATTTAAATATCCCCCGAAAGGCTCCCTGAAGGCAATTAACATTAATGGATAAAGTATGTATCTCATTGGTCAGACTATGTGATCATACGGTTCGCTGCCCATCTATTGCTATCAGGACAATACGCTATGCTGTAAACATGCCTTGGACATCAAATTGGGGTGAACGTTAGCTTCAGCACGGCATTTACAGTTCTTCTGTGTTTTGGGTTGCTTGTCGGTTGTGTCAAAGTCGGAGGTGGTTGACACACGTTCCAGGCCCATATAGCTTAACACAGATTACATCAATAATCAGGACACCTAATACTTAACTAATTCATAAGCTTAAAAATAATTGGATTCTCCTAACAGCAGAAATCCACGTGTCTAAATATAATATCTTTAGCAATAGTAATACTAAAGGTCATCGGCATACCATTTCTATGACACAGTAAGTAATGTAGTAGTCCAATACCACTTAGATGTAACGTGTGTTTATTATTCAGTAGGTACTAATGACCCTGACCTAGATACGTTACAATAAATCCTACAGACTTAGATAGCAATTCTGCTTATGAGGTCTCTTTTGTGAAGGTAAAAGAACGGTAATAGATTTCACTACCAAGATACATTTTGTTTTAGAGCACAGCTATCCTCTAAAATGTCAACCTTAGATTAATGTCAGGGTCTGGGGTTGCCCTTACATGGTGAAAGATTTTATCTTTCAATAGTTGAAGGTCATTATCGACTGCAGTTTGTTTTATTCAATATGCAGCGTTATCTGTCTCTAATCTTATTCTATCAATGATGAACGGAGAGCTTCAGACATCATTTATCTTATCTTTCAGACCAATCGGTTCCCAAGGGTTAAGGTCAGGCCATTTATATTCCAAGATTGAGTTATTTATTGAACCATAGTTTACATCAATGACAGCACTTGCGAGATGTGCATGTACATAGTCTGTGCTGTTGTGTTTTAAATCAATAACAGACATGAGGTTCCAATTCACAAAGTATTTAACCTTGAAGTTTTTTTAAGAAAAAAAAACTGCAGAAGCGAATCCGTTTAATAAGCGTAAGGGTTTTATCAGCCATTAGTGTAGAAGATATATATGCATGAAGTAATCATTACTAGTATAGATTTCTGTGAAAAACCAAATACCTTAACTTAACAGCTTATCAAAGAGAATCAATATTATCATATTTCTGACGAAGAAAACGTAACACAAAGATAGGTAACAGAAATCCGCTTTGAAAACAATATAACCCAACTCAAAGGAAAAGATCTTTAAAAGCTAAGGGTATATTGTTTTCTTTATTTGTTTACAATGAGTTGAATGCAACCTTTCCACATTTGTGATATTGAGGTTCCGAGATTCGTTATCCAAACGGATTGCAGCTAGATATTTAAATGTTGCCAGATACTTGGTACGCCTTGG
The DNA here is from genome assembly GCA_013266295.2 of Branchiostoma floridae x Branchiostoma japonicum. Taxonomy (NCBI): domain Eukaryota; kingdom Metazoa; phylum Chordata; class Leptocardii; order Amphioxiformes; family Branchiostomatidae; genus Branchiostoma; species Branchiostoma floridae x Branchiostoma japonicum. Next base: position 5,120,504 of record CM023832.1, read on the forward strand.
TCATGAAAATGTAGCTTTGCCACGACCGAGCAAAAACCACACAAAAACACATGAGGGATATTCATTTTAACATCTAAACTGCTGTTCATCTGGTCATACATTTTGTATCATTATTGACGAGGATGGCCTAAATACCTTGCTCTTTAGCAAATACCATCGTATTTGTCACTATTTCATCAAATATATTACCTTACCTGAGTTCCTGCTATGTCTCAGCCAGAGCTGCATTAAAGGTGGAAGTAACAAATATATCAGACCACAGTCACCACCAAACCGGCACTGGGGAGGGTCCCGAGGTTCCTGTAGGTAATCACGTCAGGACTGGCAGCTATGGATGGTAAACTGCCGAGCCGCAGTTTCATAGATTGCAGAGGTTTGTAGTGTGACGACGTGTCTTCAATCACTGGAAGCTGTACTACATGACAGCCTCATACATGCACTACGCGGTTGGTCCCTGTGGTACACAATCTTCTGCAGACAAGCGTAAATGATTCAGAGACCTATTGATGAAGTGAGGTCAGGCCACAGCCGGCAGAGCCAGGCCACATAGCACCCCACTATGATATTTACATATATGGTATATTCTGAATTCTTATGCCAGTCTTGTGCTCATACCGCGAACCTACATTTAGGATCTAGGAGATCTGAAAATATCCTGTTTGTATTTCCCTCTCCTGATTGTTTAGAGTAAAATGATGTGCCAATACAGTATTATATGTTTTACGCTTTTAGTGGTTTGAGATTGTAGCTTCAATATATTTTTGTTAGTAACAGTGCAACTTAGAACCTCTTGAGGTTTCTGCAAAACTGTTTTACGTTGAAGGTCAATAAATCAGTATGATGATGATGACAATTTGTTTTCAATTCTACGAGTTCCTTTGACGTAAAAACAACATACACAAATCAGATGATAAACCACAACCATGCTATATATGGCAGCGATATCATTAATAACTATAGACATTCTGAGTAATGATGGCTGGAAATTCAGAGCCATTCCAAGACATTGGTTTGAGTCTACAATTCTTAATATATGATAAAGACACCGTTCCCAGCTGCCCCCATACATTTATTTAGTGACAGCAACTTGACCTGGGACTCCACCTACTGAACAAGATTGGTATTACACCAACGGTGCGTCATCTGATAAAAAAGGAGTTTTGTGGTTGAACAAATACAAGTGAAATTGGTAACGATTTGACCCGGCATATAAAAATGTTTTATCAAACAAACCACTAGGGAAAATGACGTCTTCATTTCCTAGTGAGTTGTAAAGTTTTTCAAGCACCTTTTTGTTTCTAATGTGTTACTTTTGCCAATTAAGAAAACAGTTTGTGTAATGATTTTCCAGACAATGGCAATAAACTACATGGCCAAACTAGCCATTTTTATGATATTTTTTCTTTTCACGGCCCCGTCCATGAACTTAATGTTTGTTGTTTTTTTTTACCAAAATTTACAAATTTTATTTACATGGATATAACACATTTTCTTCTGGTATTTGTGAAAAAGAAAAACGAATATGTTTGATTTTAGAGTATAATCTAAAAGTTCTATTTTTGACGTTGATGCCCTCTGTTAAATGTCGCCCTGCGGAGATCAACTGAACTGCAACCGGCTTACACTGAAACGGAGTTGCCTATGCGGTACACGAACAGGAAGACGTTACCCTCCAAATCCCACACTCTGAAGGCCAATATATTTCTATACCACACATCACAGTTTACTCTTAGCTACCTCTCACATAAGTCTTTCCAGCCAGGCTCCAAGAAGTTTGTCCGTACTACTTTGTATACCCACGTGATAGATCCGGGGGTCGCCCATTAATACTGTGTTCTGCGACCACGATCCTACAGCTAAGCCACCCCAAACAACACAGCCAGTACCCAGAAGTGATAAATTGTACATCGGGTAGAGTCAAAGAAAGATTTGTCACGGCAATACCTCAAGGAATATTGCAGTTTTTGCGTGTAGAGAACGCGACGGATACTATTGCTTTCAGTCGCCGGTGCTTTGTTTATTTCTATTCTTCTAACCCTGTATTTCTATAATTGTACAGGCTGAAGTCATTGTGCGCCTATTTATAAAAAAAGTAAAGTATATATTGCAAGATGTATATGTATATATTGTATTAATATATCTCATCTAACTAAAATACCTTGACTGTTACGGTTCTATTACTTATTGATTCCCTGTACCCCAGTTAGTGCTGAACACAAATTGTCCTCCTCCAGTGACGAGTGAAGGTCGATTATAGCAATGTCAATTAATCTCCAATGTGGAAAATATTCCCCATACAAATAATTTGAAACGTACACAATTGTATATCATTGTTCAATAACAACGCCGTAATACATATTGACAAAAATTCTTCGTATTCAAAAACTAGTATTTAGTGTAAGGCTGTGGATAAATTGCTCTTTATATCCATTTGTTAGATAGTTTTGTGCTAACGAATGATTGTTAATAACATGGTACCATCATATCGTTAGCGCAGGAATCACTGTACGTTTATTGCATATAATCTTTAATTGTGCAAGACAAGTACGTGGTTATTGTAATTCTATTAATATATAATAATCATATATTGAAGTATTTCGGAAGAACAAACTGCACCAACAGCCCTTTGGAGAAGATGTACGTCCATAAACGCCGTTCATACTTGTACTTTAGAATAATAATATTTTATCTATGTAAATATTTATCTTTAAATGCACCCAAGGCAATTTCAGGGCAGTAGAACTGAATTTTCAAAGTCAATTTTCTGGTCATTTTTAATGTAGTAAGTTGAACCAAGCTTATCGTATAGCATATGGATATATGCGAGGCAAAATTCGGTGTCGCTGACGAAAACCGGTTGGTTCCTTCGTATCGTAGGCTGGATCTAGCTATTGGTGGTACCAAAACATAAAACGACTCATTACGTTATTTTAGGGCTATTTCAAACGCTTCAAGTATGAAATGATGCCGAGAAATGTGCTTAGAAATGGCAGGAAATGTCAATATCAGCTTGCTTTCCTCATCCAGGAAATATTTTATTTTGCCACCATGAGATTGCATTGGATGCCTTTAACGTGTTGGGGTCATTTTGAAATGTCTCTTATATTGCCTGTCCTTCCCTTGCCCTTCATAGTAAACGCACCATTTTGAGGGAAAAGCGTCGTGCGTATTTGTATGCTGAGCAGGTATAAACGTCAGGCTTACACATGAAGCTCTCATGATCAAGTAAATTCCCACTGGCACATTCCCACTGGTCTTGCCGGTAGATTCCTGGATAACGCTCTTGCACAGATGGTGACGTTAGGTACTTTCAGGTGCCGATGTTGACTTGCTGCATCATCCCAAGACACAAATAGAAGTAATTGACTCTAATGTTCATTTAGCCATGCACTCCTGTGATAGTAGTTGTTGCAGGTATTCCATCGCTAGGTGCAGTTCCTCTTCTATGAAAATGTTTTCTACTAGCAAGTACAATATGTATGTCTTTTGAAATTGTTCTACATCAAATTTGCTAAGAATTCATAATAACATCAGGGCTAGAAATACTGGGTACATGTGCACCTTAGTGCACCCAAAATTAGTGCAACCATTTTTTTTTTCTGTGGGCGAACTTGTGCATCCAAATATATTCGTAGGTTTACGTATGTAAAGATTTTTAATGTACACTAGTATACAGCGTAATCCTGGCATCTAAGTATCAGAAAAAAACTTTGTTGTAGTAAAATCAGTGTTGTAGTACTTGTTTAAAATTATTTTACGTGGTGCACCCAAAATGTTTTGTGCACCCAATATTTTAGGTTGGGTGCACAGTGCACCTTTTCAAAAAAATGAATTTTAGCCCTGAAAATAGATTCCTCGTAGGTACAGTATTCTCGCTGTCAGAGATCACTGCATGGGATAGACATTTAATGATTTACGACGTTCCCTACTAATATAATAATGATGACGATATTCATTTTTGCTGTAGGCAATACTTTACAAGCGGCAGCCCTGTCTTCCATGGCGCTTCCAGGCACCGGATAAAATATCTCAAACTTACCATTGCTTTTGTTACTGCACGAAAATGTAGATTTAATGGTAGTAAATGCCAGTAGAGTAAAATAGAGTATGTTTACACCGGCCGGTAATTTCAATGGTTGGCCGGTAATTTCATTTACAACCATTGTTAAGTCCAAAAGTATCTTACATGACTTTGATTTACTACCATAGTGAAGTCTGGTACTGTTAACAAAGGAAACATCACCCGGCTTTACTGACATTTACTGCCAACTTTCCGTGCAGTGTGTTGGGCTCAGTAGGACATGCTGCCAATAAATTCCAAAGGAGAGAAAAGGATGTAACCATCTCTGCCTTCGTGCAAGGCACGAGTTGCTATACGAATCCACTAAATACATTTTTCCTATAGATATGATTCATAATGTATCAACGCACGTCATTGCCTTTATGATATGTACTTTGCACATTGTACATTGCATCAGTTCAGTTAGTTCTTGGCGGCTTTATCTCTGAATAGTGATTCGAATTTCTCCTAGTTCAGCCAATTGAAGACATTCCCTGAGAATGGCGTGATCATTCTGTTGCTGAGGCAGTTTGTTGTGGTCATTTACATCCTGACTCTGTAAACAAACGACATGAAAACCATTAGAAATCTAATCTATCTGTTTCTTCTGATACGAAAGTTTGTTTTTTGTTAGTAATGGCTTCGGTTTATGTGTTTGTTTGTTTGGTTGGTTGGTTGGTTGGTTGGTTGGTTGGTTGGTTGGTTGGTTGGTTGGTTGAATGCAGTTGAAAGGTGATGTAACTTAATAGCAACTAATAGCAGACTATGGATAATATTTCATTCTATAGCGTAATTCACCCAAGATATCAGTGATAATTTTCCCCTGAAGTAATTGACCCATGCATTTGCGTAAGTTTTCTGTTGTTGTTGTTGTTGTTAATGTGGTTGTGTAGGAACAACATGGTGGTATACAAGAGGCCACGTGCAGTATTAGTAAAGAAAGTATCGAGGAGAATCGTGTTAGATGTAGTGGGGGATGGATGAGTTTGTCATGTAGTGTCATGATTTGTTGCTGGCGGAATTTTACGAATACAGTTTGTCAGAAAGGTATTTTAATAGCCAGATGACGTAAACACAAACCATACCATACATGTACCAGCTGTAATGAATGCACATCTCTAACATTCTATAAGTATAGCATATTTCACATATATAAATTGGATATTTTTTGACAGATCGTAATTTCTTATTTTTGTATTAGCTCAGAATATCTGACAGACTGAGTGTGTTCTTGTGCCAGTAGAGACGAATTTAAAGAAAATACCCTGCACATGATAAACACAGTGCTAAATGCATGTTACCTTTAGACTTTCAGGGTCACTGCTAACCTTCTTGATGCGAAGTTTTCTGTGCCAAGAGATTTCACCCACAGCCACCATCAGCCCGATGACCAGGCCAGAGAACAAGAGATAGAAAACACCCTGTGCAGTGATGGAAAAGTCCCGTCTTCATGCTACTAGATGCTAATTAAAATGCTAAAAGTTTACGTTTTTTGCTAATTGGCAATAACTCATTTTCATAGTACTGACAGCATATTGTTTGATGTGATTTTATAACAAATTTAAATAAAATCATGAAGTACAAACAAAGATGTAAAAGAAACAACGGCAAGACACACACCTGAAAATCCTGCAGAGTTAGACCACTAGCTTCCATGCTGGTATCAGACCCATCCAGCGAGCACCCAGCAGCAGGCCACCAACGGTCTTTTAATGCGTTGATCCTTCCCATTTCCCTTAATTGTAAGATTCTGCTCGAAAAAATACAGAAGCATATCACGCATGATCATATTATAGATAGGTAAGGCGTGTGAGCTCCAGGCGTGTTGGCAAGTTCAGATTATACATATGATTGATGCACTAGTATGAGAAATAAAACGTTTGTAGAATTTGTTACCAAAATCCATTGCCTTGAAATTGAAAATAAAAGGGTCAAAATTCTTGGCAACATATATTACAAGGACACCAAGTGTAAATACTACAGATAGTTTTATTAGGCTGGTAAATAAATACATATACCGGGTTCTTAGCTACACAATAAAATCGTCCTCGTGGCTTAATGATGTAGCAGTAAGAATACGGTCCAATCTCATTAGAAAATTGAGAAAACACAAAGTATCTTATATATCGATATCTAGGTGAATATATGATTTAAAATCGTATTAATCGTAAAATATAAACTTCTTAATGTGGAGACCTCATTAGGAACCTATTCAAATGCCGATAGATTTATCGTTGCAAATTTAGTATGAAATGGTATGAAATCCTTACCCTACTGATAGTTTCTTTGCCCACTGGCTGCCATTCCTTGTCGCAATTCCGTAGCCTCCAAATAGGAAAGGTGCACCGACCATTGTCAGCGCACAGTCAGGATCTTTCATGGCCTAGTGTTGGGACAATGACGAACATTAGCATGCAATGGAACACCTTAGACTGTGAACACATGCCATCAAACGCGAGCAATTGTGCCTCAAATTCTCTGAACCGAAAGATATTTGCAACATATTCACACATTTTCCGCATTTTGACCACCGCCGGAAAACAACATTTTTTTTCTTCCGAAATCAGGCGAAAGTTCATGCGCGCGTGTATGTCATCCATAAAAATTACTTGCTGTGGCCTTATATTATAAATAATATTTCTCACCTCATACACAAAATATGTCCCATCTACGATGAAGGCATATCCACCTTTTTTAGCTCGTCTCATTCCCTCTTCCAATGAGCTGACAAAACTATCATCTGGTTTCGCTGTCATACCGTGCCAAAGTCTTTCATAGGTCGAACTCGTTCCTTTCAGAATAAGATTAAGATGTAAGAATGTTAAACCAACAACATTATTTTTAACAAACGCATGCGCATGGCCCCAACTCTGGCTTCCTTTAAAACCTTTAGATTAACAGAAATGACCAAAACGAAGGGACAGGAACCATTGTAAGCTCCTCACAATTCAGCCCTTGGCTGCAAGGAGAGAGTAAGCCGGCCCACCAATAACCAGTATACCAGCTCTCACTCTTTTGTATTTTGTACCATGTATGTGTAAAAGTATGTGACTTTAAATTATGTCAACTGAATGATATATATTTTGTCTGACCCTTACCTCTTCCCTCATGACCTCAATGAAAAGCGGCCTGTAGGCCGATTTGAGCTTCTCATGAATTAAGACTGGTTCAAACAAAAAGAGCATATGAGGATTTGTATGCACTATATAATGATGATTTAAGATGCCGTCGTCAAATGAATTTGGCTAAAAATAAATAATAGGGTCACTGAAACAGTTCCTTGACAAACCTGCCCCAACAGTTGCTTATATTATTCTATCGACTATCGCCAGACTACACAACAAACAGGGACGCACCTACTTGGCTCTTGAAGAAATCATACAGCGACCCGTGGTTGACGATGCCGTACTTTACTTTAGTTTGCGAGGCGAGATCATCCAGAGAGGTGACGGGATGTTTGAGGCGTTTGACGGTGAGGAAGGCCGTGAGGTTGGCGGTGTAAGTAGACACGACAATCAGCACGAACAGCCACCAGAATCCAGCCATGATCCTCGTGGACAAAGATCGCGGTGGTGGCTCTCCTCCTACAAATCAGTATCAGCGGAGAGTCATGAACACAGAAAGGAGGTATGGAGGAGAATTGTTCTGGATGTAGTGGAGGGATAAATGTGTCTGTGGTGGCATGGTTTGTTTGCGGCGAATAAATAAATATCATAAAAATCCTCTCCACACTTCCAATACTTTTACGAAAACCAAGGAAACTTCCCGGGAGTCCGAAACTTCTGGTTATGGAGAATTCGACATCCATTGACTAGATATTACATAACTCTACGGACTTGATTTGGTAAGGTATCACTAGCACTTAGAATATGATAAATTTAAACCAGATACGGGGATCAACTGAATCATATAGACAAGACATGCAATCAAGAAATAATTTAAGATAACGAAGAGGTTCCAATCATAAGTAGTTATGTTTTTACCTTTACGCATCATCGACCAGTAGACAAACCAGAGGCTGTTTCTCAAGTTAAAGGCCCTGTCGTTGTCGGCATGTCTGTCACCGGCGTTCATCTTCAGCCGCAGTCTGCTGGTCAGGAACAGCAGGATCCCCACGGTGAACATGCTGACGGCAATACACAGCCATACCTGGCAAAGATGGTACAACATATTCTCATTGTACGTTCTACAGCACGAAAAGTTGGATTTAGCAATGGTAGTAAATGCCAGTAAAGACGGGTAACGTTTACTTTGTATTCGCTCGTATTGGTTCTGGCACGGATAGCTCGACATGGTAATATGGTGAAGAAATGATTATACGACACTCTTGACAAGCTATATATGGTGATACTGCATACTGACTTATGTCCATACCTTCCACTGGAAGGGATGTACAAAGGCGAGCAGGTCCCTGTCCTGTTCCGAAGGTTTGCGCATGACCAGCACATTCCCATATTCCATGAACGGTTTGGTGAAGTCCACTGCGTTCTCTCGCAGAGACGTGATGGACAATGCTGACACGGCCAGGTCAGCTTTCTACAAGTACAAAGTGTACGGAAGTATTGTTTTGGGTTTGTGTATTTGTTTGTCTGGGCAGAGTAAATTGACAGCATGTGGGTAAAGGAAGGTGGACAAGCAGAATGACAGGAGGTCACAAAATTTATCCACACGAAATGAGGTGAAGCTGTTTTATTTTAACTTGCACGCCAGCTTTTATGCCACTTACATTTATGTAATTTAGGCATGTAAAAGAAGCCCAAAAAGATTCTTAGAGCTAAGGATGGCATTAGATAAACAATATTCAAGTACAAACCTTATCCTGAGCTTATCACCAAGAACGCAGTTAGTTTGTGTTTTTTTTTAACATAAAAGCAAAAGGTAATGTGAAATATAATCAAAATGGCCAAGTTAATGTTATAATCATATAGCAACAAAAAGGTCGTCATTCCACATTATACAGTCTTACCAACATTAAAAGTCATAGTGTCAATAGAAGAAAACTTTGCCTAAAGCCAGCAATACGCCATATGTTATTACATAGCAGTACTCTAAAGAAATATCAGCTTACCCCGGTAGTGATTTCTCCAATGACCCCTGACCAGGTTCCATCAGGCAGTTCGTTTCCGGAAATCCCATCCGGGGTTTCGTACAGTTCGTACTTGAAGTTCAAAATTCTGGACAACTCTTCCAAAAGACTGATGCAAAATCCAACCCACTCATACCCCGTGGGGCTTGCTGCTTTCACCACAAATGGTGGTCTCTGAAATTTAATACGAAATGATGTAATCATAAACACGTAGACATTATAACCGATTTACAAATAGGTGTTATACGAAGAAAAGAATATGCCTTATTGCAAATATAGCAATGATTTATATTGTACTAATGGTCTTGATTACAATTCTAATTACTGTTTTAATAAAATGCTCTATACTAATATTTATGAAATATTCTACGCATGACAGAAGTTACAACAAAAACTTGTAACCATTTTTTGTTAACCTTGTTACAGGTAATCCCCGATCATTTCTAAAACCAGTTTACAGCCCTTCCTAAATGAGTTGTTCCTGCTAAAATAACATCAACAAAGCCTTAGTTACTTTAAGCTGCTGCATGAAAATATTGCAAAGTCTCCGCAAAGTTTTTACAATAGTAATTAATAAAAACTTCAAGCAAAAATGCATTCATGCTACGGTGTTTACTCGTGTCAAAGCCATAACGTGAAAGATACCATCGCAATACAAATCGCAACAATCAGGTCAACCTAAAAACCGATAGCCCAAATAGGCGCTTAAGGAAGCAAGAGGTAACCACCCATAATGTGCCTCAATATGAAATCAGTGCCATGACTTCACCCTTTGTTTCTCTGAACAAAGGGTGAAGTCATGGTAATATATCAATTGTAATATTTGAGGCAGACTGAGTACCCAATGCTACATCAACGAATGCCTTACCTCAAATACAGCCACACGTAGAACGTTTCCGGATTCATCCATGGTGTCGTACTAAAAATTTCCTGCCTTTTATAACGGTAACGGTATGAGATTCCCTTTCAGCAACCCGATAAGGCTTCTTTCTGAAATGGGAACAAAGACAGATTCTGTGATTTCGAACAGGAGCTGGAAGATAATAAATGGCGTGGTGAGATCGCATTGTACCATCAGCTGCACACGGCTCCCTTATGGCTAAGCGCGCATTGTGAAGATCAATCTTTATGTGCTTTTGAGACAGTTACGGCCTATTTGGGGATGCTCACTCACGTTCACAGAACACGTTTTACAAAAGCATGTGTAGGAAAAGAGTCCAGCAAGATTGGTGATCTTATTTTAAACAAGTACTTTTAAACAGCTGTCGTTTGCCTACCTAGTATATGTGACACAGTTTTTTTGGGGGGCTACAAAATGTCATGCAACAGAATTTATGTATTTCTTCTATGAACAAAATGTGCACGAGATCTTTGTACTTCAAACTTACAAAAACCAAGCCACCCTGTCCTACACACCCCGTGTGCGTGTTTATGAGATAGTATGACGGGAGTTTCACTATTGGCATGTAGACATCCTCTGGGAACCCCAGAACTGATGCAAGCATGCGAATAAACAAAAGGTTGGCAAAACAAAAGTTGCCTTCATTACCAAAGCTATGTGGTCAGGAAGGCCCAAACTAAACAAACGGAGTATGGTATCCCGAAATATAGGTTCTTCATTTTGTTAATTCAAAACTTCATCGTTGACGTTGGAACTGACTTTCCCATTACGAAATTTTTTTTTATAATTTAGAGCATGTATCTTGTCATTTTGCAGCGGCTTTTTACGATTTATAGTATTGCTGAAAACATTTTTTTTTTTGGAAACGGACGAAAATTTATGCGAGCGGATGCCATCCATATAACCAAATCAGCATGACTGTATATAGAAAAATGATGTGTAGTACAACCAACAACATTATATACCATTCTGTCCGGACGTCCCGGGATTAATGCAGTAACATGTACAGGGAAGTTCAGTTCAATAATTATTGCATTGGTCTGCCTCTACCTCTGAGAATTGGCCTGGTAGCTGTAACGGATTCCCTGTACACAATTAAATCATATAGCTCGTTATCAACTTTAGCTCGTTATCAACTTTAGAAATAACAGTGAATTGGTCTGCCTCTACCTCAGAGAATTGGCCTGGTAGCTGTAACGGATTCCCTGTACACAATTAAATCATATAGCTCGTTATCAACTTTAGAAATAACAGTGAACTAACTACTTATATATAATACATTTATTTGATTTTGATCACAATACAACACTAGGAATATATTCACGGGAACACGAATTCTTATCCAATTCCGCGAGGAAAGGATGATTGATTTTTGAGGAGGCAGAATCGGTTTTATTGGTCGTAGGACGTGACGGGATTAAGGTCACAGCTGAGTAAAATCCATAGTTGAAGAAAGCCCATGTAACAGGGGGTTAGGGGTCAATTAACGCGCTATGTAGATAACCTGAACGCTAGTGGCTAATTTGTCAATGTCGCCTGCAGACCTCTATATAAAGCACCGCCTGCCGACCGTGCAACTAGAGCATGTTAATGCCTCCATAAGAATGATTGAAGAAGACCTTTATCTAACATTGGTCTTTCCGAACATTTCGAAGGCAAACACTCAGAGATACAGCCACTCTCCGATATCAGGCACATTTGTTAAACCAGTTTGGTTACTAGTTATCTGTGGATTTGGACAGAGATGTAGATTTTAATGACGTACATGTATTTCGTAAAATATTATTGTCCATAACTCTTATATATTTACGGTTTTTTTAACTAAGTATTTTAAAATAATTCTATGTCAAAGGCTTGAATTAAACTTAGTTGTACAGTAGTTTTAATTCAGTTGTGGATTTTGATGACATACATGTATTTCGTGAAATAGTATTGTCCATAACTCTTACATTTTTACGTTTTTTTAAGTATTTATGAAATAAATTTTATGTAGAATGCCTAACTCAAACTTGGTTGTACATTGATTTTTATTTTGCGACAAACCAATAAAGACATCTTGTATCTAAATGTATTTGAGGACAAGACAGTCAATGATTAGGCTTTAATCCCCGTGATGAAACATAAGGCTGCCTGTGTTCAAGACGCCTGGATAGATTTAAAGGATGCCCTAGTCCCATGAGTATGGTTTATTGATTATTTGACTTCGGTAACTTCTGGAAGCTAGGATACCCAATATCAGTAATACATTACAATTCTACAGACGTATTCATACGGATGCAATATCGGGTGAAAGATATTGACAAGAGGGGAAGAATAAAGGGTAGCATTTATTACGGTTATGAATGATAAGAATAAATTTTATGAACGAAACTGAACCCGAGTTGAGGATAGGGGTGGGTGGCTCATCTTAATAGAATCTCAATTTTGACGGTAAATATTTTGGCATATTTTGACTCAAGACGTCATTGTGTCGACCTTAGGCCACACTGACTGAATTTTATGGATGACATCCTCTGGAGGCTGCAAAACTAATGCGAGAGGGCGAATAAAAAAATCCAACAAAAATGCTGCTAAACCACAGGAATACAAGCTGGTATTGCGAATTTGCCATTGCATTGCGAATTTTAAGACAAGCCAGCACATGCTGGCCTTTTGTGGCATTTATGAGTCGGCACTGTACTAAGTTCTGATGTTCCTTGAAGCCTGGGTATATAGCCTGGATGCCATCGTCCGTAGTTACCGCCGGCTCCCTATCGTCCCTAGCTATCGTGGACCACAGATAATGGCACCCAGGCTAAAGCCTCGGAGGAGGTGAAAATCAATGCGAATGTCATCCATAAATTTAAACCAGTGTGGCCTTCGATGACAATTGATGTTGATATTGCTGCTTTGGCGAACCAGGCTTTGGTTGATAGATATTAGTAATGTTCCCGTTCGATTGTTGGAACAGCTATTAGTGATGCTGGAACGTGTGGCTGTACGCCTAGGCTGCACTAAAGTAGGTCGGACGGATAAGACAGAGATCATTCCTGTCAGATGAGTGTTACAAATCACGCTGTTGTCTACAAACGACCCACTTATTCGTAATGCCTGTAATCAAGGCGGAATACTACAGCACAATGGTGAAATGGGGTCGTTCCTCGTGGGACGATAGGTTGAAGGAGGGAAATATATGAGATTAGATATAATCTAGGGTATGGATATTGTTAATCATCGCATGAATGTAAATAGGAGATGCAGCTTAAACTCAGATTGTACTGCTATCCTTAAATCATGTCGGAGTAAAACACTTAAATCAAGCGATAAATAGTATTTATTGGATTGTAGGAAAACGAGTGAAAATTAAACACTGCACAAAACCCATTCTTTAAACACATCTTGAAGCATGCGTAAAGGTTCTGTTTCTTCACTCGCGTGTACCTTTACGCATACTTACATACTTGCTACCTCATGAATAAAGCATATTTAAAACATACATTTTGAAGGCAGTCCAGTGTATCGACTACAGGTAATGCATGATATTTAGGTCACAGCCAATAGGGATTTAACGGTGTGCAACAAAAAGGACATCATAAAAGAGATACACGGGATAACACATGGCCCATCCTTGCTCAATATTATACGGTCTTATGATTAAACGTCTATGGCGTAATTACCATTAAAATGAATATATTTATAACCTCTTTAAAAAGTAAAGAATTTCATTCGCTAGTTGATTTTTCTGTTGTAGCAGCAGTCCTTATTCATCAGTGTATAAGGGTGACATGTAACATTATTAAAATGCACTGTTAACGGCAATAAATTTTACCAATGGTAGCAAATGCCAATAGAGTCGGGTAATGATTACTTTGTTAACATTACCAGACTTTACAATGGTAGTAAATAAAAGTCAAGACCGGTAATTTCATTTACTACTATTGTAAATCCCGGTACTGTTTACAAAGTAAACATTACCCAGCTTTACTGAAATGTACCACCATTGGTAACTCTAACTTTTTGTGCAGCGCACGTAACGTACCCGGAGGATAGATTGCGCACAATGACATTGGCCTTCACGGGACCATCCCACTGTATATGTGTAATCTTCTGCAGATCGATAATAGAAGACGGGTGTCAAAACCTTAACGGTTAGGTCAATAAGAGCAATATAACATTTGATAGACATTTTCTAGAAGCTAAGCTTGCCACACCCCGGGGGCCTCCCCTTCCTTAAAGACATCACTGACTGTTCCTGAGCAACTTAAAGCTGATCTGAATGAATGAATCTGGTCAACCATAGGAGTTAGGTTTAGGAGTATGACCGAAGGTACTTACCTTCTTTTGCTTCAGATATAGCAAGAATTGGCTATGGGAAGAAAGAAAATTCTTTTAATAAACTCTATACGGTCCGTTACAGCTGAAGGTTTTACGATTTTTTACAATAATGTGGTTGACTGCGTGAGTTCATTGTTCTAATGCGATGCTTCGAAACGTCGTCAGTGTCTCATGTCTGTGCTTGATGTTCTTTTATTTCTCTGTACGTACCAATTGCATGCATTTTATTACCTCTTTTCACGTGCGTAGCACATCAGCTTTGCAGGCACACGTTGAGGCAGTGGCTGGTTATATTACACTGAACGGCCTATGAGACTTAACCATTGGTCATCTAGCAACAATTTTTTTGTAAAGCAATGTAGTGAGGGTTGGTGGCACTGTACGATAGTTCTAGGAGAAAACGAATTTCTTAGTCGTTTTGTACATCATGCATATTCTGGATATTTTTCTTTTGCCTTAGAGTCACATCCACTGTAGATTTGTGAACCATAAACTAGATAATGGCCCTTTTATTTCTCAACCAGTCAGTCAGTCGAAAAGTTGCTTTGTTGATATATGACAGTCGACCCTATTCCAGTATATATAGTCACTGGTGACCATTGGGTCGATAATTACGATTCTAATCGTGATCAAACTACGTAATTGATACATCTACGGTTGTTTTCATTCGCAATACTTACAAACATGTCTGAACATTTTATATTGGGTACAGGCAATGTTACAAATACTACTAGTACAGTACTAGTACAGCACTACAATGTCATACCACTGTCAGTAATATGCATCGGTTAATGCAAAATTTATTAATATACTTTTTTATGATTGTAACTGTATTTTTAACCAATTGTATGTATTTTCCAATACATTCGTTAGCTAGTTGGGCAGCCCAGACTATTATTGCTAAAGCAATAAACAAACAAACTACAACGTAGCATATAGTACCGATACTAGCCTAAAACCTCTATTTTAGTTTAACTGAGCTAAGCACTAAATCAGCGCCTAAACCGCTTGGAAAATTATTGGAAACCGTCACGAAACTCGTGGCATGACCTGACTGCAGTTGATTCAGGTTGTGACGAGGCATATCAAGTGGCTATCGATAGGAGACTGTCTAATTACTCGGCTGTTGTACGGTTATTTGGTTCAAGTCTCTGTTGTAACATTACCGGTACACGCACCTGGTGCATTCCCAATTGGACACAGCTACCCAGGGCCCCGAAAATAGTTTCATCGGGTTAATTGGTAAGACATGGGATATTGGAGTTTTCTTTGTACACAACGGGTTAAGTGTCTCACCTGCTTACGTTTCGATGTCTATCAGACACCTTCCTCTGAGCTTCTGACTGGAGCACTATTTCTTGCCGCTATATCTAGCCAAGAATGGAGGTGTTTAAAAAGTCGTATTTTCCAAGAACTATCGTAGAGTGAAACTCGCTGCAACCAAGTACAGTTGGGCATCATCACTAGAAAGTTTTAAAGAACTCCTGCAGTTAGATGTACAAAGGTTGGGGGGCGGGTCGTTCGGTGTAATATAGCTAGCTGCCGCCGCGCCGCGTGCCTACGAAGCTGGTATGTTACGCCGAAGGGCGGTTATACCCGCTATACAGATACAGATACAGAATGTAGGTGGAGCTTTTGCGGCGAGAACACAATCCTAAACGTGCCTGAGTTTGTATCCCCCCTCATCCCGGTTCATCATTGGGGTTGACTTTCTTATCCAGACGACCTCCGTAATCCACCGGATCCGTCTGTTATGCTCTCTTAAGCAGGTGAGACACTTAACCGGTTGAATGTGTAAAAAGAAAACTCCAATATCCTATGACACAGCTACCTTTTTCCTACGGCGCATGGCCTGGTAGTACTAACGTTAGTACCCATTCATTTCACATTACTCGAAAATCTAGATTCATTTTTAGAGCTGTGCGCCTTACTTTCGACTGTGTGTTTACCAGTACACCTAGATACTACTGTACACTAGTATACAGCTAGCATAGATGAAATGTAGATGTCATGAAAAATTATATAAGATTTGCTATATTTATACATACATTACATCATTACAATTTTGAATCTAGGTCTTATCATATTACAATTTCAGAGTCAAGTTGTAAAGAAAGGCAGTAAGATTTGTAATTAAATGTTGCTGACATTTTCCTTTATCTTCACCCCATTCTTTTCTAATTTTGAGTTTTGCTGCCCAAAAAATGAATTTTGAGCATGTTTCAGATTGTCCAGTCATCAATTCTGCTCTAATAAGCTTAGAGACATACTCAGTCGAAAACAGGCAGTCTTTACCTAGACTATTCTCTGAGGTTCAATAAAAGGTGGTGCCATGAATGTTATATTCAATATGGTCTACTTGAGGTAGATGATGACCTAGATAAATCCTATAGCTGGCTATCGACAAAGCTAAAAAACAGAATAGAATAATCTTCCAAGATGTTATGAGGCAAACGCAACTATTCTTCTTTCTTCCCGTAGTAAGCTATTAAAACAACATATTCAAGATACACGATGCGCTCTAGTGTTCCTGCTGCTATTTGAATGAAAATATATCTAGTATCAAATGTTACTTGCTCTCAATGTAACGCTACGTCAAGCTAGGTTGTACTTTAAAACATCATCATTTGTGACGATACGGATTAGTTCGACGGTGTAATTGTTGTTTAAGCATGAAATGCTATCTTAACGATCGTCTATTAAATCAAACACCACCCAATTGACAAATAGAAGATAAAGTTAGCCATGATACCAAAGTGGCTCAAGGATTTGGTCAAGATACACGACCCAAATACGAATGGTCAAGATTACAATGTACATTTATATTTTATGCCAGACTACCTGTAAAATTATGTCTTCATTGAAGATACCAATCTAAAAGAGGTGATTTGTAAGAATGTCTACCAGGTACAGATTTGGTTGTTGGTTGTGCACTGGCAGTGCTTCACATATCGTTCAACATGCATGTATTTGCCCCTAAAAGGAGCCCCCACGAAATATCAATTCTCGTAATATTCTACCAGTCAAAGGGACACGAATATTTCATCTTTGAAAATCATTGGTAAAAATAGGGAAATCGCTTACCTGTGTGTGCTGCAATTGGAACGGAAAACCTGCCTGGCGAACTTCCAGGACAGATTGAAGCAGAATCCGTAATTATGCCGCAATCACAGGGACTACCACCTCGGCGTCAATGTGAACCCCATCGTGTTACTACCAGCTCCCAGGATTGGTAGAAGAATCTATTAAACATTTACGCCATCCTGAAAAGGGTGCCCGATCGTAATCCTAGTGTCCATTGGTGGCACAGGGTAGATGGTAATTTCAGACGATCAAGAAAGGAACAGTTTCCATCTAAAGCAAAGGTCATTATAACCTCTCGGAACATAAACCATTTGTAGGGTTGGCCGTGAAGGTTATTGATTAGATACAACAGTACCAGTTTATGTCTTCTAAGGCTCCCGGATGTTGGCTGACAGAACGTACAGATGTAGAATGGAACGTTTCTACAGGATATTTTCTTTTTCTGATTTCTTTTTTTAAATCCTAAATGAATTACAATGGAACCGTTCCAATGTAGTATCTACCTGAAATTCGGTACAATACACGATTTGTCCTTACTTACTACACATTAATTACCGCGTTTTATTTTGATTGTTACGTAAGACTTATATAGTTATATATACATATGTATTTATAGGTTTGGTCCCTTCTGTTTGTAGCAACTGCCACCGATACTCTGTCTGTTATGATTTACACTGAGATAATTAGTTCATTTTAGACATTCTGGAGAAACGTTTAAATGTTTCCTTATCATAGAGTGATGATTATGATATTTAAACCGGATCCCTCGCTGTAGCACCGATATATAATCGTCCTTAGGCCACACCAATTAAATTTGTCGGTTCTCGGTTTCACCCGCTTAATTTTTTCTGATATACAAAATAAGATATTCAAGCTCTGAATCAACTCGAAAGTGCTCATATTTTGGCCACAACACTGGCAACAGTTGAAAAACACTCTCTCCTCCTTGATGTTAGATTTTCTATAAATGCAGCGGGGTTGATTAAAAGTTCAAGTAATATAGCCAGCTGCCGCCGCGCCGCGTGCCTGAGAAGCTAGTGTATTACACCGATGGGCGGTTATACCGGCTATACAGATACAGATATATACTTGCACGCATCTTGTCTTCTGTGTAGTTTTTGGGAGTCAAATATTTTGAAAATAATGTTTTAAAAGAGGTACATTATGCTGTTATACATGATATGACCGGTTATATCAGGTAAAGAAACCCACAGAAAACGTTTTTTACTTGTTCTTGCGGAAAACAACAACATGAAACGTTTTTAATATTAAAGAGGACTTAAATGACCTTTTCGCAACATTTTGATCTCTAGCAGACGAGGTAAATTTGATTGCTTTCATTGTTTATTTGCAAATTGCTTCACGCTTAGGAACGCCTCCAATGATTTGTGTACCGCTTAACCTTTCTACGCAGGATTTTTCTTACAAATAAAAATCCCACTCAAACTATGGATTTTAATCTCATAAACGCCAAGAAGATAACAGAATTGTACTACTCGACGAATTATTCTTTTTTATACATAAAGTGAAATTCTGACTAAAATATACAAGCAAAATTTTAAAAAATACACTTTCAAACAAGATACAATTAAAGTTAATGCAATGTTACATGACACTATTCGTTCTTTCAACAAACATAAGAAATATGCAAGCAAATACGTTTACAAAATGCACTTTAAAAGGACAGTAACTATAGGATGTGTATTGCACGTTTCCATGATTTCACCCTTTGTTTAGATAGGTAGATTGTGTTTACTTTTTTTAAAATTGCATCCAATAGCCTTTTTAATTTTATTATTGTGTATTTTGCCTTTTTTTAATTCTATCGGGGTACATAACAGTTTCCTATTTATCATGCACAGTCACAGGTCCTCGGTCACGTTTACTTGATGGGGAGAACGCCCTCTGAAGCCAAAAGGTTTCACAAGGTCTTATGCCACCGCTCCTGAGCAGTCGCGCACTTTCCCGAGTGATAAACAATTAGGTCTCTGCAAGGGCTGGGTGGGTCACTTTAGGCCCTACAGCAGCCGGAGAACCAAGCGACTGAATCTGTACCCGTTTACGCCTGTACTTTTACGATCAGGTGGAAGGTCACTCAACCCGCTGACCAATGACTGAACATGGTAATTTCTTACCAGCATAATAAGCAATAAGACCTTACTAATTCCTGTACATGTTTCGTTCTGTAGAATAAATCAACAAACGTTTACAGAATGATTCTCTCCCTATTTGCAACATTAGTAATTACTGAAATAATACATTTTTTTTCAACAATAAAAAATGCGTCCTTGATGTAAAAGACAATGGGCAGCTGTCATCCACAGACCTGACCTCCTTCGTCGTCTTTGGTATTTTCCGCGCTAAATATCTTACCATTTCAGCCATGCCATGGTGATCTTTGTTGCCTTTTCTTTATTTTTTTAGATTGAAATAAGCTGCTGTTGTTTGGGAATCTTGCAAAGAAAGCGGCGCTTCTTGCGGCAGTTGGAATCATTCCAGTGTGCTTTTTTTATCATTTGGCCAATAAGCTTAGCTCTGCGTGTCTGTTGAGGAATAACACACAAGCAAGTTTACATGTAACTGTTACTTTCTTGTCAATGTCGTTTCTGCAATAAAAGTAAACCTTAATGTAACAGGAAGGTTTATCAGATTTAATTTTCTAACTGGCAGACCCATTTACAAGCTACAAATAAACAATGCTCATGAAAGTTTTGCCACTTCTAATATATGCCATTTAAGTTGAACAGGTAAGGCAAGGACCTAAACTGCAACTTACATTTTATGCTTAGGGCATATTTCTAAACAATTCATATTAACAATATTAATGCATACAAACAATAGTCGTGATTAATTTTTAAAAGCTTTTTGTGTTTCGTTGTCTTTTATATTCCTGAAAACTGCCCGGCCGGGCCCCGGGC
The DNA here is from genome assembly GCA_013266295.2 of Branchiostoma floridae x Branchiostoma japonicum. Lineage (NCBI taxonomy): Eukaryota > Metazoa > Chordata > Leptocardii > Amphioxiformes > Branchiostomatidae > Branchiostoma > Branchiostoma floridae x Branchiostoma japonicum. The sequence goes on from CM023832.1 coordinate 5,140,867, forward strand.
TGGGAATGGACCTTTTCTGTAGCCCCGGCTATCTCGGTCAAAACATAAAACTGCAAATATTTGACCGACATGCAACCACTCTCTCATTGGTTGAACCACTAATTGCCATGTCATTATTGGTTGAACTGATAATCATGATGGGCAGTTCAATGAGAGGAACAAAGAAACACCCACCTTGTAGTACACAAAGGCACATTTCTCTCCCCCTTTTACACGGAAAAGAATACTGTTGTTGGGTTCACCTGGGCTCCATTTGGTGTAGGTTACACGTGACCCATCCGACCACTTCCACCGTCCACCATCTTTGTGAAGTCCAATCCATACGTGAGGGGCTGTGTAAGTTACGGTATTTTTTTCGGTCAGACAGATTTTTTGTGATTCTGATTAAGGGATATGCGACTACAAACCGACATATCATGTCGTCAACAGACAATATACTTACCTAGTACCGCCAAACTATGTAACAGTTACGTTACTTTATTCAAACAAATGAAAGATTAACATCTAAACAAACGATGCCTAGTATGTACATGTACCGTATGCATGCAAAAGTATGCCAAGCAGTATGGCAGGGAAATACGTGTGTAATTTATCAATTCAACAACAAAATTACTACCTGTACGAAAGCTAGTTACATCCATTTCTAGTCATTGTGCTTAGTTATCATAGCACGGAAGCCAAATGTCTTATAACACAAATAGACGAAAAACATTAAAAATGATATACTTCTAAAGCATATACACCCATGAACTAAAAAATCAATGCTTTCATATATGCCTATGTCACTAACACCCTATATTGAATCCAGGACATTTGGTCTTCATACAATTGTACAAAAGCTTTAGCTTGCTGAATTCCCCCATGTCGACCTTTAATTCCTTCTGGCTACTGCCATTCTGTCATACAATCTTACCGCCTACGTGCTGTCATTCTACTCTGTCCCGACAGGCAGATACAAAACTTTATAACTCAATCACCCCAAACAATGATGGCAATTGCAGAAAAGAGCTGTGCAATGCTCACCATCAGAATCGAGACTTCTGATAAAGTCAGTCTCGTCATCGTTGAGGATGGAAGTGAGGTTTGCACCAAGTTGTTTACATCGTGCATTTGCCTCAGACCACTTGACTTTGTCCTTCATTATCTTGTAGCAGTGGTTGTTGTATTCGCTCCATCCTCTATGGCATTGTCCAACTATAAGAAAGGTTGTGGAAGTTCTTTAGCCAAACGCTTCTATAGCAAGAATGGTATATATATATATATATATATTTATATATATACTTCAAGGCCACTTTTCGTCGTTTATACTCGCTTTTCTACAGAGACGGTCATCAAAATTCACATTAGTAAACTAAGTTCTAACTAAAAAAAACGAAGTAAATAACACTAATTATAACGAAAGGTTTTATTGAAAAATCTATAGATTCTGTTGTCTTTTAGATCATATGCATAGTTTACATCATGGATCCCTGGTCTAATCATATCAAAGACATTAAAATGGTACAAACTGCTTTCTGTGTTTCGTATAGCACTTATTAGAAAAAAAGGACGGTAGCTAAACACGCCACCAGCAACAGTAAACTACATTCCCCCCACTACGCTGTATTGATTGCATAACCGTGTGGTCAAAGGCGTATAGAAATGAATGAATGAACTGTATTGCTCGACGGTTGTACATGGTACAATGTATGGCAGTAAATCAACAACACTATAAAAATAATCTATCCTACAATTATAACTACAAAATATTGTCGATAACAATATTTGAGTTACTATACGTAGTCATGTAAGGATGATTTGGTTTTGTTTTTGAAGATGGGCACCGCCTGTATAGCCTCTATTGAGCCCGTATACTCAGAAAGGGAAGAATGCTTAGCGTTTCACCAAATTGAATGTTCTGCGCACCTATCCACACATGTATGTTGGTTTCAATATTGCTTACCTGTAATTGGCAGAGATGTGACGGGCAATGGTACGGTCTCGGCAGTTTCCCAGCCAGATGGTGAGACGGGTGAGGTCAAATAGCCAACTTCTGAGCTGTTTTCCATGAATTCGAAATATGCCATAGACCATGGCGTACTCAACTCCTTTAGCTTTTCCGTGGTCACCATGTCATCTTGAACAGTTGACTCTTGAGCCTCCTACAAATATAAGGGAAGAAATTGTATCTTATTGGTGTAATTCTGTAATGTCGCTTCATCAATTCAGCCTTCGGGCTGCGACTGTTGTGATGTAGTTAATGACATAATAATAAACCATTACAAAAAAGTTCATCCATCAACCTGATTTAGTGATAAATATCAACAATTAGTGTAATAGTAGAAAGATATCAGAGGTTGTTGTAAATAGGTATTTATTCCTACCTTCATTCTAGGTACGATGTAGGGAACCAGAATTGCAGCGGTGACAACCAACACTATTATCTTGAGTCCGCAAACCAGAATAAGGCGGCAGACTTTACTAGCTTTCCCTCTATTGTACATTTCAATGACACAATCTGAAATAAAATATAAGTATGGAAATGCATTAACCAAGATTGTAAAAAAAATGTAATCAACCTAATATCAAGCAAACAGCGTTACATAAACTGTGTATTGTGTTCATCGTTTAATTAAACAATTCATATTATAATTGCATGATGTTTTTTCTACAATCAGTTTTCCCACAACTTACTAACATACAAAATATCAAAGCAATCCATCCAGCTGTTCTTGAGTTATCGTGATGACAACCCAACAAACAAATGCTGCTTAAAACACAACCTCCATTTCACGGAGGTAAAAATCACCGTTTCAAAGAAGTACATTTCACAGAACATGAAAGCAACAGATGTCCTACTGTGTACCGTTTAAAAGCAAGACCACAGTATGTCCTGCAACGAAGGTGTAAAAACGGTAATATCTGCTGTAGTATCAACAATATCCACTGAGGGGACTCCAAAAATTGTGCAATTTCCTAATTACAACACCTATACCCACATATAAAAATATTATTACAATCCAAGGACGGCAAGCAGTCAAACCCTTACATGGCCACATACGGACAAACAAGCTGACAACAACAAAAAGGTCTATTTATAGTCTAAAAAATATAGTTTAAATCAACCAAAAATAAATATGCTGTATGTTATGTTGATATACATATTGACATACCTCTGGCCTTGTATGCAGAACTGACATCCTCAGGATCTTTGTATCCATAAGGTTCCTCTTCGTTGTCTTCTGCATTGTGATATCGAGGTTCAGGAGGGCCAGGGTGCGGGTCGGAGTCGTTACCAGAACCGGCACTACCTGGGTCATCATTTGTCTCTTTTTGAACCTCCAGTTCCGCCATTTTCTCCCTTTTTTTGCTGTCGTTTCTGCTGTTGACAAACAAGCAAACAAAACATTCAAACACTCAAAGGCGTAATCTCCTAATATATGTTTGAATTGGAACGTTGCAGGGCATTCAGCTCGTGAAATGATGCAGCCTAAGGTTTCTTTAACAGCTTACAGAATAAACAGAATCCTTAGAAGACTGTGCGTCAATAAACACACCCGTTCGATGACCTCATGCAAACGTCTACCAGACGAATTTTGTACAGAAAAAGGCCTTCGGCTTTTATATGTATTATTAATATTCAATATCATGAATGAATATGATTCAGTCCCTACATGCTTGTTCTTCTGTATCTGTATCTGTATAGCCGGTATAACCGCCCTTCGGCGCAACACACCAGTTCTTAACAATATCATATAAATATAAAATGTATCTTTAAAAGTTTCTGATATGTTAGCTTTACAATAAGTTACGTACAGCAAAGATGGGGATGAGGTATTCATAGTTACTCTTCTTGACATTTTTTTCTGTTAATAATCGTATCTTCATCACGACAGCTGTATGATGAGCACGTTGTAGTTTCTAACATAATATCTTTTCTTAATTATTTAGCGAACATTTGGTAATTGACTTTTTTAATTGACTGTACTGGTGAAATATTATTTCTCCACTACAGTTTGTGCACAATTTGACTGAATTTGAAACTAGCTATGAAGTGGCAATGTTCCTAATTTATATCTAGATAAACATGTACCAACAAGAACACAACAGATTCGACAATGCCCTTGAATATCCTACTTCTATACTTAGGATAGCTCTAAATAGTAAATAAGGTAGAATACACTGCAATAAATCAACAGGAAAGTTGACCAGTTGTGTATATACAGTTTGTATTGCATGGTTGTAAACGCCAGACCTTAGCCATTTTCTTTACAATACAAAAATATTGTCTTTCATTGACATTAATATTAGTACTGAATATGGCATTAAACTAACCCTAGCAGATGATGGGAGCTTTTTTTTTTTATTCAGATGGTCATTTATATGTCAGGCCCCAAATCACTTAGGGCAAGTCTTTAGATACAAGTCCAGATTGGTTCCTTAGAAATTGTCAGAGAATACAAATTGTTAACATCAGAACTGTTTGGGAAATCAAATTTCACAGTGACAAATAATAGCGCATTTAGTTAGAAGGTTAAATCAATATTAGGCTATGCGTATGTTAAACTTGTGCCCTTATTTAAGACTAATTATTATGACAAAAATGAGAAAGTCTATAAACCTTGCTGACAGCAAATAGGTTCTGGAAAAGTTATATTAATTAGAGAAGTTTACACACATACATATATTAGGCCACACCAATTCAATCTGCTGGTTCTCGGATTTTTTCTGAAAAAAAATGAAGTGAAGGTAATAAAAAAGGCCTAGGCATCCTATGATAGCCCAAAATGGTACGATGGGGCCAAAATATAAGCATTAAGGAGTTAATTTTTTTTTTTGAAAATCAGAAAACATTAAGCGGGTGAATAGGAAACCAATTGATTAAATTGGCGCGGCCTTAGTTATCAATTATATCTATCCATGCATATTGAATGAATTCAACTTCTATTTGGTTGCATGATTGTCACCCACAAAACAATAAACCATTGTCACAGCAGACTACTACTAAATATTTTGCATATTCTAGGAAAAATTAATGTGGATTTAAGATTTTACACTTCTATTTCTCACTCAGTGCATGTTCAAACAGTTGCTAACAAAAGCTAATAAAATACTCGAGAGAAGAAAATTCATGTACATATGCAGGATTCACAGTGTCAATGGAACGAATGTGTTCACATGATTTGAGAATTACATTCTATCTATTATACAACATAAAGACTATATGATCTAAAAAGACTTTTTAAAACAGCTGGTTAAAATATTCCATATCCTCCCTCAAAATCAATCTTTTGATTCAAAACAAAAACTAAGGAAATGTTAAAATGTTAAGAACATGTATTAAGAACAGACTACTTGAACTGACAAAGACTAAACAAACACAATCCTGTTATATATAAAATAAAGTAATACACTTAACAGAGACAAGAATACAATTTTTTTTCCTTATTTCCAACTGTACATGATATACACAAATGTAGTTCCCAAATGGGTCATAAGACAAATCAGTTTCATGTGGATTTCTCAAAATTATGATGGACTGCAACATAACCCACTTATACCACTTGTGCAAAAACAAATTTTAATCAACTTAACAGCAGTGTTAGTCAGTTTTGTTGCTATTTTATACCAATTGCACAATTTGAAAGGCAAGAGAAGTCACTACAAGAATCCATACTGCAAATGTCAAAAGACTTAAAGGTGGATTGTGTAACATTTTTGCATCAAAAATTGAAATATTTTAATTGAAAAAATCTTCATGTGGTTGTCATTTACTTCCACTTTTCAACATATTTGTGAAATTATCTCACATTTTTTACATTCATATTTGGCGCTAAAAAAGGCCACATGACATGCACTCATTTTGTGGCACCACCACAAATTAAACTACCAGAATGTAAACAAACATGGCTGACAGTGTTTCTCACTTTTAAACTCACTCGTAAGGCATCATATTTTGGCACCCACACTTCTTGAATGGCACCTTTCTGCAATGGAGTAAGGTTGATTAAACTTAATTTATAAAGAAATGACCAGAAAATTTACTTTTGTATCGTCCTAATGTTACATAATGCAGCTTTAAAAGGGAGAGAACTCACCACAAGAATTCATACTAGAAAATTAATGTAAAAAGACTTTTTACTAATCTCTCTCTAAGTCAGCTGCATCTGAAAACTAATCAGCATAATGTTCAACCTGACATATCTGACGAGAGATGATAAGAGAGAGTGCACAGTGTGTTTACCGAGGGTTAATCCACTTGTTTTAAAATGGTTAAACAATGACTTACTCCTGCCTAATACACAATTTGTATATACAATGTATTACGTAGGCCATGTCTTTTTCCATACAAAATGTAATTGTCTCCTTGGCTATCAGATTGATCAAATTTTACAGGTAAAAAGTTTTCTGTTTCTTTTGGTTATCTACAAATCTTAATTCTTTGGCAATAAAATATTACTCCAAATAATGACCAACAACCTCTAGCCAACTAGCACATGTACTTGGAATATCCCTGTTTTTTTACCCCCAAACTGTACAACTGGAGAAGGTATTAGATCCATGTTCTGGTACTTTCTGCCTATGCCTCTCCAAGGGACAGCTGTCTCCTGTGCTTGTACTTGAGGTTGCGGGCGCGGGCGTGAGAGTTCTCGATCTCTTCGGTGTAGCTAGAAGGGAACCAGCCCTTTTCACCATCTCTGATTCTCTCCCCTTCATACCAACCTGAACAGGAGCAAAACATTTTAAATGAAAACAATTCAGTATCTGTATCTGTATAGCCGGTACAAACACACCAGTTTTGTAGGCATGTAGTGCAGCGGCAGCTGGCTATACTGTATTACGCCAAACGACTTGTTACAACTAGCCTTTGCACACGTAACTGTAAGCATTGTGTAAAGCTATCTAGTGATGATTGTAACAGGATCACTGCATGTCTCAAAATACTAGAAGAGTTTCTTTTATTAAGGAATGAACAAGATGCAAAAGCCAGAAGTTCTGCTGCTGCAGTACCAAGGAAAGTTGCCAGGGGGCAAAGCTAACCATTTCTTCAGTAGGTATAGGCCTAACTGCCTACCAAATTTTATAACAATCAATCAATCAATCGATCAATAAATCATTCAATCAATCTGTTATTGAGTTACATGTATACCGTTCCACCACTAACATTCATACAAAACAAACAGTACCAAAAAATAATTTTCTTGCAGAAGGTATTATTAATATGAATGAATGAATGAATGGTTGTCCCTACCATCAGCCATCTTCCTGCTGACGTTGATGATGTCGGAGCGCTCCAGTTCCAGCTCGTCTGGCTGCTGTGCCTGGTAAGGGTGGATCACCTGGACTTGTGGACAGTCTACAAAAGGGGAAACAGCTGTCAGTCTACCAAACTGCTTGTTATCACATGTACAATAAAGTGATAAAAAGATCCGAGATTGTAAAATGTGATCATTTCGTCTAGAATTCCTCAGCAGAGGTGCAAAGTTATCAATACACATGAGCTCTCAACATATGATCTTGTTTATTATAGAAAATAACATTATGATAGTATTAGCGTGAAGCTATTAAAGATAATGTTATAATAGTGGACATTAATATTCCTTTCAAGCATTTGTTGGCCATACTTTTTCCAAGGCAACACAACAATACATTTTGGCACAAACTTGTAATAGATGTCACCCTACAGAAATTTAAAAAAAAAATACTCTGACATACCCCATTCCTCATAAATGGTTTCTCCCGACACATCTGACTTTGGTGGCATGATGGCCTCCACCCACCTTGTCCTCTCACTCCTGGAAACAAAGGATAAACAAACAAAAATAAGAGCTTTTACTCTGTGTACATTGTACAAACTGACATTTTACGCCTAAAAAACTTTACAATACCACTTAAAAATGTGATTTAAAGACATCCACTGAAGCAGGATAAGTAATCCCAGAGGTACATGTATATGCACACTGTAGATCTCCAGTTGTTGAATAAATCATTGAAAACACCTTGATAACACTCTTTTTTGAACCTGACCATCTTGAAATGGCATAATCTCACATTTCTGACATTTATGGTTGGTGTAAAGCAGCCCACATGAGGCGCACTCAGTTTGTGGCACCACCGCAAACTACCAGAGTATAAACAAACATGGCTGTTTTTCCAATTTTTAAACACACTCGTAAGGCGCCATATTTTGGCACCTCCACTTCTTGAATGGCGATTATTTGCAATACCAGAGTAGGGTTGATTCAACTTACTTTGTAAAGAAATGACCAGAAAATTTACTTTTTGTATTGTGCTAATGTTACATAATGCAGCTTTAAGGCATATCTAGAAAATAAGGAGAGTTGACGTTACTTACAAAGTTGTTGCAAGGTCCATCATCACATGTTTTCCCTCGTGGTTTTCAAACAGCTCCATTGTGAAGAGAGACTCTATAGGAGGGATGGTCAGGGTGCCTGTAAACCTTCGGATCTTCTGAGTGGCCGTTAGCTTGGTCGCTGCCAAGGCAAAGTCAGGATCCTCCTTTTCTTTGGCTTCCAAAAAACTCCTTTCAGCGTAGTCAATGATGGTGTACTGCGTATCACTAAACAATAGAAATAGACCACAGCTGAGTATAAATGTATGCATTGTAGCATATTAAGATGGGTTAGATGAATAAATGGCTACAGAGTTGTAGCAGTACATGTATGTACTATACGTTTATTTGAATTCCAATAAACACAATCATACAGCATTGACATACATCCCCAGGACAACATATGTACATGACCTATGCTTTTTTTTTTCTTTCTTTTTTTCCTTTCATTCTGTGGGACTGGTTGAGCCACAAAGCAGTATGGGTCAGGGGATAAAGTCTGATACTTCTGATTGCTTTCTTCTTTCCATATTTCTTCAAAGGAAGTCACACTACCTTTTCTTCTTTGTGATGAGTAGAAGATCAGTGAAGAGGAACAGGTGCAGTGGTTGTCTCAGGTACTTCTTCTTCTCCTGTGTGATCTGAGTCAGCTCTCCTTTCTTGACCAGGTACCTTTTCCCCGAGACAACTGCAATTTCCTGGAACAAGCACACACATGTAAATTAGCTGCAGCTATAAGACGATGCCCCTGCATGACAGCTATTATGTATAAAGGAATATAGTTAAAACAAGAAATGCTTTGTAAAAAAACTGGCCAGGGGATGAGAATTGATGGTTAGGTGACATGAGTGTGATGACAATGTGTGACTCAAAGACATTTAGTTGGTCACCTTGGTGATTTGAATTGGACTAAATAAAACTGGACTTAGATGCACACTGCTTACAATTATTGTAATGTATCATTGAGCCCTTTCTAAGAGAATAGATATTTTTTTAATGGTTTCTTAGCAGTTGAATACACAGCTGTCAGCCATGTTTGTTTTGGTAGTTTGTGGTGGCACCACAGGCTGAGGGTGCCTCATGTGGGCTGTTTTAGCGCGAACCATGAATGTCAGAAATGTGAGATAATTGCACAGATATGTTGGAAAGTAGAAGTAGATTGCAATCACACGAAGATAATTCAATCAAAAGACTTTGATTTTTGGTGCACAAATGTTAGGCCTAGGAAAAAAAATGTTGTGTTTCCGGTTACCCGACCGACCCTATGAAAAAACCCCCGACCCTAGCCTTTTTTGGACCGAAACAAAAATCCAGACTTGTTACTACCGATGATCACTACATACAAGGAGGCCTGCCAGGAAAATGAACATCCAGCATTAAAATAAAAGAGATTTACCTTAGTTTCCGCCTCTCTCATTTTGCAACAATATTTTTCCATATTTTCTATACCGATAGTCATGTAGGAATCAAAAAGGAGAAGTTTACAGGCTGCGTATTGGTTCAAATCGGACCGAAAAATTTCACTCGAGCGGCACCACATGCCCAAACTGGCCATGGGACGCACGTAAATTTTCACTCGAGATGAGAAATTAGCGCCCAACAAAACGGACTGTTAGGTTCCCATTGCTATATTACTCTTGTTTACTTGTGGTCAACTTTCTTTCTTCGATTGAATCGCGTAAAATACCAAGGAAAATACAAAGAAACTTCAGCGATCGGCACGATCGTGGCGCCATTTTGAATCTTGGCCGATCCTCGCGGAACCTCGCGAGACCTCGCGAGAGTTTGCAGTTCGACCAATAACCGCTAGAGGGCGGATATGCAATCCTGCAATGTGATTGGTTGGAAACTTTAATGTCCTAAGTTATTCGGTTCTCTTTGTAAATGATATCAGGTTTTGATAGCAATAGGATCTAGTGGACTAGAGGAGAAGTTTAAATATGTATTTTGTTTAATATATTTTCTTTAATAAAGTGTTCAGTTCTGTTTAGATCTCAATTGTTTAGATCTTTGTAGTGGTCTTAGTAATTGAAATACTAGATTTGCAAAATTATTCTGTACTGATGCTACACCGTAAATCATAGGCTACAAGTACAAACAGATCATACGTTCATTGTCCCGGCTTTGACTAAAAAAAAAAAAAAAAGGGAATCCCTACCTACCGACCCTAATTTTTTCTGGACTGTAATAGGAAACACAACATTTATTTTGTTAGGCCTTACATAATGCCCCTTTAAAGTTTACAAATATTAACATACCTTAACTCCAGGTTTGAAGGTGAGCTGTTTCTGAAGGAGAACTATCTCCTCTGTCTTCGCCATTATTCTGGCTTCTTCATTACAAGCTTTAAGCGTCTGAGGATTAAGAAAATATAATGTTTATAAATTGAAAAATTTCAGGGTAAGATGAGAAAAGAACTAGCACAATGGCATGTACTTAATTTACTGTCAATGTAGAATGCATATTTATTGTACAAGTACAAATGTATATAAGTAAGCACATTTGAGAACTAATTATCTAATTATATATTAAGTCATGTTTGCATACAATGTTTCTTACCAAGCAATCTTAGTCTACATAACACATTTGAAAACAGACCTCAAATATTGCCGTATTTATTTTTATTTGCATTTATTTTTGGAGGATTGGGCAAAAAGTAATCCTACTTATCGAGACCCTCTCATCTCCACACATAAAGAAGAAAGTACATGACTGTACATTAACAAAACAAGGTGCAACAACAATAAAGAGAAAGAAGTACATAATAATATTTGCATATGGATATGCAGCGGTAATACAATATTCTGTTCCCTTTTGTGTTATATCTTAGCTTAACATTCTTTTGAAACCTGTAAACAGATACTGTGACTGCATGGTCTATATTAACATGTATGGTGTACAATGCCATGTAAATACATGTTGACACTGCGATAGAAAAAGTAATGTGAAATAAATATACATGTAGATCCAAAATACTTGGAAATAAGAACCACTGTCATGTTGGATAGATTCAATAATTTAAGTCTGAACACTAAAATTGCTAACCTTGCTCAGAAACTTGTAAGCTCTGTATGCAGAGTTATAAAGTGTTGTCCCTACTTCAGCTCTCTGGATGATTGCCTGTTGGTAAAAAAAAAAGAAGGTTTTTCTTCTCTTTTAAAAACATTCAAATTGATAGCTGGTTCTAAAAGAAATATTTTGCACACAGCACAACAAAATAAATACAACCTTAAACAAGACAAGTGCTACGCACAATACATTGCTGGTTTTGCAAAGGCACAGTACGTTCTGCCAACATGCTCTGTTAGGCTAAACTGACTCACATCAAAGAGCAGGGGCATCCGAGCGATGCGCTGCATGGGGAGGATGAGGAAAGACTGCAGGTCCAACCCTGCACACATCCTGTCCACCTCCAGCTTCTGCAGCATGCTGTGAAACCCTGTATTCTCTGTCCTGGAAATACATGGAGATGCACTCTTAGACTAGTAAATGACAGGGTTCTGAGCAAGCTTTGCAAAGTGAGTGCGTGAGTGCGTGAGTGCGTGAGTAAGTGCGCGAGTGAGTGCGTGAGTGCATGAGTGAGTGAGTGAGTGAGTGAGTGAGTGAGTGAGTGAGTGAGTGAGTGAGTGAGTGAGTGAGTGAGTGAGTGAGTGAGTGAGTGAGTGAGTGAGTGAGCAACCAGATTATGTTATCCCACCAACATATTGAAAGACAACTCAAAATCTACTACTGGATAAATTACGGAGATTATTTCCGTTTTGAGTGGCACCCATCACTAAAATGAACCGAAAGAACTTAAGTGACCACTCCTATCATAATGGTAAGACGACACCATAGGAACTGCTATACTGTAACAACTACCTTAACCTTATTCCATCATTACATACATGTAACAGTTATGCTTAGCAGTCTTTGTCATGTTCAACTGTTTGTTTACTGTTTGTTCACATGTGATAAGTGTTGACAAGTTCTGTCAGTTTATTTTAGTGATGCTGAATAAGAGTGATGGATGTCACTCCAAATGTCGGGAAATAATGTCCGTAATTCATCCAGTAGTAGAGTTTGAGTTGTCTTTGAATATTGTTTACCTGGATGTCTAACCTTCATCAACATAAAACTATAATCTGGACAACTTGTACCATTGCAGCCTGTACATCATTACACTAAGATACGCAGAAAAAAAGTATTTTGAGCCCTTTTAAGAGAAGTTTGTCTTACGTGAGCCTCCGTAGTACTCTCTCCTGGTACACCAGGTTCCTGCAGTACTTTATGTACTCCTCGAAGTAGCTCCTGGCATGGTTCAACACCAGGTCAGGAACCTTGGTCAGGCGGATGTCCTTGCTTAGCTGGGATTCCATCGCAAGTAGCAGTCTGGAGGATGCAAAAGTTATCATATAATGTAAGGGATTACATTGCAAAGAAAGCCACACCTCACCCACACTAAGATCCCATCACACTTACTGAAAACAGTAAGGGGACCATTTTAGTGTGAGTGGAGTCTGGTCTTGTTCCTATACTTTGTTTGTTCCACATACAAATGTAACCAGTTAACTGCACCTTTAGGCGTAACAGACCAGTTTTGCACAGTACAAGCGGCGTACCTGGGCCTCACATTTTACGTCCTAGTGAAGAAGACACCCCTAATATAACTGAAGCTACAGTAGGTACTCATTTTCACCTGAGGAAATAGGAGCACAACATAAGGGCCTGCTAGATGTAAAATATTCAAAGTTAAACCCTGAACCTTTACATTTTAAGACAACGACCCTAAGCCTAGACTAGTTTGCCTTATACAAAACTTGACATGTGTGTATCACTCCTCAAGGCAGTTTATCAGCTGTGAAAACAAACATTCAAACACTTTTTAATTACCTCTCACTCTGGTCCCTGACTTCCTTACAGTTAGAAAACAGGTGAGTTCTCTCTGTCCTGCTCAGGGGTCGGATGAGTCCAGGCATGAAGTGGTCCACCAGGATGTTCAAACTGCGCAGGTACGACGCTTCGGACGTCACCACCTCAAACAGGGCCTCCTGCAGCTTCATTTCATTTGGGCTGAGGGACTTCAGGACTTCACTGCTTCTCACCTGAGACAAAGTTTAAAAACACACCTGGTTGATCTTGTTCGTGTGCCCCGCTAGCCTGGTTACCAAACCTATTTTGTAGCTCCCGAGTCCTACATCTACATGTACAAATGTAAGTCCCCAGGTAAATAAACAATTTTCCAGTACCTCAGGAAGGTCTTTCCACATGGTTCTCTTGAGGGAAGCTTCACTAGCAGACATGGAAGGCACGTCTTCATAATCATCATCATCCTCCTCCTTGACAACATCTAGCTCCTCCTCCGTGATGGCGTCTGAACGGTTGCTCCTGATGCTCCTTGCAGAGTTCTGTGCTCTATAAACCTGGTACAGGGGCTCTGAAAGTATGTCAATACAGGCATTATATAAAATTCTGCACTGAAACATTTTAGATATCATCACTATTGGATTCATGCACCTGGATAAAGAATACAATGTAGCTTATCACTTCAGTTTGTCCCTTTATTTTTGACATTATTTTTAAGTGCAACAGTTAATAAAAGCATATGTCAGGGTAGAGACTGCGATAAGATTGGCGATTCTACTGGCAGAGATCCAAATCAGAGTTTCTGTTGACAGAGACTACGATTTGGATCTCTGCATTTGTCAGCACACATACATTTGTGCATTTAGGATTCAAACAAAGTTGTACATCTTTTTTTCTGTTTGTTGCATATTGTACATAAGCATGATTGTACAATTATGTATTACACATAGTACATGTTTGAATGCACAGAAACAGTAGTATACTACACAATGCACAATGTATATTCATACTATGTACTTACCATGGAAAAATCTGCTCTGCCTATTGTTGCGATTGGCAACATAGTCCACCCTCAGATCTGCCCCTGGATTGTCACTGTGAGCTTTCTCCACTCTGCATCAACATACATGTACATGTAAGAACCATTTAAATTTACAGATTCAAAGTAAACCCTAAATGTTGTACAGAGAATAGTAAGATGCATGAGATTCCACAAGAGATTCAAGTTCAACACTGCAAGCAAAGCTCCCAAAATAAACAGCAAGCAAAGCAGCAGCAAACAGTACTATTGGCCTCCTCCTTATTCCTGGTAATAGCAAAGTGCTGGTTCTAAAAATAAAGCATGAACCAACAGTCTCCTTGTTGTGACTCTGTTGACAGCTTTAAATTTACAGCCTTCTTCGTGTCTTTTCAATAGTTACAAGTGAAAAACAAACTTTAAGATAGTTTCAGTTTTGTTTACATTTTATGTAAACTTGTGGTGTTATCCAAGGTCGTGTTTAATGTCAAGTCACACCAAGCAGATATAAACAAAGATATCAAGCAATTACGGTACTCTGTCATACACTCTTGACTAGCTGTATAAGAATTTACATGTATATGTAGGTACATGTAGCAGTCAAAAATTGGGTTTTTAAAAGTTTCTATTTTATGATGATTGCGAATTGTTTAATTGGGAGAAGAGCAACATAGTAAGAAAGTGTACAGTATGGAAGCAGCTTTCCATAATGCTTTCTTGCTTGTTTTTGCAAGGAAGGTAATCTATCAAAGATGATTATTTTCAAGAAATAGAAAAACTGCACAGCTCTGTGCTACAATTTTGATGTTGTGCAAAGGGTCATAATTGTTGTCATCATCCAAAGCCCCTTAAATACAATCACCTAAATCAATAAAGAAGACAAAGCAAGTCCGAACCTTTGATTGATAGGTGTGAGAAAGGCTGGCATCTCTCCCCCAGGAAACATGGGAGTCTCGTACCCGCTGCCTTCCATCTGCAGGTCTGGCGGTTGGAACGTGGGACCTTCGTCAAAGTCCACGTACACATCTGAGAGAGGCTCAGACATGTCTTCGTCTTTGGCTCCTTGAAAAAAAAAAAGGAAAAAAAAATTAATCAGAAGTCATGGCAAAAACTATTGCTGCAAACTTCAATTATGGATATACATGTAATATAATTAATGCTGTCTTACATCCTTGTCGGTGGTTTCTCATTTCTATCACAGCCTTGAGAATTTCAAAAAAAAAAAAATGTACAACGGCTAAAGACAAATGGGACCGTGCCATAACATATTGCCATACCTCTCGATACAAGAATGTCCTCGTAAACTTCATCGTCACCGTTGTCTGGCAAGATATAGTCGTCATCATCATCCTGTGTGTTCTCTGGAAACTCTACGATATCCAGATACTCTGTGCACATGTACGTACTGTCTGAATCCATGGAAGGCCACTGTTGCTCTGGAAGAAAATAAAAAGGCCTTATGAATAAAAATGAGCCTTCATATAAGGTTTATATAATCATAATACATGTACACGCTAGCAATAAGAGTTGTTGTCCATTATTTGTAGGGATACCCGGTATTACCCGGTAATACCCGGTATTGTAAGCTACACAAATCTAAATTATTAAAGATAATGTTCTGAATTCAAAACATGGCAAATATCGCATCTATTCAGAAACTTCCTCAAAGCCAAATGTATCTGACACTCAAATATTTCAATACAACCTAGAAATTGACATACAAAGTGCTCAGGAAATGTTTCTTTTGGCTGAACACAATTTATAATCTGCAAAACAAACAAAAATGTTACAAAACTGAAAACAATGAATAGACTAAGACTAAACAAGCTGAGCCTGGTGGACACCGAATCAGGATACAACAATATGGACTCTATTTATACATTCCACCATTTGAAAGGCATTTCCTATTGAAAAAAAGTGTTATGACTGCTCTACAATTGTGTACACTGGTGTTCAATTATTGTATACCCAACAACGTACCTGTCAAATCTCTTCTGGGCAATGTGGCTGGTGGTCTGTCATCGCGACGGGTTAAGTTAGGGACTCCCACGGAGTTCTTCGTAGATGTCATGGGTTCATACTCCTCTCTCGGCCCACCGAGCTTCTCTAACGATTTCCAGTTTCTTCCGTCCAAAGCTCCAGAAGCGAGAGGAGAGAGGGTGTCTGGGCACGATGACGGGTTTAGAGATTGTTCCACCGTGAGATCGCTTCCTGACTTTGACTTTGCCAGCATGTTGTGCAAAAAGGACTTTACTCCCGTGTACTTCCCCAACCCTTTCGTCTGCGCCGGACTTCCCTCTACCAGTACGGCGGGCGGAATTTTCTTGTTTCTCACTCTTTCTCTGTCCGGTACATTTCTGGGGATGGTAGCCGGGAGTGTTTTTGTTGTATTCGTGGCCTCGTCCTGAACGGCTAAGCTGGTTACCCTATCAGGAGGGTTGGGAGTGAGGGTTTTATTTTTCCCAGTTGTTCTTGGTGGTTTGGGAACAGTGTTCACACCTCCTGGTGGCATGTCTTCTGATGAAGCCGAGTCTCTAGCCAGTCTGTTCCGAACTGGTTTAGAGGGAACTGGTGGTGGTGGTAAGGTGGGTTTTGGTACAACTGTACTTTTGGAATGCCTGGTGGTGTCGATATCTGGAGGTGAAATCGCGATGGACTCGTAGATGTCGTGATATTCGTGATCATCATCATCATCTGTCTCCCAAGAGTCTGAATCGTGGGATTTTCCTTCAGAAGGGACCTAGAAAAATTAAGTATTCAGAATGAATGAAAGTCAAGACAGTCATAGTTCAACTTTATTTTCAAGCAATTATTTCACTTTAACGTTGTCATCTTACTTAATAATGGAAACAGCATCAGCAATCATTTAAGTCACTTTACAAATCACTCCTTATTTTAGAGAGCTGTGCCATACATTTTCACGAAAATAATCCTAAGGAATTTCCTTTTTTATTCACATTTGCAGCAGGTTTTTGTTTGATTAAACCTTTCAACCTTGAACAAGATTCAAACTTTATTTATTCATGAGAAGCTCAAATCAGCCAAGCCACTTTTCATTTTGCAGTCTGTGATACAGCAGAAAATGGAAAGTATTTTGCATTGTTATTTCACTAAAATTGATTTAAAAACCACTTGGGACATTTCAAGATTTAAAGTTATATTCAGCATTAAAATATTTTCTCTACCTTCCTTGGAGGTAACAGCACATCCTCGTACTCCTCCTCATCCCAATCTTCTTCCTCGACAGTCACAGCTGTTACCTTGTCCCTTCCGTCTGACGGCAACAGTGGTCGTGTCTTGACTGAGGGAGATTTCCTACTACCAGATCTACTCTTCCTGCTTGGTCTAGATATGTTCAAATTTCAACAGTTATTGACATAAAATAATATTTATGTTTTATTATTATTAACTGTAAATTTATTTGTTTTCATGGCAGAAGAAAAAAAAAGGAGTTCAGCCTGGCCATAATGCCTTTTTGCTGTCATGTCTATCTTTCATGCACTCAAAATATCACTTTTAGAGCTTAAATACAATTATAATTTTGTTAACTTAAAGCTATTTTTTTTATTCACAGTTCTGGCCACTTAAAGATGACATGAAACCTACCACAATGAACTGTTTCAGTTCCTACTTAGATATCATTCAATGAACAAAGACATTTGGATAAAACACTCCCAATGTTAGGGAACATTGGATCCAGTTCTTGATTTCTGCAGCCAGTTACTAGTAATGGAATTACATGCTGCCAGTGATGTCATGGCAAGCATGGCAGCAGGTTCAGAACCTGGCACCACAGCTCGTGAAAAATGTTCTTTTGAGAAGCAAACAACTATTGTGAAACATTAATAACTTGCAATGGTACATAGTCTCCATATTGTTTGCTTCTGATGTAGTACGTGTCAATCACTGATCATGAGTGAAATTGAATTGTTAACTTAATAATTACCTATTCTGGTGAAGAAAGCTCTTGGGCGCAGGAATTTCAGGTTGTGTCACTTCACCTGGGAGAAGATAATAGAGAAAATTGTAGGGGTAATGTTAACAACTGGTCATTAGCTAGGGGGCTCCTTTCAGCATGCCCTACACAGACACATGTGTATCACAATAGTGGCAACAAGACAGTGACATTTACACGTAGGCATGCAGTGGGCAGCTATTGAAACGTCAAGAACTGATCGAGAAAACTGAAAAGGGTGGAGAAAACTGGTTGTCAGATCCCCAATAGTCAAAAAAGACTCAAATACCTGAACATTCCTTGGTGGATTACAATTAATATTGATTGTACATTAAAGGTTTAGCATGTTTTTCAAGGCACAAGCATGAAATGCATATTATATATTATGTTATAACTTTTCTGGTTTGAAAAAAAATTGTCATTATCTTATTTATCAGGATTTACCAGATTTGTGGAAAGATTGACATAACTGGTGACTATCACCTATCCGCTCACACCCAGAAGTACCTCTGAAATTTTCAATTTATTATTTCTTGTGGGTCCTGATTGATTGGAGTTGAAAATTCAAGTGCCAGCCACCAGTGTTTTGTCAATCTCATCTTAAGGTGTGGCTCCTCAAACATGGGGCGTCTTTTACATCCCATCCAAGATGCTTCAAACCAAAGCTAGGTATTTACACCTATGACTATGAGTCCAGTGAGGAAAATAGGGCACAAGGCCTGTAAGGGACTTAAACCCATAACCTTCAGATTCTTCAAGAACCCATATACAATTGTATAAAATAGAGTTGATGCGAACACGATAATACTTTAAGTACAGACACTTGTCTTAGAGGTAATCAGGATACAGAGCTTCCTGTAGTTCAGAGAACCCTTAAATGCTCAATAAATCTTCATTAAGAGAACGGATTGAAGGTTAAACTTCCTGATCAGGTCCAAGATTCTTATGTAAAGTATCCAGATCACCGCTAGTTACATGTAAGATGTTGAAGATAAGCAGAATAATTGCTTTCTTGTGTGGGAACAGGAAAAGCCAACTTCTGGCTGACATTGGCAAGTCACTGCCTCAGGCATTCACAGACATTCACAGATGTCCGCGGGACAATTTTTTTAGGGTATAAACAGGAATGCTACCGCCGCGAACCCTGGACGTGCCACATGAAAACCACCGCACGGCGGACCTGTTTATACGCACAAAAAATCTGTCCTACGACACGGCCTTCTCAAGTTATTGTGTTGACAGAAACACGGACACACGCACCACTACCAAAAACATAACCTTCTTGATGAAGGTAACAAAGTCTAGACATACCTGCTGTAGTAGATCCAGATGTAGAAGTGACATTCGGTAACTTCTTCACTTGAACTTTCTTAGGACTTCTGGACACTTCTTGGCTGCTTGTAGTACTGCGGTCAGCTGAGGACTCTTCCAACTTCTTCCATCTCTGGGCCACCGATTTTGGCGTCGACTTCTCAAGTTCAGCGTCAGCCAACTCTTTACCGATTTTCCTCTGAACGATCTTTGGCTTTGTTCGCCCTAACCCATTAGTGTGCGTACTTTCACTACTTGCTGAAACACCGACTTCAAACTTTTTGGCAAGAGCTGATATGCTGCCAGTAGACTCACTAGCTTCTACTGGAGAATTTTCGACACTTTTCTTTGTAGTATGTTGTTCTGCACCATTGTTTACTTTGTTCCTGGTTGCAACAACAGGTTTAGTCTTAGGCGGAGAGGGTTTAGAATTGTCATCAAAAGATCGCATAGGCTTTAAAGGTTTGTTCCTATTAGCAACAGGCGGTTTCATTGCAGGTTTATTCAGTTGTGCGGGTTTCGAGGGACTGCTAGGTAATCGGGAGGAACAGTCTGCGTTCTTCGACTTGGGTGATGTAATACCATTCTCCGCCAAGACTAGCCTGCTTGAAGAAATTTTCTTGGTCAGCGGCGGTGGTTTGAACTTGGCAATGTGGCCATGAGAAGAAACAACGTGAGCTTTTTGTCCAGGTCTTTTCTTGATTGACGGTTTCTTGGGTCTGACTTGACTGACAGGTTGAGTTGGCTGAGAACTGCTGTCAAATTGCTTAATTCGATCCAATATGGACAATCCGTCATTGGTGCCCTCTGCCATGGCTGAAGATTGGAAAAAAGGAGAGAGGGATATTAGACAAATTTAAATCACTGAAAATAATTGTTTCAGATTCATTCTGTTGAAAATTAAGGATTTAACTTTTAATAGAAGACAAATGTTTTAAAGCAAATAACTGTGACTGTACATGTAAATGTATTTAGTAACATACATGTATAATACAGTCACACCTGCCCAAGGTGACCTGACCCAAGGGACCGGAGAAAAGTGGTCGCCTCCGACAGGTGGTCTCCTTGAAGAGGTAATTGACTCACAACATGCATATGACTGAGTCTTAATCTTTTCAGTTGAGGTGTTTTCATGTCAAATGCTGAAGATATATTTAGAATCATGGGGCCTTAAGTTCACAGTTTCGCATAAATGAAAAAAATTTGTGATGTTTTCAAATTCACGAATGATCAAAATTGCAATAACTAGTTTGCGTGCTGTTTTGCACGGCAATCAAATTTGTTTTACCGATATCGTTACAAAGGCTGCTACAAAACTTTTGTATGTACTGTACTGTACTTTGAAAAACATTCAAAAACAATTTATTTCGGTCAGTGAAAAACTCCCTGGGATACTGAGTTTGCCATATTATTACTAGTACTTTAAATACATTATGCACAGCTGGGCCCCTTCAATCTGAACTTCTGAAACTACCCTTTAATATCTCCAAGGATGTTTGGGTGGAGCCAATAGAAATATACAGCTTGGCCTTCTTCACAGCCACTCACCCAACATCTGCTTGGAGATTAAACCTGCCCTACTTTTAAAAAGCCACCTTTTCTTGAGAAAGCCCAGCTGTGGTTCTCAAGAAGCAGATCTGTCACAGTTAAGTAAACTTCTGGGTCAGTTAGGCAGCACCTTATGTTTTCGCCTGGCAGGAGATAAGAATGGTATGTTGTCTGGGACAGAATGAAAGGCGCCCAAGGCTATTTCAGGGCTGAGATTTCTCTGATATTGACACTTACTGTCGTTTCTTATCAGAGTTTTGTCATCATTTCATACTTGAAGCGTTTCAAATAGCCCAGAAACAAGCTACATATGAGGAGTCCCTTTATTTTTTGGTACCACCAATAAATAGCTAGAACCAACTTACGAAACAAGCAACCGTTTTCTGTCAGTGACATCGCATTTTTGCCTCACCGATGCCATGGGTTAGGGTTGATTCAACTCACTACATTTAAAATAGATGACCTGGAAATCTAGCTTTACTTAGTAAAATCTAGTTTTACTAAGACATACTGAACTCGCTTCGTCCGCCTAGAACCTCAAAGCAGATGTCAGGTGAAAGGTCGTCACATTTCTGACTACCCTGTGACTTGAAAATGTTACAATATTCCTCATAAACACCAGTCAAGGCTGACAGATAAACAGAACAGTCAGAAAGCGTGACCATCTTTCACCCAAAATAAACATCCGTGCATAAAGTTCCGCCATTTTTTCTGCAAATTCATCCCACCCCCTAGGCCCTCTGTTTCCACTGCTGTCGTCTGCAAATGGTTTTTACCTCAGGTTTTCCTGTTTTTCGAGAAGCAACCCTTTTAACTAGCAAATCTGACTTGCCATTGTCCAACTGGGATCAACTGGATATACAGAAGACGAGAAAAAGGTGGAAAGCAGCGCAAGTGTTAGTTACAAAAGTTTTAGCGCAGATCAGGTGCAGGGGCACGCCACCAGTATCTCAGAATTTATCCCCTAAAATGACAACAAAAACATTCTTACCGACAAATTTTCTACTGTACGAATGCTCCGTCCTTTCCTCTTGACAATCGATCTGTTTCTGAGACAACCAGGTCTACAAGAGTGGTTATTCGAGGCAGATTATGTGTCACTTCCTACAACTGCTAACGATGTTTTGACTCTTCAGAAACTACTGGAGTCTCCTTCCGGTGTCGGTCGTCTGACCTGTGACGTCAGCTCATTTGCATAACAAAGACCAGGTGCCTGACACCAGACACCCTGTTGACATACCTTTATACCATATATGGCAAAAGGGTAAAGAAAAAGGAGGAGCTTGTAGATCGTGGTTGTTTCATACAGTAAATCATTTTAAATCATTAATGTGGCTTGATTTTGCCTGGTTTTACATTGTATACGTGTAACTATTTGATCTCGTAGGATATTTCAATCGGATATTTCCCGTAGGAAAATAACCCACCACCAAGCCACATATTTCGCAAAACATGAGACATGGACGACACAAATAAAACTAAAAATGGTCACGTGAACGTTAAAACTTTTCTTTTCATTTTCACCTCTTGTAAATGTAGGGGTTTTTTAAACAGATAGACACATTAGTTACATTATATGATAGATATTTTCTTTATTTCTAGATAGATAGATGGATGGATGGATACAGAAAGTTAGACAGATTGGTGAAATGACCTGTTACAGTTTTTTTTTTTCTTCTTATGGCTTGTCACTTCTGGGCTGCAAAAAACGAGTATGACTAAAAATCATATGCCATAAGAAACAAAAGGCGCATTATAAACTCATACAGATTATTTATATCTACTTATAATGAAGAAGAATAGAGGACGCATCGGCTGTCACAAACTCCGTGCTGAATCAGGTAGGCACTGGGGCATATATAGAACATTTTTGCAACTCGAATAGGTTAGAAGATGAACCCCATTTAATTGTAGATGGTAGTTTATATACTAGTAGTAGTGGTAGAAATAGTTTCAATCTTTTTAAAGTAACTATATTAATTAGGAAAGTTTCCACATGTTGGATTTACGACTACCGTGATGTACTGAAAAATTCGAATTCATTTTTACTATGTGCATGTAGACAATTGTGGTCTAACCAAGCCCATTTCAAAAGTTTTCCGGTAAGTTTGGAACCCATGTTATCGATTTAGTACTATTAGAAGTCCTGTCATATGTATTTTGCTACTACATGTTGTACTTTTGTATTTGTTTAGCTATATGTAGCCAGATAGGACATGGGTGTACAAATAAAGGTGATGATGATGATGATGATGATGATGATGATGATGATGATGATGATGATGATGATGATGATGATGATGATGATGATGATGATGATGATGATGATGATGATGATGATGATGATGATGATGATGATGATGATGATGATGATGATGATGATGATGATGATGATGATGATGATGATGATGATGATGATGATGATGATGATGATGAACACCCCAAAAAACCTCAGTCGTGGAGACTGCTAGGGAGGCTAAACGATGACCTCTACCGACTGTTAGATGCATTACAGTCGTGACCCATGACACGGCTGGACGCAACAGGCGGCCGTTCATTGTCACTTCCGGTACGGCAAACCGGTCGGCCCGGAAATCGGCCCGGATCTTCAAGAAGTCAGGTTCGGATTTTTCTCGTTTTCTGGTTTGAATTTGCACTGATGTATCTTTATTTTCGTGACTTCATATGCGTCTCATATTTTTTCGAGTGTTTTTTCCACTGCGCAAGGTTCATATAACGGTTCCTAAATTGTTAAAAAAAACACAGAGCTCCTTCCTCTGATTTCGCAGAATTTCATATCAAAAACCGATGGCGGAAGGCAGTAGCCTACCACAGTATTCCAGGGCCATAGTCCGCCAGATTCCTGACTCCATACGGGACCATTCCGAGGCCTTCAAATGGAAGAAAAGGCGAACGAAGGACATAATAGACCTCAGCAAAGCGCGAGAAGAGCACGACCGTTACACGCAGACCCTGAGGGACCTGGGGCTAGAGGTGACCGTTCTACCGGCAGACGAGTCCACTCCGGACTGTCCGTTTGTGGAGGACACCTGTGTGGTGGTCGGCAACAGAGCGCTGGTCACCAGGCCCGCAGATAAAAACCGCCGGAAAGAAGTAAGGTTTCTTGATACATTAGTATCTACATTGGTAGAGACGTAATCGCATGAATAAAGTAAATCTACGTCTTCCAGAAATGACTTAAACAATACATCATTACATAACCCTATTGTTTTGTCCTTCAGATCCACTCTGTCGAAAAGCTATTAACCGATTTGGGTCTGGAAGTAAACAGGATTCAGGATAAGGGAGCAACGCTGGAAGGAGGTGACGTCATATTTACAGGTTTGTTACTAAACCATGAAACAGGTTGTCCTATTTGAGGTGAATTAAAACGTTTATTGCCCTTGCCAAGAAGGTTATGTTTTCGGTGGCGTTCGTGAGTGTGTGTGTTTCTCATTATTTTGTTCCCTTTTGACAGGAAAAGAATTCTTCGTTGGTGCCTCCACACAGTCAAATAAAGCCGGACGAAAGATCCTAGCGGAAACCTTCCCAGAATACCCTGTGCACTCCATCCCAGTGGAGGCGCCAGAGTTCCACCTGAAAGGTGTGGTCTGCTGCGCGGGACCGGGTCTCATCGCCGTAGGGGATCATAAGGCGGGTAGGAAGGCTTGGGAGGTAAGCGTCTGTCACTTAATCAGAACCTTTCCCCGACCACCAACCAACCAAGGTTCCTTAAAGTTCGGGAGCAGTCTGACTAGATTTAGGCCACGCCTACCTTTCTATACGAACTGAATCGAATCTGAGTCGAATTTGACCCCCTGACCTACTCCCGAACACAAGCCAACCATGGCCACCAGGCAAACTTGGACCTCCCGTCCACATCCGCATCTTTTAAACATTTTGAAAAATTCGGCTGGCGCAGCCAAACAGTAGCCGACCTCACCGAACACCAGACAACCATAGCCGACCTTGGTTGGGGAGTGTTCGGCAGTGTTCGTGAGGCTATATTCGGCTACGTGTGACAGGGCCGGGGCTGTAAGCAATAGGGGCAATAGGGGCTGCACGAGCAACCTCTGCCAACCTGTGGAGGTTATTCGTACGTACGACCCCTTTTCGGTGTAAGTTCGTCATTGTTCAAATCTAATTTATCACTATTATCACTACAGACACTACTTTTCTCTAGAGCAAAGAATCTTCCAATTTTGTTAATTGTAAAGATAGGAAAGCATTTTACTTCTTACTGTCTACGATAGTAATAGGAATGTTCATATGTCACTGTCACTTCATCCTTGTTTGCGGGCGAGCATTTTGACCTCCAATTCCACCTCACGTGGAATCCATGGGAAAACAAATAAGCCTTTTTATTAAACACAATTAAATGTAAAACTTTGTTTTGCAATGTAAAAGGTTATTTAAAAAGAAAAACGCGATTCATTACATTGCATGTGTAACATAAGGTACGTAACATGCGGGTCTATTTACAGATTATACGCAAAAACAGCAAATACGCCTACGAACCTATCTGGGTTCCGGATTATCTGGGTCTGAACTGTATCCACGTGAACGGGAACATTATCCACTGCAGGGAGGATGAGTGGCCAAACAGCTGTAAGGTAATCAGGACTACTAGTACTAGTCATCTTTAATGCTGCTGATCCACTCATTTTGGTATAAGCCACGCTGGCTCAATTTTATGGATGACATCCCGTGGACATTACAAAACTAATGCTAGAGGGCGAAAAAAAAATCTAGCCAAAAAATTATAGATCACAGGAATAGAAGCTGGTATTTGCGAATTCGCGGTACAGTGAAGACCTCGTGTTTTTTTTATAAACATTGCCGTGACAAGCCTGACATATCTGTGTATGTATCTAAATGTATCTATCTGTCTATTTATCTATCTACGATGTTATCACTCCAGGCGTTTGCGGAGAAGCTGACGGGGTTCAAACATATCGAGCTGTCTGTTGGTGAGCTGAAGAAGGTGGACGCCGCTCTGTCCTGCTGCTCTGTCCTGTTCTAAACATTCCAACCAGATGTGTGGCTTCAGTGTATTTCGCATCCGTGCGCACTTGCCTGCTGTAGATAGTAAATTTTCAGTAGTGTGTTTTAATAAAATGATGCTATTTTTAGATTAGACACCATGGACAAAATCTCATGTAAGATTGATAACAATTCTAAAGTAAGTACACGTTTTTATGATGTTTTTTTATTTACAAATATTCTTCAGTGTAAGATATGATGGTAAGTCTACATGTACTGAATGTAGTTGAGCTGAGTTTTAATCAATGCTGATTGACTTTTATTGATTAGTGTCAGAAGGTTTGTAATAATTTGTAACAGTTTACAAATATGGGTTTAACAGGGGTAAATGTCACTGGTGACAGGGATTAACCCTCAAACACCCGACCTTTTTTTGCGACTAAAATGACCGAACGGGGTCAAATTTGACCCCAATTTGTCTCGTTCAAAAATATCTTCTTTTTGCATTTTTTCATTGATCTTTTCACATACATTGCTTCTTCATTTTAAAAGGTATATTTTGGCGTGTTCAGGTTTGAATAATTTTAGCTCATTATCATAATTTATGCAAAAAAGAGGAGGAGGACCACATTTTCACTAACTTAACTTTTAACCTTTATTTCTTGAATTTAGTCCCTTACATGTCTATACAAATATCACTATGTTGCTATCATGATGCAGATATTCAATACTGGACTAAGTGGTTTGTAAATGTTTATAAAATAGTATTTTTTTAATCAATTAACAGCTGTCAATCAAAATTCACCAAGCCTGGGAACCCCCCCCCCGTCAGAAATAATCATTTTTAGTGTTTGTTGGAACCCCCCAAAAAGGTGAATATTGCTAGAAACGCCATGAATGTTGTACAGGACAATGTTTTCTGTCAAAGAGAAGGGATTTTGTATGTGTAGAGATTTTCCAGCTGTTTATTCTTAGCTTTATGTGTGTAAAATATGGGGGGGGGGGCACAGTAGGCACAGTATGGTGTGGTAGCAGGTATAAAAGTCAAAATAAAAAGGAAATCTTCTTTTGAATTGTTGTAAATTCTCTTCGGAGTAGTAGACAAGACTATAGTGTCTACTGATTGAGTTGTCAATAGACAAACCCCTATGGAATTTGATATTAGGTAGGTATACTAGCACACTGCTGTACAAGCCAGTATAGGGCCCCAGACACTGGATATGAGCCTTGCTCTCGATTCCCAAGGGAACTATCAATGAACTTCACCTTCGGGAAACATGATCAGACACCCCTAGTGTATAAGAGAGGGGAATATTTTGTCTCAACTCTCTTTTTCTGTATCCCAGAATCTAGGCATGGACATTGGTGACCCTTGACCTCAAATGATAGTCAAAGGTCATGACCTCTAATAACCTAATGACCAAATCATGAAGCTAAGGTCACTTGGCAAACTGCATTATAATATTAAAGCAATTATGCTACCTACAAGACATATTGTGGACAGCCAAAGCCTTTCGTGTGTTAAAAAAAATGCCCATATTGCTGGGGTCAAATTTGACCCCAGCCGGACCAAGCTCAGACTTTCATTTATAATTTTTACAAAATTGTGCCGATCTCCGAAAAAAATTAGGAGAAGTTAAAGAAGAGGTTTACTGACAAAGTCACGGAAGGAATTTTTGATCTGTTAAAAAATTTTCAAATGGCACATCAAAATGTACGCCTGGGGTCAAATTTGACCCCGTTCGGGTGTTTGAGGGTTAATAATGTATATATGATTAATAATGTATATATGCGACATATATATATATATATCATTAAAGGCATTTCCAGAGTGGGGTTTGTGATACATACATATACATATTAGGAAAAACCTCGAGCTCCTTTCTCATTCTAGGAAAGGCCGAGACGAAGATATTGAATGGACATTTTCAAACAGGTTTAATGAGCATTTTAAACAATTAATGTGAGTGCCACTGGGAGATCACTGGCCTGTGATATGCAAATAAGCGGATTCGGAACGAAGACGTCAGAGAAAAGTATAAATCATTGCCATCGCGGCGGGCGAGCTAGGAGAGCGCGAAGTTCAAACGCGTGCACAGGGTAATTATTTGGCGGACTAATGTAAAACTTAAACTCAACTTTTTAATGTGTAGACTACTGGAAAATAATGAATTTGAAATTTTCTTTTGCTTTCCTTTAAAAACCTGTATCCAAAAAAATGAAGAAAAAAAAACTTCTGGGAGTATTTGGCCACTATGTCATTTGGCCTTAAAATGAAGAAATTGAATCCACCGTGAGGAGGAGGAGGAGAAGAAAGACGATGGAAAACAGTATACTTCATCCATACCATGGTATGGACTGAACTATAACAAACACTTACTGCTCCATTTCTGGAGAAACTTTTGCGCTACAGCAAAAACACTAGCAAACACAGTCAACTAAATGCTTATTTTGGATCGTTCACAAGAATTTGCAGAGCCACTTCCTTCGTAGCCTTGCCTCGGTAGTTGACAGCGGTACAAGTGTACACCCCTGTGTCTTCCTCCCTCGCTTCTGACACCACCAAGGTACCGCTGTCCAGTACCTCCATCCTGGGGAACCCGGACTCCACAGCCAGCATGGCTCCTGTTGGGGTGGTCCAGAAAAACTCGGCTTCAGGACAGCCTGAGATCTTGCACTTCAACATGGCGGTCTGGCCTTCATGAACGGATGTGTCGCTCCCGCTTGTATCGATAGATGGCGCTTCCTCGTGTAGACAGTCACACGTCAGGTTAGCAATTGGAACATCATTGAGATTCGTACCCTTTAGGCTCGGAGGGCTGGCACAGAACACATAGACGAAAGGCGGTTTGGTTTGTTCATGCAGCCACATGGCGAAACCCTTCATTTGGCAATCGCAGTGGATAGGGTCGCCATCCGCAATGAAGGCTGTGAGATTGTGAAGTCCCTGCAGCAAATCAGCAGGAACGAAGTGTAAGGGATTCCCATCATACATCAACAGTCTGGTAAGGTTTGGAAAATTTGCGGCCGTAAAAGTCCCCTCCTCCACCACGTGGATATGTCCCCCGGATACATCTAAGGCTGTAGCCTGCTTCATGGGGACAGGGAAGGACGCAGGACCAAGATAAACAAAAGGGTTCTTGTCCAGATCATGCGAAGCCAGGATAGGAAGACCAGCCAGAGTCGGAGCCACATGTGCCATGTTGGTGAAGTTGTTTCCTGTTAGATCCAAGATTCTCAGTTTGTCCAGTCCTAGGAACGTATCCGGGTCCAGGCGGCTGAGGTGGTTGTAGGACAGGTCCAGCCATGTCAGCTCTGTCAGCCCGTGAAACAAGCGAGGACTCAGCTCGGTCAGGTTGTTGTTTTGAAGCCAGATAGTTGACAGCACTGGTGTACACTGAAAGGTTGTAGGTGCGATGGTAGTGAGGCTATTGTAGGATAGCCACACCTCGTCAAGAGCGTTGGAGCCACACAGAGCCTTTGGGTCCAGTGTTCCCGCCAACTTCAGACAGGTGATGTTAGACAGGTATAGACTAGAGAGCCTGTATGTGAACAGCATAAAATGACATATAAAGATATAATACATTTACAACTGCTTTCATGCCAAATAACTATCTGAGCACTATTCATGTTCTCCGTGATAACTTGAATTTTTTTAAAAATGTTGACTTAAAATGGTGCAGTTGTTTTTGTAACTGATGATTTTGGTGTTGTTAATACTTCGGCTGCAAGGCACTCCGGTAGCGATTTGTGTCATAATAATATTTGGCTGTATATGTTAGCTTTTTATTGTAAATGGTAACTCTATACCCTTTATAAAGATAATTGATACTTTGGCTACGAGGCTCTCCGGTACCGATTCATATGTACAATATCCTGTTGTATATGTTAGTTTTTTTATTATAAATGGGAGCTCTATGTAACCTCTTTGAAGATAAGTCCTTACCTGAACAAGGATGCGAATTGGCCAGCTCTGAGGGGCTCCTGAATAGGGTTATCCTCTAAAGCCAGCGTCTCTAGTTGTTTGGCGTCTTGTAGGTCGGTTGGAAAGTTCTTCAGCTTGTTTGAGTCCATATACAGCGTCATGAGGGAGTGCAAACCAGCCAAAGAAATCTCTGGAATCTGGTTATTTTCCAAGGACAGAGTTTGAAGGCTGTCAAGATCTTTAAAAGCACCACTCTCCACTTCTTTGATGTTATTGTCGCTGATGGACAGTGAGCTTAGTCCGGGGAGATTGACAAAAGTAGCATTTCGAATTGTTGACACTAGGTTTTGATCCAAACTGATAGATTCAAGTTTAGGAAGGTCTTGAAAGATACCTTCGATGTTGGTAAGCTGATTGTTGGTCAGAGAGACTGATTGAAGGTGTCGAAGTGGAGAAAAGGCACCCGCCTCTATGGTGAGCATGTTGTTCTCGTTTAAGTTTAAGTTCTGTAAGTTGGCTGTGTCCGAGAAGGCATCTTTGGCAATACTTGTGATGGAGTTGTCATCTAAATTTAGTGACGTCAGCTTAGGTGAACCAACGAAGACGGAGTTGCCCAGAGAAGTGAGCTGATTTTCGAAAAGAATCACTTCGGTCAGGTGTGGAAGGCCGCTAAAAGCGCCCGCCTCAAAACTGGCAATGTTGTTGTAGAACAGACCGATCTCCTGAAGGGAAGGGTGGTTGGTAAACAGACCATGAGGGATGGTCTCCAGCTTGCAGTTATGGGCGTCAAATCGGGTGAGATTCTTCAGGTTATTGAGTAGACCAGGTGGCAGCTTGGTGAATGAGTTGTTGTACAGTCCAAGCGATGTGATTGTAGGCAGGTTGTCGAACGTTCCAACTTCAACAATCGTCAGATTGAGGTTCCACCAAACGTTGAGCTCTTGGAGTTTGGGGATATCAACAAAGTCACCTGGTCGTAGCGCGGTTATCGGTGTGAAGCCTATTGTGGGACAAAATATCGTTTTTAGCTATAAAAGATATAACTATTCCAACTACGAAACAAAAGTTGCTTAATAAAAGGTGAGTTAAAATTAGAAAGGTAACATTTGCAGAGCAAATGCATAATGTTTGCCTTCACATGGTCTATAGCCTAACAAACAAATGTTCTGTTTATTGTTACTTAAACACATTAAATACTGGTGGTATATGGTGACCACTGACCAGCCTCTCCAACTCTGCTCTGCTACATAATGTAACTCAACACCACAGGGTACATACTATAGCAGCAGTTACCATGGTGACAAGCATCTGGTACAGGTAATTGACCTTATGTGTTTGGAGAAGAAGGAGAAGAATAAAAAACAATATGTTTCCTTGTGTGAAGGTAAACATAATCAGCATTGCTAAGTAGTCTTACTTATATCCATGAATGTGGTGTTCTTAGGGATGTCCCTCGGGATAGCAGTGATGTTCGGCCCATGACATGACACCGAGTATTCGTCCTTCTCCAGGTCAAAACACTCGCAGTACTTTGGGCAAGCCGACGACGAATAGACGAACGACAAGACAGCAACAACCGCCAGATAGAAACCCAAACTCCTAGGTTCCATTTTTTCTTCCTACCGTTTGTAAAATGGCGGACCTACCGTTCCATATACGACAGCACCTTGGTGAGAATATAGCGCTTGTACTGTGCCAAAGTGACCTTTGGTAATGTTTGCATAGACCAGTCCTCAGACTGGCACATGACAGCGGGTAACTTCAGGTCATTCACTCCACAGCCAGTCAGGTTAGAGAACTCGGTAAATATAACCATAGCTCTCCTGCCTGATGTATACTTAAGGGTTAATGACCCACCTGTTCCTCGGTGTATATGGTGTCATAAGGCCTGGTTATTTACTATAACCACCGATTGAACCTCCGAGTGAGCGCAATTGCTGAGGTTATTGCGTCATGACCAATATGGAATGGGGACTTTTGATTGGTAGACGTCTGCTGGCTATATGATAATTGTATCGGCTGACTGCTAAATAACTATAATGTGACATTATCTTATGTATTTCCGTAAGGTATAATTGGAATGAAGTTATGTTTTCGGTAGCTTTTGTAGTTTTGTGGCCAAACATCATATCTTACTATAGACAGATTGTTACTTTGTGAAGGAGGTCGATGGCCTCCGACGGAGTATTGTGGTTAGTTGTGTCCGTACGGTCCCAGTTATAACTAACGATCCCTTTGCTGTATTTGTGTTTAGTTTGAAATATCGCCTGCTATTATGCGCGAGATGATGCACGTTGTTTTTCTTCATAGAATTGTGAAAAAGGTCATTAATGTTGTTGGCTTTTGTGTGTCTGCGCTAATTAGGTTTTCTCCAAGCAGATGTTGGGTTATGTGTTGCGGGACTCACAGCAGATGTTGCGCTCAAGCTTCCTACACTGCCTGTTACCATGATAGAGAAGAATATCGATAGAAATCAACTATGCAAATAAAGACCTAATTCATAAGAAAACGATGTAATCCCGCAATGGTAAATGATGGATATTTCATTCTTCAGGCATTCCGAAGCTAAGGGAATTAAAGCATTTGATTTATAAGATATAAATCATGCTAATCAGGGCCTCGGCCATTTGTATGATTTATGAGCAAACGCTACAATAGCCTTCTTTGCTAAGATGAGACTTCTATACTTTGAACAACTTGTGTTTGTCCGGCACTGCATGGAAAGTTTTATTTACTCATGTTAGTAAACGCCAGTAAAGTCTGACAATGTTACTGTATAAACAGTACGTAATTTGACAATGGTAGTCAATAAAATTCAAGTCCGATAATTTCAATGGTTGTGAATTGAATCAACGGACTTGACTTTTATTTACTACCATTTCCTAAGTATGATACTGCCTACAAACAAACTCCAGCAATGCTGAAAAGTGTATTTGTGGCGTGATCTTCGCACTTACCGTTACAGAAAGAAGAAAGTTGTACATATACGACATTATGGAGTCTTAATGAACTAGCACGCCGTACACCTTTGACATGAGAACACCAGGACCCATCTTATCCTGTAATTTTAAATCTAGGATAACTTGTTTAAGCAAGTTGTCACTGAGTACTCAAACCTGCCAAATTAACAATGTTAGTAATATGTAAGCACAGTTGTTAGAAGAGCTAAACTATAATACTATTTTTCTCTAAACCATGATCCACCTGTCAAACAAACAAAAAAATCATCCAAATGTTATCATGGTCCCTAATATTATTTTGTTTAAAGATCCTAATACAGTAATTTTTATTATTATTATTATGTTTAAGACATCTAAATGCATCAACTAGTTGATTTGAGCAAGCCAGCAATTTAATAAGAATATGTTTGTAGTCCTAATTTTACCTTTTCCTTTACACACTTTGTATATATAGAATACAACACAGTGTATTCCGTATTGCCCGAGGAGGGCGATCCGTCATCTCTCGTCATCTCTCGTCTCAACAAACTAGCGCGGGATCGCACAGAGCTTAAACGGGTGCGGTTTCAACGTTACTCCAAAGACGCCGTCAGTGTTTGGAGTAGGAGCGCCCTCCGGCGGCTTGAAGGAGAAGGACTGCAGCATGGTCGAGAAGAACAGGAAAAGCTCCATCCTGGCCAGCTGCTCCCCAAGACACACACGTCGGCCTGGAAATAAAGAATACCAAGTTGTAAGACCAGTCACCGTCGATTTGAAGGTGTGTAATCATTACTGTGGTTCTAATAATCATATCTCTAAGCCTGATAATTACCTCCTCCAAAAGGCATGAAGGACTCAGGCTTGTTGATGACGTTCCCTTCCGCGTCCAGAAACCTTCCGGGGTCAAACCGGTCCGGATCAGGCCAGTAGGCGGGGTCCATGTGGAGGGAGTACAGGTTCGCTAGAATCTAGATTAAACAGAAATAAACATACGAATAAATACGAAGATCTGAGACAAGGCAAGGCTCTTATTTATTGTTTAGCCTTTTTTTTTACTTTGATACGGTGTTGTATTTCATTCCTTTTATATGTGACGTTCCCACTAAGCCAAAACGATTTGCACAATGGTTCAAAATTTTATTTATTGATGTATTTTTTTCAAAGTTGTTTCAATGACAAATGGATGGTGTAATAGTTGACAAAATTTAGGTATATTTGATACAGTATTGACACATTTATAGAAATTTATACTGGTTTATGAGCCAGATCAAGTACGGGATCCGAGAGTTCAAATACAGGCTAATTTTGCATTCAGTTTAAAAAGTCACTCTACCAGTGATTGAGACCTGTGTTCTAGTAGGCAGTCTCTAAACTCAAAGACCATCAGGGATCCAGCAAATTTGAGGTGCGATTACTTGCGTTTGATGGCAAGTTTTCATCTTCAAACATTGCTGAAAAGGACCGCTGCCGGGTGAAGTAGTCAACTGTTATTTATTTTCAAATAACGGGACCATTTTTATATATAATGTAGGAAAAAATGCGTGACGTTATGAAAGGCAACAATACCTGAGTTCCCTTAGGAATGTCATATTCCTTCACTTTGACCGTCTCTGTGGTGGCGTGGGGAACCGAGAAAGGTACGAGGGTCCGGACCCTCATGACCTCCAGCAGACAGGCGTTCACGTAGGGCAGCTGGGAACGGTGGGACAGGGTGGGCAGACCCTCACCAACAACGGCATCGAGCTCCTGCTGCACCTGTTGAAGTTAACGTTACATGGTATTGGTGTCACACTGGGGAGAAATTGTAAGGTGTCCTAGAGGTCACAAGAAACACAAAGAATAGATTTTCGCAGCTAGTAAGGAATGGAAAGAAATGGAACATGCAGTTTAAATAATTGTAGCCAAGGTTTTAACTGATCTTTCTCAGGGTCAAACGAGTCTGGCAGGGTAACATCTGATGCTAACCAGTACCTTATTCTGGATGTCTGGGCTTAAAGCCATATAGAGCAGGCACCACAGCAGTGTGTTGGTGGTTGTTTCTGTACCCGCCATAAATAGGTCCTGGGCCATTAACATGACGTGCTCCTCCGTCAGACCCTCCACCTTCTCCTGCTTCTCAACCTCTAGCAGGCAGAAGTCAAGGAAATCTCGCGGGTTCTCGCGATCCAGGTTCTCGCGATGGCGAGATATCTCGTCTTTTAACACATTGTTGATCTTGCGGATCTCTTCCACCGCATTGACGCAGTTCCTATTGACTGCAAAATTACAGAGGTAATAGGTACCGATAAGTGCAAAGTTTCTTGGTGAGAAAATAACCCAGAAACTTTCCTTTTATCTTTGTCCTACCAATCTGATGAAAACTATTTATTGGGCCATTAATGTTTTCAAACTGTTTTTAATTTTCATTTAGGGCTGGCTGCTTTCAAATGAACGTGATCAAATGGACAGAAAAAAAGTATCACAGTATTGAACCTACCGACAGGAACAAACCGTAGTAAGGGGAAGACGCTGATGATCTGTCCAGCTCCAACTTCAGCAAGGACCGTGACGACCGCCTCTGACAGCTCCCGGAACGTCTCGTCCTTGTAGTCGTAACGCTTCCCCATCACCATGGAACAGATGACGTTTGCAACCGTTACGGTGACGTCATGGGTGATATCAAAGGGCTGTCCATTGTATTCTGCAATCTGAACAGAATGTTTTTTAATGATGAGTTCGTTCAGTTCGGCCTTCGGGCGATCCAACTCGCGGCTGGGCCGGTACCTCAGGCGTTACGGAATACCCTGTGTTGTATTCTGTATACATATCACAGACCAAGTGCCATTTTTACAGGAGCAATTATCAAAATGATTTCTCATTATCGTACAATATTTGACACCAAATATTCGAACGGAAAAGATTAGAATTTTACATGTCATGGTTCATTGTTTCGCCTTACCCTGTTGCGGAGACAGCTCGCCTCCTCTCGGATTTTCTCCTCAATGCTGCCAGGTCCAACCTTCATGCCCAGGTTCTTCAGGACGGCGGTGGCAAACCTCTTTTTCTGTCTGAACTCGGTCCCCCAGCGTGCAGCAGCTAGGTCTGCAGGAACAAATAACATGCCCTCCACATGTTATTTCATACCATTCATATCACATCTTGTATCTACTTAACTACATGCTGCTGACTGGACACCAGGTGGCTAGGACATTTTCTGTCACAACACTAACAAAGTATCCACGAACATCCTTAGAATGTCCTAGTTTTCTGTTGCAAAACCAGCGAAGAAAAGAATAGGAATAGATATTTACTTTTTCCAGACCCAAACATCGCGTCCAACATGTAGATTGTCGGCCTGGAGGCGAACAGCTCGGACCTGTCCACGAGCGCGTCCTTGACGGCAGTGTAGCCGTTCAGAACCACCACATCTTCCATCCCCATCCTGACGGTAAAGACGTCCCCGTACTGCCGCCTCCACGCCGTCAGCTTGAGGTGAGGCGCTCGGCCCAAGGCGAGGAGGTGCCCGAGAAGAGGCACACGTCCTGCCGGGTAGGGAGGCAGGTTTCTGGGCTGGCGCTTCAAGAGGAAATATGCCAGGAAAAAAGCCGTGCAGAAGACGAGAAAAGACTGCAGAGTCAGCCCAGAGATTTGAAAAATCTCCCAGATGGACTTTGATATCCAACCCGCCATGTTTGTCAAGTTTGTCATGTTTGCGCGTGCGCAATAGCCTTTCTTCGTTTGACCTTGAGGGGCTTAATGAGGTCGATGTCGTCCGACGAGTATGATTACACGGACTTAACCGAGTCAAACATATTTACTGATTATCTTAGGATAAAATCATATTGATTGTAGATTGAAAGCAAGGCCAATTTGGCTTCCCTATTTAAAATGTGTGTCTAAAATGCCCACTCTGTGCCTTCTTGAAAAGACAAAATTCTTGCCCTTAGGGCCTGGCGACTGCAGCAGCTATTTTAAGTCAAGAATGCGGTAGACAAAACAGTCACGCAAGAAGAATGACCTGCGTCCTTTGTAATGTTGTAACCTAAGAAATGTTGAGGCCTTTGTAAATGCATTTGTGAGGTCATCTTACCTTAGACATATGTTTCTCCCGCAACATAAAGAAAGGAGATAGGCGGCCAAACTCCCCTCATGCATGAAATAAAATCAGTGTGGCCTTACTTGTGCCAAGTCTTGCTGACAAGCGTAATTACTATGTTATTTACCCAAATCCTAGGAACACTAAGGTCGGAATAACAATTACAAAGACGCCGACAGGTTGAGCCGTGTCAAAGATAGGTCATGCATGCGTTCCTTAAAGGCTTTGTTTCCTGCGTCCTTGAACTAAAATAACTCTTGCAGTTGTCAGGCCCTAAGGGCAAGAATTCTGTCTTTTCAAGAAGGCACAGAGTGTGCATTTTAGACACACATTTCAAACAGGGCACGGGAGAGCCTTTAATCTACGGTCACAATGATTCTATCCTAAGATAAGTAGTAAACATGTTTAACCCGGTTGTATGATGAGTGTAATCATAATCGTTGGACGACTTCGGGCTCTTTAGGCCCCTCAAGGCAACAAGCATAAGGGCTGTTACGCACGCGTAAATATGTTGCCTTCATTCTTGACAAACATGGCGGGTTGGATGACTAAGTTCATCTGGGAGATTTTTCAAATCTCTGGGCTGACTTTGCAGTCTTTTCTCGTCTTGTGCACGGCCTTTTTCCTCGCATGTTTTCTCTTGAAGCGACGCAGAAACCTGCCTCCCTACCCGGCAGGACGTTTGCCTGTTCTCGGGCACCTCCTCGCTTTGGGCCGAGCGCCTCACCTCAAGCTGACGGCGTGGAGGCGGCAGTACGGGGACGTCTTTACCGTCAGGATGGGGATGGAAGATGTGGTGGTTCTGAACGGCTACACTGCCGTCAAGGACGCGCTTGTGGACAAGTCCGAACTGTTCGCCTCCAGGCCGACAATCTACCTGTTTGATGCTATGGTTGGTTTTGGTAAAGGTAAACTTACACTGCTGTGTACGTGTCTTCAGTGAAGTGGTACAATCAGGCTACTACATAAAACTAGAATATTTTAAGAACGAGTGTAGATATTTGGCCAGTCTTGTGACAGAAAATGTTGCCTGGTATCCTGCCAGCAGCATGTATTGACTAGATGTGATATAAATGATATGGGATCACATGTTAAAGGTATGTTATTTGCTTTCTGCAGACATAGGTGGTGCACGCTTTGGGACCGAGTTCAGACAGAGAAAGAGGTTTTTAATTGCCACCGCCGTCCTAAAGAACCTGGGTATGAAGGTCGGACCTGGCAACATTGAGGAGAAAATCCGAGAGGAGGCGGACTGTATCCGCAACAGGGTAAGGTGAAACCAAGGATGAACCATGTAAAATTCTAATCTTTTCCGCTAGAATATTATGTGTCAAGAACAAATAATAAGGTATTTTCATTAGAAATATAGTTTTTACCATAAATCATTTATTTTTTCTCTTTTGAACATTGTTTCTTGTATTCATTAAACCTTTATGATGTCAGAATTGTACAGCTTTCTTCTTTCTGTAACTAGAAAATCATGCGACGAATACGTGCGCTTTCCAGGCAGAGTTAACATTGCTGGAGTATGTTGGTTGAAGACTGTTGAAAAAAAACTACTGGTTGTCCGCGGGATAAGGACCGGACATTGGACGGCCCGGTTTGTATTAAACGATCGGACGTTGGACGGTCATGTTAGCTTTTGTTAGTCTCCACCGGGCTAACCAGGCGGGCTAAGAAACGGTAGAATTAATTTAGCCAAATAGGAAGAATGGTTTGCCAGGGTAGTATGGCCACCATTGGGTTTCATTTGTCCGGGCAAGGGGAAATGTTATCCTTACTTACCTTTTTGCCAAATTGTACTATCCATTACACCTTAGAAAGGACTGGTGAAGGCTATGCCTTTGTGGGAACACGGGGGAGGGGGCAGTGATGAGGTAGAGGTAAAATACACAGAACTAATATACTCAGAAAGACTTTAACTGTGAATTGTAGATGAAAATTGCTGCAGTCGTCAGGTTGATACCTGATTTGTCCAGGATATTTTACAAATCTCTGGGCTGAATCTGCAGACGTTTCTTGTTCTCAGTGCGATTTTTCTGCTGCCATGTTTAATCTCCAAGCGCTGTAGAAACCTCTCTATTTTGCCCCTCTGATCTTACTGATAAAAATATGACTTTCTCGAGTTTTGTTAGAATTAATATATTTTAGCACAGACGTACGACGTTTAAAGACATTCGTCAACTAGGCAACCTTGCTTACTAACAACTCCGAGACACTGATGCGTATAACCTTAATAACCTCCACACGACTAAACTCCTCAGATCTACATGACGTCAGAGTGTTTACTTGAACCTTGCTTTCTGGGGTCGCTGCACGACGGAGCTAGTCTTCAAGCAGATGTTAGGGATAGTTACAAGGCTTTCTGTGGGTGTTTAGTTCCACAATTTCTAGAAAAAAATGTACAAACCCTTTGATCAAGAGAAATTATTTTGATATTCCTGCTTCTGTGTTCAGTGTATGACTTCCAATTCTTACTTTGTGTTTACTTGTTAAACAGCGTCCAAGCTAAAATGTTTAAACAGTGTGTTGTTTACCATTCTCCTGCTGCGGAATGAACAAAGGTCTATGGTAACGTTCAAGGCCACATACGAAAAATGCTATTAGGCACGCGCAAAAATGTTATCTTCATTTTTGACAAACATGGCCGAAATCGTCGGCTGGATAACTGAGTCCGTTCGGGAGATTTTGCTGATCTCTGGGCTGACTCTGCACGGCTTTTTTCCTCGCATGTATGACTCGGTTGAGTCCGTGTAATCATACTCGTCGGACGACATCGACCTTAAGGTCAAGGTCTCATACGCCAGTTTCGCTGTTCCATTGACTTACATGTTAAAATACGCCACGATTTTGGCTGTGAATCCAATTAAAAAACAGTAACGGGAACGATATTTTGCTTTCTGTAGCAAGCACACGTGTCGTTTAAACAATAAAAAATTTTTCCCCCAATTCTAACGGGAACTTAACGGGAAGAAAATAAACAAATAAACAAATAAACTTCGATATTTACGTCATGTATAACTGCAATTACCCACGATCCGGAAGAGGCCCTCTCTGGGCTCACAATGCCCGACCGCAGTACTCAGGTAAAAAAAAGCGTCCACGTCCGCCAATCGCTCGAATGCCGAAACTTCCCTGCCTGATCCGGTCAGTAATAAACAAGCTTCCATCTCAAACTCTTTCAGATCAGGTCTGAGCGATAAATGGAATTTATGATGGACATAAACTCACGCTGATCGGGCCCAATTCTTTTTTTGACCGGACTCTTTTAGGCCCTACACGCGCATGGTAACTGCGGAATGAGACCTTAAACGAAGAAAGGCTATTGCGCACGCGCAAACATGACAAACTTGACAAACATGGCCGGCTGGGAGATT
Organism: Branchiostoma floridae x Branchiostoma japonicum; assembly: GCA_013266295.2. Classification (NCBI taxonomy): domain Eukaryota; kingdom Metazoa; phylum Chordata; class Leptocardii; order Amphioxiformes; family Branchiostomatidae; genus Branchiostoma; species Branchiostoma floridae x Branchiostoma japonicum. The sequence goes on from CM023832.1 coordinate 5,181,175, forward strand.
TTTCAAATCTCAGGGCTGACTCTGCAGTCTTTTCTCGTCTTCTGCACGGCGTTTTCCCTCGCATATTTCCTCTTGAAGCGCCAGCCCAGAAACCTGCCTCCCTACCCGGCAGGACGTTTGCCTGTTCTCGGGCACCTCCTCGCCTTGGGCCGGACGCCTCACCTCAAGCTGACGGCGTGGAGGCGGCAGTACGGGGACGTCTTCACCGTCAGGATGGGGATGGAAGATGTGGTGGTTCTGAACGGCTACACTGCCGTCAAGGACGCGCTCGTGGACAGGTCCGAGCTGTTCGCCTCCAGGCCGCCTAACTACCTGTTTGATGCTATGGTTGGTTTTGGAAAAGGTAAACTTCTATACGCTGTGTGCTTTTCTTCACTGAAGTGGTACAATTACTACATAAAACTAGAATATTTTAAGAACGAGCGTAGATATTTGGCCAGTCTTGTGACAGAAAATGTTGCCTGGTGTTCTGCCAGCAGCATGTATTGACAAGATGTGATATAAATGGTATGGGATCACATGTTAAAGATATGTTATTTGCTTTCTGCAGATATAGATGGTGCACGCTGGGGGACCGAGTTCAGACAGAGAAAGAGGTTTGCCACCGCCGTCCTGAAGAACCTGGGCATGAAGGTTGGACCTGGCAGCATTGAGGAGAAAATCCGAGAGGAGGCGGACTGTCTCCGTAACAGGGTAAGGCGAAACTAAGGATGAACCATGTAAAATTCTAATCTTTTCCGCTAGAATATTTTGTGTCAAGAACAAATAATAAGGTATTTTCATTAGAAATATGTCGATAGTTTTTACCATAAATCATTTATTTTTTCTCTTTTGAACATTGTTTCTTGTATTCTGCAGCCCATGATAATATTTGTACCCTAATGAGAAATCATTTTGATAATTACTCCTCTTAAAATGCTATGTGGTCTGTGATATGTAGGCTCATAATACTCTGGACTAATTCATTGAGTCAGTTTCCACCGTTTTGCAGATAAACAACTTCTGTTCAGATTGCAGAATACAATGGACAGCCCTTTGACATCGCCCATGACGTCACCGTAACGGTTGCAAACGTCATCTGTTCCATGGTGATGGGGAAGCGTTACGACTACAAGGACGAGACGTTCCGGGAGCTGTCAAAGGCGGTTGTCACGGCCATGGCTGAACTTGGAGCTGGACAGATCATCAGCGTCTTCCCCTTGCTACGGTTTGTTCCTATCGGTAGGTACAATACTGGGATATTTTATCTATTCATTTATTTAATCACAAGATAGCTAGGTAGCCTCATTCAGCTTGCGATAGATGATTGTTTCCGAGGGGGCCCAACATCTTACAAGACATGACATTGTTACATTCATTCAAACAAAGGAGTAAAACATACAGTGCAGAGTGCAATGCGTCAAAACAGAGTCATAGTCCCAAACCGTTCCATGATCAAAACACAGAGGTCGAATTTGGAGTGGAGGTCAGAGTCCATTACACTTGGTTCTAAACATATATTTTAAAAGTAGACAGTCTTTTTGAGACCATTTACTATAACGGTCACGTAAATAGCTTTCATCGGATTGGTAGGTCATTGATATGAGGGGCTTTTTTTATTTCAACATGCAAAGAAAAATAAAGTGCATTGTGGTGACGCACTAAAGCAATATGCTTATATTCACGTCACCACTGGACTTGAAATAAAAATTACATCACAAGACAAAGCAAAGTCACATGGGAAACTTCCAGATAACAAGTAAACATAGTTGAGCCATCAAAATATTACAAAATAATACAGAACTAAAACATCAAATATTAAATCGCTTAGTTTCAGAGAGGTATAACTGTGTAAGAGTGAGTAATTGGGAGTTAACTTTAGAAGAAAGTAAAGGTGATCCATTAAGTAATAGATATACAGTGGCACTATCAGATAAGTTAATTTTGAAACTGTTTGGAGCTGTTTGTGGAGCTATATTGCCAACACCAAATTTGCATTTTTGCGTAACTTTCTCCCTGGTATTTTACAGTGAATAGAGCCGGCATCAATGCGCTTCAAGAGATCTTAAAGGTCCAAAATGCGTTAAGAGAGGAGATATCTCGCCATCGCGAGAAACTGGATCGCGAGAACCCGCAAGATTTCCTCGACTTCTGCCTGCTGGAGGTTGAGAGGCAGGAGAAGGTGGAGGGTCTGACAGAAGAGAACGTCATGTACATGGCGCTGAACCTCTACTTGGGGGGTACAGACACAACCAACAACACACTACTGTGGAGTCTGCTCTATATGACTTTGAACCCCGACATCCAGAATAAGGTACTTGTCAGCACAGACTAAGAGCCCGGCAGAGCCTAGAGGAGATCACTTAAAATCTATCCTAAAAACTGCATAATTTTTATTCTAAGACTTTTTCTATGCATTCCCTACCTGCTGCAAAACATTATTCTTTGTATTTCTTGAGACTTCTAGGACACATTAATATGTCTTTTAAGGGTGACGCCAATACAATGAATATTTAACAGGTGCAGCAGGAGCTTGATGCCGTTGTTGGTGAGAGCCTGCCCACCCTGTCCCACCGTTCCCAGCTGCCTTACGTGAACGCCTGTCTGCTGGAGGTCTTGAGGATCCGGCCCATTGTACCTCTCTCAGTTCCCCACGCCACCACAGAGACGGTCAAAGTGCGGGAATATGACATCCCTAAGGGAACTCAGGTATTGTTACCTATGATAAGGTCACGCATTCTTTTTCTATAATCTAACGTTGCAAAAATAGTCCCTCTATTATCCAAAAGTGGCCATATGACAGATCTGGTGACAATCATTTTTAGCTAGAAGGATGGATCTACCGAACTCATTCTTTTACATGTTTTTGTGTTCACAGTGTGTAGTTGTTAAACATATTGACTTATTTTTTTTTATTTTGTTTGACCCAGGTGATACCGAACCTGTACTCCCTCCACATGGACCCCGCCTACTGGCCTGATCCGGACCGGTTTGACCCCGGAAGGTTTCTGGACGCGGAAGGGAACGTCATCAACAAGCCTGAGTCCTTCATGCCTTTTTCAGGAGGTGAGGTTTAGAGATATCATTATAAGAACCACAGTAATGATAACAAACTCTCTATCAGAGGGTTGATTGGTCTTATAACTCGGCATTCTTTATTTCCAGGCCGACGTGTGTGTCTTGGGGAGCAGCTGGCCAGGATGGAGCTTTTCCTGTTCTTCTCGACGTTGCTGCAGTCCTTCACCTTCAGGACGCCAGAGGACGCTCCTCGTCCAACCACTGAAGGCGTCCTCGGTGTGATTTTGACCCCGCATCCGTTTACGCTCTGTGCGATCCCGCGTTAGTTTATTGGCTAGCTGTGTGAAAAATGACGTGACTTATTTAATTTTTTTTTCTAAATATCTGGACGAAATTTTAGATTGTGGTAGTGAAGAGATGGTGACTATATTGTCAAACCTTAAGAGACACTCATATACAATAAGTGAAAAGGAAAGGGAAAATTAGGACAACATCAAACATACGTATACTCCTATGCGTGGATGGAAGTTAGACATCCAGATAATAAGATAGGCCCAAAAAAACAGTTACTCAAGCAACTGGATATGATTTTGGAAACGGTCAGACGTTTCAGGTAGAATCTAATACCTTCCGCCAGTGTCACTGACGAAAGGTAGTGGATGCTACCTGAAACATCTGACCGTTTCCAAAGTCATATCCAGTTGCTTGAGTAACTTTTTTTGGCGTATACTCCTGTACATATTTTATACATGTAGGAGTCTAAAACATACTAATAAGTGCTGTATTGGGATCTTTACTTGTACGAAAGAATGTTTGGGACCATGGTATCTAGAGGTCAAATTTTAGCTTTTCTGAGAACTGCACCTATATTACATTTGTGGCAACTTTCAGTCATTGGTGACAGTTTGCTTGAACATGTGGTCTTAGATTTACAATGGTAGGAAATTAAATGGGTCCTGGTGTCCTCATATCAAAGGTGTATACATGTATGGCATTTTAGTTCATTAAACCTTTATGATGTCAGATATGTACAGCTTTCTTCTTTCTGTAACTAGAAAATCATGAGACGAACACGTGCGCTTTACATCCAGAGTTAACATTGTTGGAGTATGTTGCTTGAAGACTGATAAAAAAAACTACTGGTTGTCCGCGAGATAAGCACCGGACATTGGACGGCCCGGTTTGTATTAAACGATCGGACGTTGAACGGTCATGGTAGCTTTTGTTAGTCTCCACCGGGCTAACCAGGCGGGCTGAGAAACGGTAGAATTCAGCTAAATAGGAAGAATAATTTGACAGAGTAGTTTGGCCACCATAAGGTTTCAATTGTGGGCTTAAAGGGAAATGTTACCCTTACCACAGACCTACTTTTAGCCGAATTCTACTATCCATAACCCCTTACGAAGGCCTGGTGAAGGCTATGCCTTTGTGGGGACGGGTGGGTGGGGGGTGGGCAGTGATGAGGTAGAGGTAAAATACACAGAACTAATATACTCAGAAAGACTTTAACTGTGAATTGTAGGTAAAAATGGCTGCAGTCGTCAGGTGAATACCTGATTCTGTCCAGGATATTTTTAAAATCTCTGGGCTGAATCTGCAGATGTTTCTTGTTCTCAGCGCGATTTTCCTGCTGACATGTTTCCTCTCGAAGCGCCGTAGAAACCTCTCTTGTTTGCCCCTCTGATCTTACTAAGAAAAATATGACTTTCTCGAGTTTTATTTGTTAGAATTAATATATTTTAGCACAGACGTACGACGTTTAAAGACATTCGTCAACTAGGCAACCTTGCTTACTAACAACTCAGAAACACGGATGCATATAACCTTTAGTTAATAACCTCCTCAGAGTGTTTACTTGAACCTTGATCGATAAGTAACCTGGCTATCTAGGGTCGCTGTACGACAGACCTAGTCTTCAAGCAGATGTTAGGGTGGATAGTTACAACGCTTTCTGTGGGTGTTAAGTTCCACAATTTCTAAAAAAAATGTACAAACCCTTTGATCAAGAGAAATTATTTTTATACTTCTGCTTCTGTGTTCAGTGTATGACTTCCAATTCTTAGCTTTGTGTTTACTTGTTAAAAAGCGTCCAAGCTAAAATGTTTAAACAGTGTGTTGTTTACCATTCTCCTGCTGCGGAAGGAACAAAGGTCTATGGTAACGTTCAAGGCCACATACGAAAAATGCTATTAGGCACGCGCAAAAATGTTATCTTCATTTTTGACAAACATGGCCGAAATCGTCGGCTGGATAACTGAGTCCGTCCAGGAGATTTTGCTGATCTCTGGGCTGACTCTGCAGTCTTTTCTCGTCTTCTGTGCGGCTTTTTTCCTCGCATGTTTCCTCTTGAAGCGCCGCAGAAATCTCCCTCCCTACCCGGCAGGACGTGTGCCTGTTCTCGGGCACCTCCTCGCCTTGGGCCGAGCGCCTCACCTCAAGCTAACGGCGTGGAGGCGGCAGTACGGAGACGTCTTTACCGTCAGGATGGGGATGGAAGATGTGGTGGTTCTGAACGGCTACACTGCCGTCAAGGACGCGCTCGTGGACAGGTCCGAGCTGTTCGCCTCCAGGCCGCCTAACTACCTGTTTGATGCTATGGTTGGTTTTGGAAAAGGTAAACTTTTATACACTGTGTGCTTTTTTTCACTGAAGTGGTACAATAGGTTTACTAGTACATAAAACTAGAATATTTTAGAACGAGCGTAGATATTTGGCCAGTCTTGTGACAGAAAATGTTGCCTAATATCCTGCCAGCAGCATGTATTGACTAGATGTGATATAAATGATATGGGATCACATGTTAAAGATATGTTATTTGCTTTCTGCAGACATAGGTGGTGCACGCTGGGGGACCGAGTTCAGACAGAGAAAGAGGTTTGCCACCGCCGTCCTGAAGAACCTGGGTATGAAGGTCGGACCTGGCAGCATTGAGGAGAAAATCCGAGAGGAGGCGGACTGTCTCCGCAACAGGGTAAGGTGAAACCAAGGATGAACCATGTAAAATTCTAATCTTTTCCGCTAGAATATTTTGTGTCAAGTTATTTGTGTAATAGTATATATTACACAAATAACAAATGATAAGGTATTTTCAATAGAAATATGTCGATAGTTTTTGCCATAAATCATTTATTTTTTCTCTTTTGAACATTGTTTCTTGTATTCTGCAGCCCATGATAATATTTGTACCCAATGAGAAATCATTTTGATAATTACTCCTTTTAAAATGGTATGTGGTCTGTGATATGTAGGCTCATAATACTCTTGACTAATTTATTGAGACCGTTTCCACCGTTTTGCAGATAAACAACTTCTGTTCAGATTGCAGAATACAATGGACAGCCCTTTGACATCGCCCATGACGTCACCGTAACGGTTGCAAACGTCATCTGTTCCATGGTGATGGGGAAGCGTTACGACTACAAGGACGAGACGTTCCGGGAGCTGTCAAAGGCGGTTGTCACGGCCATGGCTGAACTTGGAGCTGGTCAGATCATCAGCGTCTTCCCCTTGCTTCGGTTTGTTCCTATCGGTAGGTACAATACTGGGATATTTTATTTATTTATTTATCTATTTAATCACAAGATAGCTGGGTAGCCTCATTCAGCTTGCGATAGCTGACTGTTTCCGAGGGGGCCCAACATATTACAAGACATGACATTGATACATTGATTCCAACAAAGGAGAACAACTTACAGTGCAAAGTGCAATGCGTCAAAACAGAGTCATAGTCCCAAACCGTTCCATGAGCAAAACACAGAGGTCAAAATTGGAGTGGAGGTCAGAGTCCATTACACTTGGTTCTAAAGATACATTTAAAAAGTAGACAGTCTTTTTCAGAACATTTACTTAATAACGGTCACGTAAATAGCTTCCATCGGATTGGTAGGTCATTAGTATAAGGAGCTGTTTGTTGAGCTATTCTGCCAACACCAAATTTGCATTCTTGCGTAACTTTCTTCCTGTTATTTTACAGTGAATAGAGCCGGCATCAATGCTCTTCAAGAGATCTTCAAGGTCCAAAATGCGTTAAGAGAGGAGATATCTCGCCATCGCGAAAACCTGGATCGCGAGAACCCGCGAGATTTCCTCGACGTCTGCCTGCTGGAGGTTGAGAAGCAGGAGAAGGTGGAGGGTCTGACAGAAGAGAACGCAATGTACATGGCCGAGAACCTCTTTTTGGCTGGCATGGACACAACCACCAACACACTACTGTGGAGTCTGCTCTATATGACTTTGAACCCCGACATCCAGAGTAAGGTACTTGTCAGCATAGGCTAATTATATATATAAGAGCCTGACAGAGTCTGGAGGAGATCACTTAAAATCTATCCTTAAAACTGCATAATTTTTATTCTAAGACTCTTTCTATGCATTCCCAACCGGTTGCAAAACATTATTCTTTGTATTTCTTGAGACTTCTAGGACACCTTAATATGTCTCTTAAGGGTGACGCCAATACAATGAATATTTAACAGGTGCAGCAGGAGCTCGATGCCGTTGTTGGTGAGAGTCTGCCCACCCTGTCCCACCGTTCCCAGCTGCCCTACGTGAACGCCTGTCTGCTGGAGGTCATGAGGATCCGGGTCGTCATACCTCTCGCGGTTCCCCACGCCACCACAGAGACGGTCAAAGTGCGGGAATATCACATCCCCAAGGGAACCCAGGTATTGTTACCTATCATACGGTCACGCATTCTTTTTCTAACGTTGCAAAAATAGTCAATTTATTATCCAAAAGTGGCCATATGACAGAGATTAATCTGGTGACAATCATTTTTAGCTGGAAGGGTGAATCTACCGAACTCATTCTTAACATTTATTGTGTTCGCAGTGTGTGTGTTGTTAAACATATTGACTTATTTTCTATTTTGTTTGACCCAGGTAATACCAAACCTCATGTTTTTGTGTTCACAGTGTGAAGTTGTTAATTGAGTTTTTTTTTTTGTTTTTTTTGTTTTGTTTGACCCAGGTGATACCGAACCTGTACTCCCTCCACATGGACCCCGCCTACTGGTCTGATCCGGACCGGTTTGACCCCGGAAGGTTTCTGGACGCGGAAGGGAACGTCATCAACAAGCCTGAGTCCTTTATGCCTTTTTCAGGAGGTAAGGCTTAGAGATATCATTATAAGAACCGCAGTAATGATAAGAAACTCTCTATCAGAGGTTGATTGGTCTTACAACTCGGCATTCTTTATTTCCAGGCCGACGTGTGTGTCTTGGGGAGCAGCTGGCCAGGATGGAACTTTTCCTGTTCTTCTCGACCATGCTGCAGTCATTCACCTTCAGGACGCCAGAGGACGCTCCTCGTCCAACCACTGAAGGCGTCCTCGGTGCGACTTTGACCCCGCATCCGTTTAAGCTCTGTGCGATCCCGCGTTAGTTCATTAGCTAGCTGTGTGAGAAATAACGTGACTCATGTAATTTTTTTCAAAATATCTGGACGAAATTTTAGATTGTGGTAGTGATATTGTCAAACCTTAAGAGACACTCATATACAATAAGTGAAAAGGAAAGGGAAAATTAGGACAACATCAAACATACGTATACTCCTATGCGTCGATGAAAGTTAGACATCCAGATAATAAGATAGGCCAAAAAACAGTTACTCAAGCAACTGGATATGATTTTGGAAACGTTTCAGGTAGCATCTATTACCTTCCGCCAGTGTCACTGACGAAAGGGAATGAATGTTTTTACATGTTTTATACATGTAGATCTAGAAGTCTAAAATATACTAATGATCGCTGTATTGGGATCTCAACTTGTACGAAAGAATTTTAGGCACCATGGTATCTAGAGGTCAAATTTTAGCTCTTCTGAGAACTGCACCTATATTACATTTGTGGCAACTTTGAGTCATTGGTGACAGCTTGCTTGAACATGTGGTCTTAGATTTACAATGGTAGGAAATTAAATGGGTCCTGGTGTCCTCATATCAAAGGTGTATGGTATTTTAATTCATTAAACCTTTATGATGTCAGATATGTACAGCTTTCTTCTTTCTGTAACTAGAAAATCATGAGACGAACACGTGCGCTCTTCAGCCAGAGTTAACATTGCTTGATTATATTGAAGAGTTAAAACTTACTTTCTAAAGAAATGAGGAGATAATTAACTTTCTGTATGTTACATGATGCAGCTTGAATGTCATTAACGCGGACACATGAGGTGCATTCCCCCGTCCACTGGGATCAGAGCGCCGGTTATAAATGACGAGTCTGAAGAGGCCAGGAACGCGATGGTCTTCGCAACTTCTGAAACTTCTCCGACCCTCCCCTGTATAGTCTTGAATTGTTCCAGAAACAAAGGAAAGAAAAAAGGCAATGCATCTTTTCCATCAAAACTTCCATGCAAAACCAATTAAATATTTATTCATTTTAAGATGAACTAAAGTCGTGAGGATCGTGTTGCATTTTCTAGCAGATAATGATTATAGGAAGTACTAAGCTTGTTGCATTCTGTTTCAAGATAAATGTGCTCAAAAAAAAGCTCCTGATACCATCTCAAAAATCACAGAATGCACCGTGCCTATCGCTGAATACAATAATGAAATCAATAAAATACGTATAGAGAAGTTATTGGCCAGGGATAGTTATACCGATATCAGTTAACAAAACACATGTTATCATGTGTCTGACAAGACAGGTGGGATTCGGAAAAAAATCTGCTGGTTATGAATGGATGCCAGCTCTTATACCTTGGCATATTCCTCTTCACTCAATAAGCGTCTCAGCATCTCTGTCAGGATCAAACCAGGGCTGGAAGTTGATACACAAGTATGCAAGATGATTTGTACATAAAATAAAGGCCACATAACCGATTTTAAATCCAGTAAAACTTTAGGACAATAAAAAATCATATTCACCTCCCGTAAAATCTAGAAATGGCTTGCTGAATCCAAACTTGAGTTACTAGTATACAATGTTTAAACTCTTAGCTGACACTAGAAAGCTATCTGAGGAAAGGGCACTAATGATATTACTATATTGTGTTATATTATATGACCAACAATTGATATTGCAAAGAAGCTATCATTGATCCTTTTCTCATGGATTTCATTCTATTCAGTTGACCGTGCTGCAAAGGAAGCTTCCAAAAATAGTCTGTACGATTATTGTTAGCTAGTATTGAGGCCTAGGATAACTTTATATGATGGCACCCCGGTTACTTTTATATTGCTTTGAGATTTTTAGTTTAGTTTTACTTTTACATAGCTAATCAAAAGATTAAAGAAACGAAAAACAAACTTACTTGACAGAGTTAACCCTGACTTGCTTGGAAGCTAGTTCTGAAAAATCGAAAGTAGTTTAAGGCTTAAGAGACGGTGCACTAGACATAATTTTTGTGTCCCTTAACTCTGCCATTATGCATGTCATGACCTCAATGAAAAGCACCCAGCAGGCCAATTTGAGTTTTACATTAATAAAAAAAGCACAAACATTAATAACACGGAGATATGATATTGCATTTTGGTGCAACTTTGTAGTTTACCGTAAGAAATTTTTAAAACTACTGTCGGACCATTTAGAAAAGTTCACAAACATTATTATATATACTGATATTGGATGGATTTTACTCACCAAGTGCAACACATCTTGTAAACTGGTCTAATGCGGACTTGATCATGCAGTTTGCAAGATAATCTGGAAACTTAGTCGGAATAAGCCGGTTCAAAATTTGTAATAGTTGCACAGCATGTCAAAGTCGAATGCTATTTTAAGTATTTAGACTTTACACATTTGGACATACATTAAGAATGGTCTAGATAAGAACTGTTTACGAGTCAGTGGCCTTTATCTTTTACAAAGTTATGACATTGCACCTCGCTGTCCATGCGCATTTTGAACCGTGAACCGGCTTATTGTAGTATAAGGAATAAGTAAGAAGATGTAAGGCTAGGAATCACCACACAACGTACTAAAGGGATGGAGAACATTACAGGTTTTCGTTTTGTCGTAAACGTACACTTTCTGTCAGTCCTACAAATAGGCTTTTTTTAATAAACCTTATGCCCATTGTAAATCCAAAAATGACTTGAGTTTGTTTAATTACTGGTTTTACAGAAAAACTTACCGCTCGAATCCCAGCAAGGCTGGAAACATTCACAATGGCACCTGGGAGTCACAAACAATCGCAGTGCCTTAGACGTTGTACAGGTAACATGTACAAGTTGCATTTGAAATCTTCAAAGACAAACGGTTATGTTACGTATTATACCCAGACTCTTTTACACTACACCACCACGGAATTTAATGCTAGACAAATCTTAGGCCCCTTTTTCCACTAGGAAAAAACTGTTCTACATCGAGCGGACTAGATTGGCGACAGGCTCCGATCTGGTCAGTGGGAACTCTCCCAATCCGGCTCGATCCGACGAAGCAAAGATCGACCTCTCGGATTGAGCCGACCCGAGCCGGATCGTAGCGTCCCGAGTGGGGTAAAACTGACCAGATCGACGCCGGTTGCAAATCTATTCGGGTCGAACTGTTATTTCGTTGTGGGAAAAGGGCCTGGTGCCTTAGAAACCTTTAGTTTTTGTGAGATGTGGAATGCACAACTGAGTCAGTCTGACCACGCTGCGAACGTTAACGTCCATCATCCTGTCATAGTCCGCCATGTCTGTTGTCTCTAAATTATCAAACTTCGCGATACCGGCATTGTTTACCTGTTTGAATGGGACACAAGTATGTAAATGCACAGATAAGCTTGTCCATAGTGTGTGTTGAGCATGTGCAGTGTGGTAAATTGTGGGTAATACGTTATAGTTGAAGACTCTTTAGACATGAACCAAAAAAAGTCTCGACATGGTGTAAAAAAAATGTAAACAAGAACTGTTTGCAAGTGAGCGGCCTTCAGATTTGACCTCGCGCATGCGCACTTCAAACCATCAAACGGATTAAATTACATGCAATCGTGGGGGACTTATAGCATAGAAGTATAACTGCGTTGTTCACATAGTCAAACATGTTGCACTCTTTCTGATCTTTTACGCTTGGATTGTTGGGTGGATAAGTTCACATATTACGCTCTATCACCGTGGCGTCTTATTAACATCATGAGAGGTGTGCTGTAAACACAACTTGAATGTGTTGATATGTACTATATTGTCCGACATTGCACTATGTATACATTATGTAGACGGGGCATTCTTAGTTTTGAGCAAAGCAGATGTAAAATATAAATCAGAAATCATATTGAGTTTAAAGACTATGATATATTCTTTACCAAGACATCAATCCTGCCAAACTTCTGTGCAGTTTGATCCACCAAGTTTTTCCTCAGTTGTTCATCGCAGATGTCTCCTGTTACGAGCAGAATCTGAAGGGGAAAAGAGTGATAACCCGGCTTGTATGATGAATGCAAGCACAATTTCAAATTTCAGTCAAGCAGTTACAAAAGTAGGGTTTTCGTTCATAGATCACTTGCTGTCACCCTACGGTGAACAAGGCCAGTATAATTACACAGACACAGACAGGTAAAAAACATTGCCTCCCCATGAATTGGTTGGCTGTTTCATTGACCCCAAAACCCGGGATGAGTTGATAAATTGCTAACTCTGACCGTCCTGTCACTTTGCTGTGAACGTGACTAAGACAGAGAAATACATAATTAAAATACATAAAGAAAAACAGGCAAAAAAACAGAGACACTGAAAACAATACGCCTGTTTACAGAGGTCATGACGGTAAACAAACACCTTGTCTTTTGGAGTCCCTGCCTCCATACAGGCCTTTGCTGTGGCCTGCAGGTTTTCCTGGTTTCTCCCAGTCAGAGCCAGGTGCGCTCCCAGCTGTGCAAATTCCACAGCTGTCCCCTTCCCGATACCAGAACTAGCACCTGATAAGTACAAGGGCATTACGACTCCGATATCCAGTGTTTCAGTTTAAACTTACAGTTGTGTCACGCCTTCAGGCAATTTACCGCGATCATGTTAATCCAAGTGCTTTCGTGTGGCGTAATGGTTAAGGGTGTTTAGCCCAGAATCCAGAGGTCGGAGGTACTGGGTTCGGATCCCATGACATGCCCTGACGTTGTGCATTCGAGTGAGAATGAGTAACTAGCTTCGGCTGAGTACTAGCTTTAGCCAGGAACATAGAAAAGAGCCAAACCCCAAGCTCACTTTCCCGAAGTGATCGGGCCCTGTAGCCTGTTTAACTGCATTTATGACGGAATGTCACAGACAGGCCATCTCCTCATTTCCGGGCTGAACACCCGTCATACTCTGGTCTGACCCGACATGCGGGACATGCAAGATCCTGTTTACTTACCTGTGATTATGGCTACCTTCTCTCTCAAGTTAGGCATCTTTTGGTTGAAGATTTTGAAAACGTTAAGATTTGTTTGATTCAGGGAGACTAAAACAAATCATCGTTCTCTCCTTTCTTTTCACAGCAACACCATGGTCTCAAAGTCCAAAGTTACAACGTCATTGAAACAACCAATTGCAAGTCAGAACAGCATCAAAACACCAAGCAACGTTGACAACTTATATTGCGACTAGCAACATATACGTTGCCACAAAAATAATATGAATTTAACTATTTGATTAATAACAAAGTTAGGAATGGTTTCCTCGCGAGCCTAAATCTTTGTTTGCCACAAACGTTTTAGTCATCTGATTGTATTTATTTTTATGTGTAGCTGCGTTACCTCACTGGGGTCATTGACCTAACGTTCACGGCTATGTACGCCATTGTTCTCCAAACAGATGTTGGGTTGCAAGATCGTCATGTTTTCTGACTGTAGAAATGGAGATGGAACAGGACCTTTTGGAGGGGGCTGACGTCATCAATTGTTCCCTATTCCGGCTTGACCAAATTATCGACAGCCCGACAAAAGGTCAGCCGTTAGGGAAACAATTCAGTCTGCCGACAACTGCTAGGATCTTTACCTTTCTCCAGTGACCAGTACCTCAGCAAGTTAAATTTTGAATTGATTAAAATTAAATTTGCATTATTGTCGTCTAATAATGCGAAGCATCACTTAAGATACCTACACACCAAAAATCACGACGATCTGTCGACCGGTTCTCGAATTATCTTCATTCAAACATTTTGAACAAATGTCTCTGCAGTTCCACAACAGGTTGCTAGGAGCCCAAACTCATGTCAATTCTTTTCAAGCACAAGAGCTATCTATCATGCAAAATTCATGGCCCTAGCATATCCAGATCATGAAATATCAAAACCGGAAGTTCTGCTGCAGTGCCATAACAAGGAAACCGGGTGGCACAAAATCTACTCATTTTGAGGTCTGATCAAGACCTACCCTCCTACTAAATGTCAAGACAATCCATAAGACTCTAAGCTTTCTCGAGTTATTAGAGTAATTATCGTGTCAGATACTGGAGTGTGCCCCCTAAAGTTCTTGTTTCCGATCTGCCCAACTTTAATCACACCATTTTATAAATTGGCCTCGGGGAAGTGAAGAATTTTAACGGACTTTTTTTTTATCCCGTTGGGCTTTGATTAGTTTTTTTTTACATTTCCACTTTCCTTGATTTCGTAATTGGTAGGTGGTAAACAAAATCACCGTTTTGTAATGGTTGGCCTTTGGCCCGCTGGACTACATTGCAAAGTGGTTAATATTCACAACAATCCATTTATCAAAGTTTATATCGTTGCTAGAAATATTTACAGCAAAGGGACAAATTTTAGGAGTAGTTTCAGTTTCTTGAAAAGTCGAAAACGAACTCCCCATGGACAGAAAGTAGGTCACCACACCACCACGCGAGATTTGGCGCAAAGACTACTCATCTGGACTTGTCGGACAAGTAGTCTGCTTTTTAGGTCGGACAACAGAGCGAGCGCTGTACAGGTACGTTTGTTTCTAACATTTCTCATAGTTTAGAAACGGGGCACATGTTGGGATTAGAAACTAGGAACCAGTCATACATGTTATTGTTTGTGTGTATTACTCGTATAAATCGCTGGGAACAACCAGGTTATATTTGGATCCCAATTTCAAACTACAAACTCCTACACGGTAACATACATTACAGATCACGACATTGTTGCACAATTGCAATGCAATTTCAGGACGGCAAAAATATGGGAGTGAGGAGATATGCCTGATATTCACGTTTACTGCCATTTATTAGCACATTTTTGTTATCATGTCATACTTGAAGCGTTTGAAATAGCCCCCAGACGAGCTACATACATGGGGAATTCTTTTATTTCATGGCGCCACCAATGAATAGCTAGAACTAGCCTACGATATAAGAAACAGCCGTTTTTAGTCAGCATCGCATTTTTGTCACACAGATATCAGTATGCTATATGGTATAGGGTTTATTCAACGTACTACATTTAAAAAATAACCAGAAAATTGACTTTCAAAGTGCAGTTTTACTGCTTTGGACAAAAATGGCACTAACAGTTAATAATCTGTATCTATTTCTACAGTGTATACAGAAATTGCGCCCTATTAGCTTGTGTTCATCAGAATGGGGCAATCAAAGAGCACCGAACGCGAACCAGGCCGCGGAAGTCGTCCTACACCTACACCCAAACAGGCGATAACCAGAGAGACGTTCCCGACATACACACGGGCCATCGTACGACAAATTCCCGACTCCATACGACACCGTTCAGAAGGGACTCGACATTATCAGCCAGACTGCTTTTCGTGGCTGCTGGGTGATGATGAATACTACGATGATTACGACACCTCTGAACGGGTCCGCCTTGGCAGAGCTCGACGGCAGCATTCTCGGTACATACAGACCCTGAGAGACCTGGGGCTAGAGGTGACCGTTCTACCGGCAGACGAGTCCACTCCGGACTGTCCGTTTGTGGAGGACACCTGTGTGGTGGTCGGCAACAGAGCGCTGGTCACCAGGCCAGAGGGAATGGTCCGAAGAAGAGAGGTGAGAACTATTTCATCTGAAAATGAAAGGCATTGAACTACAAAGCTAAATCCAGAGGCATTGCTTAGTCTAGCCTAGATATACAGGACTAAGCTACATGCATTGATATTGATCTTGAGTGAAATCTGAAGCTGAGCTTGTACGTCCCTGGCTGGAAGATTTTTACCGTCGCCAAGGTTATGACTTTCGAGGCATGAAGCTGTGGTGTTATTTTAATGATACTTGGGGTATCTTATGCAATGACAATCACGATTTTACGCCGTAGATAGCTCTTAATTTTGCTAGGGAAGAAGTGATATGAGTTTGGGTCCTCCAGCAGCTTGGAACTGCAGGGGTGTTTGATTTGTTTAAAAACATATTTAAAAAAAGATATTTATGATGATATTTGTAATTCGTCAGTCGAAAAGCTTAACATCATTTGGCGAAGGTATGAGGTTGTTGAACTCTAGTTTTTTTTCATTATTTTCAGCTCGACACCGTTGAGACTTGCCTGAGAAGTTTGGGTCTGGAGGTTCACAGGATCTCTAATATGGGTGCTACTCTTGAGGGAGGCGATGTCGTCTTCACAGGTATGAACAGCGCGAAATTTCCTCTGTGTTGATACCAACGTATATAAGTATGCTGTTCTTGAAGACACATAATGTAACATTTTTCAATCAAAAATTGAAATATTTTATTCAAGAATATTCGTGTGATTGTAATTCACTTCCACTTTTCAACATATTTGTACAAGTATCTCACATTTCTGATATTTATGATTGGCGCTAAAACAACCCACACGAGGCGCACTTAGTTTGTGGTACCACTACAAACTACCAGAATGTAAACAAACATGTCTGACAGCTGTGTTTTGATCTTCTACACACATGTGAGGCGTCATATTTGGCACCTCCCTTACCTGAATAGCACTTATTTGCAAACGAATAAGATTGATACAACTTGCTTTGTAAAGAAATGGCCATAAACATTACTTTTTATGCCGTCCTAATCTTACATAATGCGGCTCTAAAGCACAAAATCCAACAGTATTTCCATATTGCAGGTACAGAATTTTTCGTAGGAAACTCGACACAGTCCAACTTGGCTGGCCACAGAATCCTCGCCAACACGTTCCCAGAGTACCCTGTACACTCCATCCCACTCTACCCACCTGAGTTCCACCTGAAGGGCGTGGCCTGCTGTGCAGCACCTGGCGTCATCGCTCTAGCGCACAACAATGCCGGACGGTTGGCATGGGACGTAAGTACCCCCCCCCCCCCTTCATACTAAGGCCCTCTTCACATTAAGTTCGCGAAACCACATTGTAGCCGGAATCCACCGGAGCGGGATTGATGTGGCTCCCTCTCAATGCCCCAAATCACATTGAAACCGACTCAAAAAGAGCAAGAAATATATATAAAGAGTATAATAGAAAGTATGATAAGAGTGGTGCAGAGGTGGCAAAAGTAAAGTAAAAGCCACAAGAAGATACAACTTTTCGTTTATTTCAGGTCATCAGTAGGAAGGGTATATCGTCCTACCAGCCGCTGTGGCTGCCAAACTGTACTGCTGTGGACTGTATCCACGTCAACGGGACACTCCTACACTGTTCAGAGGAGGAAGGCCGCAGGAACTGTCGGGTACCACCAATTTACTTGTGTTTATACAAAACGATTCCATGTTTACCTCCTTGTGCGGATGTATTGTTTTCCCTGTGTTTGTGTGTGGTGTGGGTTTGCTCGTTCTTTAGAGTGGAGTGAAAGTGCTGTAAACGCAGAATGACAAGACACAGAAAAATCATAGAAATGGTATCTCTCTTATCTTGTCTTCGACTTCTGCTATATGTACATCTGTTGGCCGGGAGCACGAAATCAAACAGAGGCAAACAAGAGTTCTACGACCTCAAACCTTCACAAAATGATGTTAATCTTTCAGGAAGACATAATGGTTTCTCGTCAACTATGCAAAAAATGTCCTCATTTGCATCAATTATATTAGTTGATGAACTTATCTACCTAAGCTATCCAAAGTTTGAAAGTCTTATCTTAGCAAAGAAGGCTCTTGTAGCACTTTCTCAACTATTATGTAAATGAAGCCCTAATTTGCATAATTTATGTTGAATAATATCTAACTTTACTTAACTTACAAACGCCGCAAGTATAAAATTCCTGGTATTTACCACTATGGTATTAGAGCGTATTCAATGTCATCATAATAACCATTTTTGTTATCACCATCCTCTATACATCATTATCATTTTGCTGTTTTCCCAGGTGTTTGCGAAGAAGCTTCCAGACGTTAACCGAATTGAAGTGCCTCTGGACGAGCTGGGGAAAGTAGAGGCTGCTCTGTCCTGCTGCTCAGTCCTCTTCTGACATCGGAATATTTTCACACAAGTACTGAACTAATAATCAATATGAAATGACTCACTGCACGAAAATTTAACAATGGTAGTAAATGTTAGTACAGTCGGGTAATGTTGAATCAACATGGCCTAATTGTGCCACAAATGTACACAGTTTTGGTCTTACGTTTTAGATTTCTTGTCCTTTTGTAGTCTGTGTACCATGAATTTTACTTTGTCATTGTTGAAGGTAAACCAAACATGGCACAAGTTTATATACACGTGGAGAACAATTGTTTCCTTCGTGTATCGTAAACTTTCTGAGACATTTTCTTCTTGAATTATTACAAAATCAAACCAGTCATATTACTGGTATCAGTAATAACTATATCTTTTATTTACAGCATCGGCATTGTTGTATAATTGATTTCTATCATTTTGATTATTTTATGATTTCATGTTCAGTTTATGGTAGTTTTCTATCAATTCTATTGTATAATTTTAAGTATATTCTGTTGTTATATTCTTTATTATTCCAGTGGACTCCATGAAGACTAGTGATTGTATTCACTGATGGAGATCTAAATAAACCAAACCAAACTAAACCAACCATGTTGTCCAGTACAATGGACCTTTCCTATAGTCCCGCCTACCTCGGACAAAACATAAAAATGCAAATATTTGACCGCCAATCTTACAGGTACTCTGTCATTGGTCAAAACGCTAATTGTCATGTTATCACAAGTTGAACTGATACTTGTGATGGACAGTCAGTTCAACCAATGCAACGATAACAATTGTTTCCTTTTCAATTCATCAGCCCGTTCCTTTGGTTTTCTTGAATAAAAATTCCGAGACCCGAGAAATTTAACTGAGGTGGCTTATTATTATAATAGTAATAGCTTTCCGCAAATTTAGAGAACTTCCAGGTTGACTTCAAGGACATCTTCTCTTGTACTTGCTCAACTACAACCCATGACGTCAGCGATTTCTGTGCACACTAGTTTTGATAATTAACCTTGATATGGAGCCAATGTCAAAAATCTCTAAAGTAGCGAAATGTAGCCATGGAGGGCATCATCATGTGAACATAAATGTTTTATCTCAAAGCTCCTTTAAACAGAGTGCACTCTGCTTTTAGGTTTCCTTGGAGAGCCCCATAAACCCAAACATTATGCAGCAGCATGGCAGTCTGTCGTTAGCCATGGGATTCGCTAAAAGCCTTGTAAGCGTGTTAATGTCCATATATCTAAATCTGACAGGACAAGGTACCGTCTGTCACAGCCCTGGCGTCACACACACACTACCTGTACGTGTCTTCATGAGGGATCTTTTCATACGTACATGTTTGCCTGCGCGAAGAAGGTAACTGTTTTCAGTGTGTTGCTGCCTGTCAGCGTGTGTTTGTATTTAGCAAGCATAATTATAACTCATAAAGCTAAGAATGGATTGGGATGATATTGGTTATTTGGGTTGGTCTTCAAAAGACAAGGGTCGTGATCGATTTTGGTCCACCCTGCGGTTTTCTGCGGTACTGCTGCAGCAGTCAGCATCCGGGTGTGGAGGACTATGTCATTTTTGAGAAGGCCCCAATAACAATATTGTTATATGCCAGTCTTAGGGTACCTAACGGAATTATGAGAGTTGACGATACGGGACAATTGGATTTTCTTAATGCAATGCTGTGTAACATACAGGTAGAACTGCTGTGTAACCTGAGGAAGAAAATTCACATAATCCTGCCATATCCTGACACACGCGACGTTAAGCCCCTGTCACACCTAGCCGGATATGGCCTCCCGAACTCCCCACAACCATGGTTAGGAGAAGGTCGGGAGCAAGGTAGATTGCAGACTGTATGAGGAGGGGATTTCATGATGTAATTTATGAAGTATTATTCCTACCCAGCGCTTCCCGTCAATCAGCTGTCAAAATCACCTCCCATCCACCATGCAACCTAAGCTATTAGGACAAGCAGGGACACAAACCCACAAGTCAGCCATCTAAAACAAGAATTCGGAGACCTTGAAATATTTAGAGCTTGTTTTAAAATTTGTGTCATTGATTATAGAAAGGTTGTAATTATCATAATCTATTTTAACTGATGATTTTCTCAACTCAAATTACATATTTTTTATATGTGGAAACACACACAGACAGACAGACAAAAAAAACAATACCTCCAATTTTTCAATGCTGCCGTACCCGGAAGTAATATGAAATTTCAACTTACAACGTTCAATACCAGCATAACACGATAACAGAGGATTAGAACTACTTAGTTGGTCCTCTTCGTTCCGTATGAAACAAGACTGTGATACGATGTACCATAAAACTTGTATCAGCATATCGTCTTCCTCGTGAACTAAATTCCCAGCGCGCCCGCCGGGCATTAAACTGACGCAGGTGTTTTCAGTATGTGGTTGATAAGCTCTGTGTACAGCCGTGATATGAACAGTTATAATGAACTCTAACGGCACCTGAGGGGAGCTTATGAAATAATCATTTAGAAGACGGGGAATAGTTGACATTGATATGGTCGGTAATAAAACGGGTACGTTTCTAAACTCGTGAAAACCGACCAAACTTACAGCAGTGTATTTCAATTCTGCACACGTTACTTTTCAAACTGTAAGTCACCACAAAGTCCAGCAAAGTCATTGATAAAACTACTAAGTGCATTTATGAGAAATAGTACATGACCCAATTCGATGAAAAATTGGACTTCGTGGCACCCATCTTACAGAAAAGGTTGGACCTTATTTTGTGGTGGCCTCTGCCACATTACTCAGTATGATTTTTATGCTCAAATCGTGGAATCGGCTTAAAACGGCTTCAAGTGATCCAGAACAGAGCAGCTAGGATCGCCCTAGGATGTGACAGGTACACAAGCAAGGACAAGTTGCTGAAGATGCTGGGTTGGCTACCAGTCAAAGACAGGATTCACACGAGAGGACTGAGGACTTTTAGCAAAATAATGGAAGAAGAACAACCCGTTTCTATGTATAAGAACATTACATTGCAATCACATGGGTACCATACTAGGGCATCGAACTCAAGGACAACCCGCCTTCCTAAGCCCCAAATTTAAACAAATGCCCAGAAAGGAGATTTTTGTATAGAATGTCTAGGGTTTGGAACGAAATGAAGTAATGATTTTTAAGCTGATGTAAATACCTTATGTTAAGTTGTGTGTCATGTCGTTATGCTAGTGCTGTCAATGTATCTATGTTTTGTATGTTTTCCTGTGTGTCGTGGTGTGTGTTGGAACGGACCACAGGAAGAATAGCTGCAGTACATGTACATGAACATGTAAATTGTAAGCTAAATGTGGATCCTAGTAAAGTCAAAGTCAATTGATCATACGCCGACGTATTCACTGCACGAAAAGTTGGATTTACCAATGGTAGTAAATGCCAGTAAAGTCGGATAATGTTTAATTTGTAAACTGTACCGGACTTTACAATGGTAGTAAATAATAATCAAATCCGGTAATTTCCGACTTAACAATGGTAGTAAGTGAAATTACCGGAGTTGACTTTTATTCAATACCTTTGAAAGTCCGGTACTGTTTACCCGACTTTACTGGCATTTACTACCATTGGTAAATCCAACATTTCGTGCAGTGAATACGTCGGCGTATGATCAAGTGGTTTGAGAACGAGCTTAGTGGAACATCGATCTCGTGCCACGGTGCCACACTGATGCACAGGAAGATTCTTACGTCAAAGCACAAGCCTGTTAAACCGGGCAGTATTTATCATCTCATACAAAACTCAAGAACTTAGTCGTTTTCGTGCTGAGACTGGAAATGAATTTTTAAAGGGGCATTTTGTAACATTTTGTGCACCAAAAATTGACATATTTTAATTGAAAAAAATATAATCTTCATGGGGTTGTCATTTACTAACACTTTTCAACATATTTGTACAATTACCTCACATTTCTGACATTTATGGTTGAGCTAAAACAGCTCAAACGAGGCGCAGTCATTTTGTGGCACCACCACAAAATATCAGAATGTAACCAAACATGGCTAACAGTGTGTTTCCAGATTTTACCACACTCGTATGGTGTCATATTTTAACACCTCTACTTCTTGTATGGCACTTATTTGCAGTGGAGTAGGTTTGATTTGTAAAAAATGACCAGAAAATTTTACAAATGTTACATAATGTCCCCTTAAAAAACTAATATTACAACAATTCGACCAGAGATTCTCTTCCTTTAAATGCTCAATCAATGACATTATGGCAAGGGATATCTTAACATAAATTACGAATAGTTAACGCAATGTGACTTGAATGCGTTCTTGTTGATTGCAATTTTGTGCAAATCAGAAGGAGTATATCATACGTGACATGACATAGCATTCGGGACACAAGAACGGTACGATTTACGAAGAAACAGTCGGCATATTTTGATTCTACTTTTCGATAGTTTCCTGGACATGTACCAAAAATATAAACACGTCCTCCTATACCTGATCAATTTGGGCTGCTGACTAGGATGAACTATTTTCCATCGTTCGCCCCCTACGTCATTTATGTATTCGATATAGGTTATGATATGAATACATCAATAAAGGGCAACCTTCCGCACAATAATAACTTATTACAATCTCATTTGTCATCAAACTTTCCGAAGCTTTGTAAATTATTTATTAGTAATCAAAAGAATGCAATGCCATGTAGCTTTTACTATTAAGTCAAAACTGTAAATAGTTGTCTGTAGATTTTCTTAATCAATGGCGAATCTTTCTACTTTTCACCATCAAATTAAATATGTTTTTCAGATGTAGTGGAGAAGCTTATTAACAATTTTCGTAATTTCGAAATGGTCTTGAAGTCTGCGGTAAAATGCCTTCGCAGATTATTGTTCTCAAAATGTAGAAATGACTAAAAATGGGCGTAGACTAGATTGTAGCAGAGGTGATTTACCTATTGCCATAGGGAGTTTACACGTGACGTCATATGGAGGCGGAAGCCATTTGCATTCCAGTGAATCGTAGCTGAATCGTTGGCAGACATCTCGAGATCTTCTTACCCTCTCAGATGACCTCTTTTACGTATGTATAGCCCACAGAACAGAACACCAGAAGAATACGTATTGATAAATTGTCCATTGAATTTTTAAAAAACGCTGTGTCCACTGACATTCAACTCAAGGACACCAACATGGCGGCCAGGACCTGCCTTCTTTATTAACACTGTACGAAAAGTTGGATTTACCAATGGTAGTAAATGTCAGTAAAGCCGGGTAATGTTTGCTTTGTTAACAGTGCCGGACTTTACTATGGTATTGAATAAAAGTCGAGTATGATAATTTCGGACTTAACAATGGTAGAAAATGAAATTACCGGCCTTCACTTTTATTTACTACCGTTGTAAAGTGCGGTACTGTTTACCACGTATACCTTACCCAACTTTACTGGCATTTACTACCATTGGTAAATCTAAATTTTATGCAGTATGATATGAAATTGAGTGTAAATGCTCTATACAGAGAAAAATGACAATGAATACGAACAACCCTGAGAAGTTATAAAAACAGTAATCAATAAAGAATTTCATGAAAACAATTCTTAACGACCTATAGGAGTGCCTCTCCTTGCATCCTTGTTAACTCACACACTTCTCGTGACTAAACGGATAAAAGTTAAAACAAATGTTTTTGAAGCACCCAATTTATCAAACACATATAGAGGAGTTAGCACTTTTTATTCCATCAAATTGAGAAAGTGTAATAGTGAGAATATGATTAGTATGAAACGAATCATAAAAATCAGTAAAACAGTCTTCTAGAACTGTTTACAATAACCCCCTCCCCGACGCAAAAAATCTAAAGCTGCAATTGAAAACATTTAGGCCAGAGCTTACTAATTGTCAAAGGTACATCACTAATCAAATTTGGGGCCGAATCATGACGTGGGATTACAAGATAACTACCGGTCCAGAAGACACCCCCTCATGAATGATGTTAATGAGACAGTCCTGACGTGGCAGTGCTTGTGGTGATTTAATATGGAGTAAGTGTGAAGCGGTGCCCCTAGATGATTATGATGCATACGTCTGTGTTATCTTCCCAATACAGCCGGACAACTTACACCTAGAGCTGTGGAATCTCGCCAACCTTCAATATTGACGACTAAATCAGCTTTCTTATTGTAAAGAGCACGTCTAGCTGTATCATCTCACAAAACATTCCAATCAACAGAGCTTCATGACAGTGACGTTCTCATGCTTCTGGAGTACGTAATCTTTGTGTAACACCCGCGGCAAGGCTTGGAGTTCTGCCCAAATGCGGTATTGAAAAGCTGGAGGAGGTAAATTGCCTGCCTGTGTTAGTCAACGTTTCATATCAGCAGGACGACATCGGGCCGACAGGCTGTGGTTGGGATCCAGCAGTCCTTTTCAGGAGGCGCTAACGTTACTGATGTCGACACACGTGCAGGGGTGGTGAGTAAAGTACCTGTTTGACGTGAGAACGGACTGCGTCACACCGGCCCACATCTATAGTCCCGGGAACGGATAGCAGGGGGGATTTGTAGTTAATGTACTTATATGTGTGGTGGTTAAACTCGACTTCTGGGAGTATAGCGCTGGAACATCGGGCGTCCCTACATTCTTATAGACTTCGCAACCCAACAGTACTAAGAGCAGTAGCGCTGTAACACCACCAAGAAAGGTAAGGAGCTTCATTCTGTTTAATCTCCATTTTTTGTGTCGTCGATTCTATGTATTCTACCTAATATTCGTCAAGGGTTTCTTCCTGTGAGTCTAAGAGTGCCTTGAGCATATCGGATCATCAGAAATTCATGATGTCCACCATAACGGACTTTACAGGGACACAAGATGGATTGGGGTTGGCAATAGTTGGTCCATTTTATGTTTGCTTGCCAATAGGTCTGATGAGGAGCTCCTTATATACCGTTGGTCATGTGTGATATTTCAATCTGATAAGGAGCCGTTACAACGTTGAGATTGCCCCAACCGAGTCATGACCTTTCAGCCAACCTGCAAACCAATCAACATGGACATGAGTCACATGACCTTGCGTTTCAGCCAGGGTCAAGTTCAAAGTGATAACGGTTCAATTCTGATTAAAGGGGCATTGTGTAACATTTTTGGACCAAAAATTGAAACATTCTAAATGGAAAAAATCTTTGTGTGATTATGATTCACTTACACTTTTCAACGTATTTGTGCAGTTATCTCACATTTCTGAACATTTATGGTTGGTGGTAAAACAGCCCACACGAGGCAGACTCAGTTTGTGGTGGCACCACAAACTACCATAATGTTAACAAACATGGCTGACAGTTGTGTTTCCAACTTTTAAACACATTCATAAGGCGTCATATTTTGGCACCTCCACTTCCTGAATGGGACTTGTTTGCAATTAAAGAAATGACCGGAAAATTGACTTTTTGTATCGTCCTAATGTTACATGATGCAGCTTTAAGATAGAAGGATTAGACATACCCGCCGACTGTCAATCCCCAGGGGTTTACATGAAATGAGGTCGAAGTGGGGTTGTCCGCCCGTTATGACCTCGTATGCCTGCCATCAACACAAATTGAATTTTTCTGTGGCAAAAATAGTCTTATTAACAAGAAATTACAGGCACTCCAGAAGCGCAGAAATTCAAATGATTATACATCCATTCAGAAGTTAATTCATTTTTATGAATATCAATAAGTTGCATTTTTGCGCCAATTACGGGGCCATCCTCGGGGTTAGGGTCATGTAAGGGTTATGGTCTTATTCTCCAGATTATCAAAGGATGTAAGGTATGTTCTGATTGGTGGCAAACCTTGGCTTCTGATTGGTTGCTAACAATCCCTATTAATCGTGAAAATGCCTATAGTGAAAAACATATGATTGACAGAAACAACCTGGTTACATTTTTGTGATACCTATGTTTTTTATCATTTGTGTAATATTTCAGTTGTATTAATTTCTAGTATATCCTGTAATATTTTTGTCATTAGTGAACTGCTTTGCTTACCCATCTATATTTATTAGCTTTCTTTGCTATACCTTTGTTTCTGTTAATTCATTTTCAATCATTATTAGTTTCATGATTATTATTTCAGTTTGGATGGAAGAGGGCTTTGCATAAGCCTTGTAAGTTTCTTACCCCCCCCCCCGCAATTTTTTTTTTCCTTTTATAACATTTCTTTATTCTGTTTATACTTTTATGTGCGAATGAATAAAAAAGAAGCAAACAAATAACCTGTCTACATCTATCTATCTATCTATCTATCTATCTATCTATCTATCTATATTTATATATTTATATATGCAATGCTAGGACTAGTGATATGTAACTGTCCGGGAAAAACAAGTAGTATGGATAGAAACGGAGAAATGATATCCCTCGGGTGGTTTATTAGCAAGCGATTAGGTCCACAAGCCGTAGGCGGTTGTACTCACATATCTTGTTTAAACTATTGCTCTTTTGTCCGCATCTTGTCTACAGCGCCCTACAAGTCTGATTACACAGAGTACAGCACAGCCATGGCCAACTCCACGGACTACCTGGAAACAACAACGGCAATGAACCTGACCGGTGGCACCTCGTCCCCACCAGTTACTGGGTACGAGAGCAGTGGTGTGGACGGTTTCCAGGTATTTGATATAGTGATTCTAATAATGGTCGCCATACCAACGGTCTTGGCCAACGCCCTTATTCCTTCGGCTCTGATATCTTCCGATAAGTTACGAACGACGTCGAACCTCTTCGTCTGTAGTCTCGCGGTGGCAGATCTCGCGATAGGTCTGACTGTGATACCCCTGTTCATCGGTCAAATGGCGGCCCCGCAAGCCTTTACCTACCGCCCTAGCTGCGTGGCTGCCTTTGGATGGTCCATATTTGTAGAGGCGGCGTCTGTGATGAGTTTGGTGGCCATCGCGGTGGACAGGCTTCTCGCGGTGACTTATCCCATGCAGTATGTATCAGAAGTCACGTCGTCCCATGCTATGGCGGCTATACTGGGGGTGTGGGCCGCGGCCGGCTCTGTTACCATCGTCATTGTCGTTGGATTCAAACCCGTCATCACCAAATGCCACATCTCCCAAGTTTTCGATGACTTCTCCCTGCCGACCTCAGCTTCTCTGGGACTCCTCCTACCATTGTTTTGTCTAACTGTCGTTTACAGTGTGCTTCTCCGAGTGGCGAAAGCACAGGCAGAAAAACTCGGGCACCTCTCGCACAGCCCGAGACACATCAGCGGACGGATGCAGCATCAGGCCCGGAGAACATTCTCTCTTGTGCTCGGCACCTTCTCGGTCTGCTGGACTCCGTTCCTCATCAGTTCGTACTTACAACACTACTACCCGGACAACGTACATCTCGACCACTTCCTGCAGTTCAGCATCACACTAGCGATGGCGAACTCTTGTCTCAATCCCATAGTCTATGCCCTACGTAATGACGCTTTTCAGGACACGTTCCGTCGAATCTGGCGCCGGTCGTTCCACAGTAACACTTCTGACGGGAGCGGGGAGTTCATCCCGCTGACTCGAGTGGGACGCCGACACAGGGCGACGCTGGTCAAAGAAAAAATCAGCATCGCGTCACTTCTGATAAGTACCCGAACTGTGGTTCTGGTGGGCACCGGAAACTTCCGGATTCTGAAGGACTATGACCTGGATACCATCCCTCTATCTCCTTATTGCGGACAGCGACCATAGAACCGTACACTAGGCCAGCTATAACAACATTGTAGCCATCGGAATTACCAAGTCTATCTACAGAGCAAAGGACAGTAATAGGGCTTGCTATCTTAATACATCGGAATTATGTCAGAAAAAAGTTGTCAAAAGTCATCTACCTGTCAGTGAGTTTTAGACCAGAAAAAACATTGGCAGGGTACCCCAACCTCTAAAGTGTCCATTTAGTCCATAACAAGAAAATTTTGTACGGCAGAAACTGTCGTGAATATGATCCTAAGATACACAAGTGACCTGTGACCCCCCAGGACCACATGCAAACCTATATCATCTTTAGCGAACCGGAAAACCCAAACATGGCTGAAAGTCTGTTTTTTCAACAAAATAAAAAAAGTCTAAAACCTTTACCTTTAACTTCCAGCTTCAATAAAAACATTTCCGAAGAAAAATACTTCTTTACATTTGATTTCAGAAGGTAATCTCTAGGTTCACTGCGCTTGCGCGGATTACTGGCCGTTGCTCTACATGTAGATGCGGTGATGAGCCATGTCAATGAAGCGGTCAGGTGCTGACCGCCATGTTGGTGTCCTTAATTTGCACTCCAATGAACTGTAGCTCAAGCATACAAGGCGATTACTTTTAACTTCATTGGCAGGTGTTTTATGGATTCTTCTGATATTCTTTTCTATCAGATATCAACACTTAGAGATCATTTGAGAGGATTAGAAGATCTCTAGATGTCCAAAAACAGTTGAGCTACGATTCACTGAACTGCAAAAAGTTGCGACCCCCCTCCGTGTTGGTGTCCCAATGGCGTTTCGCGTATAGTAACTCCACTGTATAGTCCAGATAGTCGCGTATAGTCCAGATTTTGGAACTAGGTTCGATCACTGTTACTGATAAAAGCTGTCAGACTTAGGGATGTTAAATTGCACTGGTACTACACACAACTGTAAAACAATCTTAAGATAAACTTAAGATAAAAAGTTAAAGCAAAAACGTGACATTGTAGATTCTACTATGGCTTTTGAAACTGCATGGATAACTTGATCATAAGTCTAATAAACGAAAAATTCTCAAGAACTAAGCTGGAAAGACTAAAGGGTCAATATTAAAATCCGAATGTAACGTACATGTAGTGTATAGGTAGAAACAGGTAAACATATAGATATGCATTTGTGCAAAGTTATGGGTCCTGAACATGTAGTGTAAAGGTGGACACTGCTTTGAATATAGACTTACTATAGGCTACGTTGAAAGGTAGAAACTCTCATAATGTACATGTGGTGTAAATGTGGACAATGTTAATATAGACATGCACTGGGGTAAGTTTAAAGGTAGAAGCCCTCACCATATACATGTGATG
This sequence comes from Branchiostoma floridae x Branchiostoma japonicum, assembly GCA_013266295.2. Lineage (NCBI taxonomy): Eukaryota > Metazoa > Chordata > Leptocardii > Amphioxiformes > Branchiostomatidae > Branchiostoma > Branchiostoma floridae x Branchiostoma japonicum. The sequence goes on from CM023832.1 coordinate 5,210,410, forward strand.
TAAAGGTGAGCACTCAACATAGACGTGCTTAGTGTAAAAGTACATGTTATGTACATGTTGTGTAAAGGCGAGTGCTGTCAACATAGACCTGCACTAGACTAGATTTAAAGAAAGAAGCCATGTACATATAGTGTAAAGGGGGGAACTGGCAGAATAGACATGTACTAGTGTATACGTAAAGGTACAGGACCTGAACATATAAATGTAGTGTAAAGGTAGGCATAAACTATCAATGTGTACTTACAACAGTGTAAAGGCTTTGAGCACCGCTTGAGGCCTAGACAGGCGCATGTAGTGTCAAGATACTTCAATTTGGATCTAATATGTTATAACGGTACAACGAAGAAACATTCACATGTAACACAACGAATCATCCGAGCTACTGGCCAAATTGTCGGTCGAAAATGAAGACATTCTTGAACATTGTACATTCACAACCTCTTGTTTTACAAGAGCCAACGTTTCGATGACCATCTGTCATCTTCATCAGGGCTACTATGACTGGTTCAGTGTGCACTTAAGTTAGGTGTTACTGGTTCATAGTACACCGAAGCTAGGTGTTACTGGTTCACTGTGCACTGAAGCTAGGTGTTACTGGTTCACTGTGCACTGAAGCTAGGTGTTACTGTACAGTAAATGTAGTCCCAAACGTAAAGTAATTGTGACATGCATAGGTATTATTACAACATAGTGAGATATGCGGTTCCAAATGTAAAGTATTGTTATATACTTTACGAAACGTCGACTCTTGTAAAACAAGTCGTTGTGAATAAAGAACTTTGCTATTCAATCATTTACTGTTTTGTTTGCATCTTTTGGAGGTCACAGTATCAACCGGACGCAGGGCAACTCAGGCCCGCCCCCATGTGATTACCTAATTAATAAGGGAAGCGTGTGTGTGTAAAATCTCCGCACGTTTCTCACATATCAGTGATTCAAATCTCTACTTTGACGTCAGTATGACGCACGGAGTCATCGAGGGAAATAACTGAATTACCGGAGGGTGTCATCTTTATCATTGACACTGCAGCGAAGGTCAATATAAAAGTGCAATCTTGTTTTCTCACTAACTCAAACGTTTTTACCGGTTTGACATCTTTGCTGTAATGGTGTGCTTGATTGCAGTGGCTACTGATGCGGAGAAGAGCTAGCGCTCGTTCAAAAAGTATTTTCAGTTGGCTGGGACGATTAGACGGTTGTCATTCTTTATAAAGTCAGTGATTGGTTCCCGTTGAAGGTGAAATCATGCATGGAAGAGTAATGTGAACTGAAATGGACGCCCTTTATCTTTTTCAAGCAGCATAGTGGAAACGGTATCATTTACAGATCTTCTTCTCATGTTCAGGGAGTTATAACCTTCGCTTGTTTTGTATGTATGTATGTATGTATGATTGGCATCAAAGTTGTTAGGTAGGTAGGTAGGTCTTGATTAGACGTCAAAATGATTAGATTTTGGGTTCCCTGGTGACTTGTTATGGTCATGCAGTACGTACTAGTAAGTTGAATTAACCCTACTCCATTAGATATATAAGTGCAATTCAGGAAGTGGGGGTGCCAAACTAAGACGCCTTACAAGTATGTTTAAAAGCTGAAAGCACAGCTGTCAGCCATGTTTGTTTACATTCTGGTAGTTTGTGGTGGTACCACAAACTGAGTGCGCCTCGTGTGGGCTGTTTTATTGCTTGTGCATTAACTCCAGAACGCCAGAAGAAGTAATGGCCAATGCCCATGTATGCAAACGACTCTTTCAATTTGCACTGTAATTGCCCTGAATCCCAGACCTAACCAGATTTGAATAACGATATAATGGACATCCGGTTACGATATTGCATTAGTATTGAATAGCTCCGATGAATATTATTTCATCCAAGTAATCAAGCCGAAATTATGTTCCAGGCCGGTGTTCAGATTTATGAACAAAATTTCAAATTAGGAACCTTCGTTTTAAATATTTCAATGTCCATACCTAAACACACGTCTGTGAAAGCAACTGCATTCTTCAACACCGTATAGCTGCTATAAAAACTTATTTTGATAGCTTTTTCGTGTTTTCCTGCATATAGACTGTTAAGCAAAGCACGTCGACAGAACGTACTGCACCTGCGGGAAACCCGTAATGCATTGTGCATAGTACTTTGGCAGAACGTCTCATATAAGGTTGTATTAGAGCATATCAGGTTGACAGCCTGTATGTAGTTTTCAGATGTTATATAGGAAAAGATATCGTCTGCAACAGGCAAAATTTTGATGCAACGTTGACCAAACATCCAACGAAAAACGTTCCGCCGACGTGCTGTTAAGCAATATGTAGTGAGGTATGCTGCTTGTGGCTTTTTTTCCTGGGAATGCTTCTTTTCTTCTTTCAAGACTCTAGACCAATATAGTCCGATCCGAAAGCATGCGGCTCCTGAATACTTCTTTCCTGGGAATGCTTCTGTTCTACGATCAAGACTGTAAAGCAATATAGTTAAGCATGCGGCTCGTGAATATTTCTTTCCTAGGAATGCTTCTGTTCTTTTAAGACGTCGTCGTTACGACGATGCTGGTTGGTCAACGGCTGAACCACTGAAAATAACGAAGACTTAATCAATCAAAGGCTGCGACAAGCTGTGAGGTTGGGTGGGATTAGAGCGCTGCTGCGCCACTGTAGAGACCAGAGCTGCGTTCTGTGCTGTCCAGGCCATCCTCGGCAGGGGCGGACAAACACCTTAAAATCATACGGTAAGGGAAATTGTGATATAGCCTTCTGCTGTACCTTCTTTGCTATCAATAGTATGATATGCTAACGATCATGGCGATGAGGCTTATGGCAAAAGTCTCATTGTTGCTGCTGACGCAGCTACTCATGCCACGGGTCGACGCCGGTAGCTGGCAGAGCTGCCGTGAAGTGCCCGTGGCAAAGTGTGGCGTAGGCGACAGCGGTAGTGATGGTCATGAGTACCGGTATGACACTGGAGTGTACCAGTACAAGTGGACCAAAGACCCGTTTGGGTATTTCAGCTACGAAGGGCCCTTTGATACCGTCTTTTTGGGCCAGGCTTTCCAATCCTGTCAGGTCTGCTCAAATGAAACAAGACCTACCCAGGTGGGGCCTTTGCCACAATCGACAGCCGACATCATGATCGTTGAGAACAACGTTGGTAAGCTTGACCCTGAAAAAGCAGAGATCCTCTCTCAGATCCCATGTGGTAGTGATTATTGCAGGCTGTGGTTTGTGGGTTGTAACCTAACGGCAATAGAGGTAGGGGCGTTTGCTAAGTTGCCACAGGTGTCTACCCTGGTCATCTGGCGCAGCAATGTCCAGACTCTGAAGAACGGCACGTTTGCTGGGATGGAGAGCCTCGAGTATCTGTTGCTGTTGGAGAACAACCTGACACATCTGGAGGTGGGAATAAAACATGCATTCTCAAGTTGAATATTGCCGTCATCTCTTTTTATAGCATGGGTGTTAGCCTTTTCAGCTTTAGTACACACTCTCAGTCGCTTCACTACCAAAAAGACTGGACTCGCACATATTCTATCCGTCTGTCATTTGAATATTTGTTCAGAATTCTAACAGGTGCGCTGATTGGCCAAATCTAAGGACATCCAATCAGCAAAGGCCACAGCCAGCGCGCGACGATTCAAATTTACGTGACGTCATTACCAAACTCATTGTGCGTATCCAGTCTTTTTGGCGGGGAAGTGTCTGAGAGAGTGTGTAGAAGTTAAAGGCTGTCATACCGACTAACTGTTATAATGCTGTATCACAAATTGTTCTGCTGCAGGGTGGCTGCCTTGATGGGTTGCCCCGCTTGTCACGCCTCATCCTTGTGGACAACCAAATCCTGACGATGTCGCCTGACGCGTTCCGGGGGTTGCAGCCATGGTGGCTTGACGTAAGTGCCAATCATATCACTACCGTAGCATCCGGGACCTTGCAGACGATCAAGTCCGTGGTATATGTCCACGCTGTTGAGAACAAACTGGGATCTATCGGCGTGGGGATGTTCCACGGGCTTGAGCGGCTGGGGGTTCTGAACCTCAAGGGTAACAGAATCTCCCACATTGCTACAGGCGCCTTCCACTCAAACACGGAATTGAATGCCCTAAACCTTGCAGAAAACAGGCTGACCTTCCTTTCTGGCGGGTGGTTCAAATCGTCCTTTCCAAGCAATCTCATCGTGAGTGAGAATGGTATTGCCACCATGGTGTGGGAAGGCAGGGCGTTGCGTAGAATCCACCTGTCCAATTGGCCGCGCTGTACGTGTGCGAATGATTGGCTTTACGACTACAAGGGGGGCTATCCAAAGTTCAAGGAGCGTTTTGTGACTTTACTAAGTTTGCCCTCGCCAACACTGAGCTGTCCCGCCTCGGCGCTGATGCAAAACCTCCCCGCGCCAGTCTATCCCAACCGCACCCTGCCCTGTCCGCCACCAATGGTGGAGATCTTGAAGGCAGAAAGCAATCCTGCGTACAAGTACACGGCCGTTGGCAGGGTGTATTGGGAGCAGTTGCCCAAAATGTCCTGTACCTTCCCTAACGCCACACAACACTCATACGACATAACGTACGACACAGACACGACAACACACGCTAGTCTGCCGACAGGCAACCTAACCGTGAGAGTGGTGACCGCCCTAAAGGCTGAGGGCTGGGTGAAATGTAAGGGGCCAGATAAGCTGTTGGGGGAATCAGGAAATCGCCTGTGTTATAACTACATGGGGCTGTCCACCTTCACCCTATGGCTTGAGACCACCGGGCCCTTGTCCTTTGGGAACACCACTTGTACGGTTTCCTCGGAAACTGGGTCCGACACTGTCGTCTTCATGACGAGCAAAGGCACACACTCTGACATCACAACACTCCAGGCAACAGAACCCGCACTCATCAACACGACACCATCCTCAACCACCATGAGCACTACACCGATGCCCACCGGCATCAGCACTACACCACTGGCCACTAGCGATGGTGATGATACTTATGAAGCGGGTATGTGCACGTGGAACATAGTGTTGTCATCTGTTATCTGGTTGCCGGCTGTTGCGGTGGGGCCCGGGGTTTTGTTCTGTGCCAGGTGTATCAAGCGTAGGCTCGGACGCAAAGCTCCAGATAACGGTGCAGGTTCATCCCGCCATGGCAATGGAATCGCCGCCTGTTCTAAGTGGCGAGTTGGCAAGTTGGATGAGTTAGTGATCAGTCCATACGCTGAGGGTCGTTTCGAGGACCACGACAGCTTGAATGAGTCAGAATCAGTCATCAGCCCTTACGCTGAGGGGGGTTTCGAAGACCATCCTGATTTGCGCAGGGCCGGTTCTTCTCAGTCAGAAGCCGTCCCGTACGGACAGGCGAAGCTTTGCGCAGCGTACGCAGGCCGCCCCCGCGCGCAGACACACCCCGTGCCGTCCCGCCCGTACAGCGCCGAGCGCCCCCGCCAGACACCAAACAGGGAGGGGGCAGTCGTAGCTGGCTATGGTCAAAACGGTGGCGATAAGTTTGGCAAAGTCTGCTACCAGCACCCATCCATTCTCCCCAACCCGGGTGCCACCAAGTCCTCTGCCTACCAGCAGAATGCCAGCGCCCCTAGGCGTCCCCGTCAGGCACATTGCTACAACTCCCCTGCTACTGACCCAGAGCGTACCCTGGCAAACACATATGGCTATGGTCCAAACGGCGGCAAGAAGTCAGGCAAAACTTGCTACCAGCACCCATCCATTCTCCCCAACCCGGGAGCCACCCAGTCCTCTGCCTACCAGCAGAATGCCAGTGCCGCTGGGCCACGTGGGCGTCCCCGTCAGGCACATTGCTACAACTCCCCTGCCACTGACCCAGAGCGTACCCTGGCAAACACATATGGCTATGGCGGCGATAAGTCATGCAAAACCTGCTACCAGCACCCATCCATTCTCCCCAACCCGGGTGCCACCAAGTCCTCTGCCTACCAGCAGAATGCCAGCGCCCCTAGGCGTCCCCGTCAGGCACGTTGCTACAACTCCCCTGCCACTGACCCAGACCGTACCCTGTCCAACACATATGGCCAGCATGATACTATCGTGACGGTCTCCCAATCCGCAGCATTTCCTATGGCCAATAGCTACGACTCTGCTGCCCCGACGGGCACTCAGTCCGCCGTCTATGATGAAAATGACCGCCGTCAGACCGCCACAGGTCGGGCAAACAGTTACGTCTGCCCCTCCCCTGTGATCAGTGCTGGCGGGTCCCTGGCAGCTACATACTGCCAGAATGAGCGTAAGGAGGCAATAAACAACACCCCAGAGTACCCTGAGACAAACAGCTATGAATCGGCACCGACTGCTGAAATTGGCAAGTGAACAAGTGCACCTCCCCTCCAAGATTTAAAAAAATCTTTATTGCAATCAAACTCCGTACAAGAATTGGGTAAACTGAACTGCTAAAAGGCCCACATGTAAGCACAGGCAACCTTTGTCTTAAAATTGGTCTGGCAAACGTTTCTATTTCAAGAGGATCATGCATATCATTTGTATCAAATATGCAAAAGGAAATGCAAAGTTTTTGAAACAATAACAACAAAAAAATAGCAAGGACTATTTATGTTCCAGATTGCATAAAATTAATCCAGATGTGAATAGTACAGGCTAAAACGCATTCTGACCTCACTGAATAATTGCATGTATTGTTTTTGGTTTGTCTGTTTGTGTGTCTCTTTGTGGCCAGTAGGCTCTGATGGATTGTGATGATATTTGGTATGTAGGCAGGTCCTGAAATTAAAGGCGAAGGTCAAGGTCAAATGTGAGCTTCCTGGTGGCTGGCCTTGGTACTTCAACAGAATTTCCGGTTTTCGTAAGTTTTAACAGATATTAATTATGCAAATAAGGAAATAATTTGCATAATCACTACGAAAATGCTATGATTCCTTAGTGGTAAATGATGGAAATTTCATACTTGTAACATACGTAAGTTCGTTAAAGGCTGACATCACTAATCTTCTATTATGTTAATGTTGATGTCATTTGCATAATTAACGATGAAATGTTAAAGTAAAAACTTGCCAAAGTATGACGTTTGAAATATATGTAATTTGAGTTCAGCAAACCATAAATTAAAATATATCCAAGGTAATTACAACCTTATCTTCATAATCAATAAAACAAATCCAAAAAATAAACCTCTACAGAAGCTTTAGAATTAGATATTTCATTGAGGTATGAGACCTCTGACTTCTTGTTGGAAACTGAATGTATATGGAGACTATACTAAACTCTAGTCTCCTTGAAAGTTTAGCTCTTAAAAGTGATTTATGACTTCAACCAAAATTGCACTGACCTCTGTTGAAATGACAAGGCCTGGATACTGTCATATGTCTAGGTAAAAGATATATATCTTGAATATATTGAAGTCTTTGGAATACCTTGATATAGTGAACATCGTATTCCAAAGACTTCTTCTAAAATTATCCTTAAGATTTTCTGGAAACCACGAAGGAGAACAACTGACATTGTGTCTGTATTCTGTACAAATTAATCGAATTTTTCCGATTCTAAAAGAAATTACGCTTTTTAAATTAGACAAGACAGACATTTTCCTTTATTCTCCTTCTTGGTTGGACTAAATACAGGTAAAAGACATAGAACTACAAGCAATTGTACATTCTTCATTACTTACATGTAAACAAGAAAGTGTTGGTGGTGCCAAACCCTTTGTAAACTAATGCCTACAACGATAATTGATTATGATGTTTATCTATTAGTAATCATTTAGCAATGTATTTCTCTACTACTATAGAAAAATTAATATACAAAAGCAGTGGGCAACTTATGTCAGAAGAGAAGAAAACTATTTATTGATAACTTGAAGAAAGAATGGCAGTGTTTTTAAATTTCACAGATGTACCGTAACCAATAAAATAAAGGAATCATGGAGAGTTACTGTTGAAGAATGAATTAACTAGAGCATCATAAAACAAAACAAAAAACATTTATTTGTTTATTGTTAAATAGCACATAACAAGTAATCATAATAAGCAAAAACAAAAATATACATATGATACAACCGACGTGTAGTGAGAGGTCACAAGATTAAAAGCTTATATGTGGGCCGTCCTTTATTGAATTGACAACGAAATCATTATTCTAGTACAAATAGTATAAGTCAAATCATAAAAATACTACATATCAGATATGAACTATAATCCGATGGAGTATTCAATAAGCATAAGTTTATACCTTCTACGTGTTATATCTGTTTTGTCTACTGATTTAGAAGATTCACGCTGTAAAGCTAATTCCTCTGAAAGTGGCCACAATGTATACAAGTCATGTACACGCAATACCTGACTGTAAAGTTATGAAGCTTCTTGTCTTCTGACGATTTTAATACATGCATATTTAAGTAGTACATGTATCAGAGACTCAAAGGGTAGACACGGCATTCATTCATCTTGGACCGTGCATGAATTAGCTGTGCCTAGTTTTTATATCGATCTTCAAAATTGCCTCTTTTAACAATGGAGTTGTAAGGAAGCCATAAATGCATTTCTAGGACTAGTAACATATGAGAGGCACACCCTGAAGAATACTCCGAGCTTACTACTAGTAAGCAAAATCATCTGCTGTGCACATGTGCAATGAATATGTCTCTTGATACATTTAAGCTACCTGAACAGCTAGTATTCCGCTGGTCATAACAAAAAAATAACAGGCTTAGTATCCAGAACGTAAATGTAATGGGAAAAAGTTTCTCTGCCCTTCGTGAGAATTACATTGGACCATGGCTAATCCCGATTGTACGGACTGCAACCCTTTCCAATGGCACGCAAGGATCTGCCTGGGATTCGAGCACACACCTTCTGATCCTGTGGTGTGCTGTATGGTCGCTACCCGGTGGAGGTATGTGTGCTGTGGCAGCTGTCAAGTGGTGAAATTCCCTATTTTTGCTGACGGTGGGGTTGTAAAGCAAGCATTTGCATTGCGCAAAGTATGATATACATCATATCAATCGGTGTCACTTGCAAGGCCTCGTTTAGGCTTTACTTACAAACCCGTGCTTGCTTGTTAATACATCTGTATATGGCACGTCCTTGATAGCCACCATCCATTTATGCATAAGCATTATACATACATACGCACGAAAACCACGTATTCTGCGAATATTTTGTCATACAATCATGTCACAATTCATACAGAGACGGCATGCAAGGAAATGAGAGCTTTTACCTTTCTTGAAAGGAGAGCTATACTTTTCTTTGAAGAAAAGAAGATGAATTGATATACATCGCATTTACTACATGTATGCCTGGTACACATTACAGAATGTTGAACGTGGCACTGTTAGGATGTCGATCGTTTCCATTCTGAAAACAGTTTTATCGAGTAAAACTTGTCACATAATGAGGTGCTCACAGAAAACATTTATATGCATTTTAATTGTCTACATTACTTCCATCATTTCTTATGTGTGTTCCATTGGTTTTATGTTCAAATATCTTGTGGCATTATTTTGATGTACTTTAAGTTACTTGCAACTTTATATTTATTTTGTTATTCTATTACACTATGTTATATATGCACGCCCTCAGGGGCTTTTGAAAGCCACCCAAGTTGCGTTATGTGGTTTCTGGGTAGATGAAATAGAATGATAAATGAACAAATATCATTGATATAGTGTAATATTGTCATGACAATTCAGAAGTAAACTTTCATGACGAACAATGCATTTTTGCAAACATCAAAAATGTATAAAAGACCAAAAAAATACAAGCTGGCAAGTATTAGATGGTAACTGTAACTTATGATGTTGTCATATTAATGTGTACATGAACAATTTTATTATGATTTGTATTAATGATCACCAATGCAAAAAAGGAAAATTATGCTCTTACACTGTACGAAACCTAGGATTTACCAATGGTAGTAAATGCCAGTAAAGTCTGGTAATGTTTAATTTGTAAACAGCTACTGTGCCGGACTTGCCGAACTCGTGGTAGTTTCTCATGACATTGTCTTGGGTGATAGCTCAAATACGACTGATATTGGCACCACCAAACCGTATGACCTGAACCAAGAGGGTCACAGTTGTCAAGTTAAGTTTGGAGTTCTAATAAAATGTCGAAGTGTTGAATCTTTGGCTTCGGACTGTTCTGTGGCATTCTGGATGGTACGTTTGGAGGTGTGATTGTGACTGAGTGAACCATATGATGCCATCGCACACCCAAAATTACAAATTAAGGAAGAATCAGACCTATAGACTAGCAGCTGCGCAATGCAATAACTTCGTGACTGCAATATCATGCAAAAGTTGCAAGTACAACTGTGTAAGACTAAACCACTAGCAACGCCACCTAGCGTGTGTAAAAAACATCAGCATGCATGCATTGGAAATGAGTCAGAGTGGAGGCACAACAAGAACTTCAACTTCAGGATAGCTTCTTTCTGAAGGCGATGACAACTTCATTGATTGCTTTAAAGATAACCTTATCATCAACCAACGTGGAATTACATCGAATAAAATCTAAGACCATTGATCTTAATTCTCCATCATTTGAAACGTCAGGTGTTTTCGTCAAGGAGTCTAGAAGCAGCATCCCCGCCTCTGCGTCGTTGCTAAAGCTGATGTTGACGTCATCTTGCGATGTGACGTAACTGATGCCCCTCGTGTCAAGCCACTGTTTGACGTCACCGGACGTACGGAACGACGTCTTCAAACGGTCGCCCTGGCCGAACTCATCCCACAACTTGTAGCACAGCTTCCCCCAGTCACTTTTATCGGTGAACATGTGACAGGGACAGTGTAAGAAAAAAAGTATAGTACTAGAATAGTATTCACAGTAAGTGTAAGGCCCCGTTTTTATCATCATTTCATACTTGAAGCGTTTGAAATAGCCCAGAAACAAGCCACGTGAGGAGTCCTTTTATTTTTTTGGTACCACCAATATTATTAGCTAGAACCAGCCTACGATATGAAACAAGCAACCGTATTCCATCAGCGACATCACATTTTTGCCTCACAGATATCAGTATGCTATGGGATATGGTTAATTCGACTTACTACATATAAAAAAAATGACCAGAAAATTGACTTTGAAAATCTAGTTTTGCCGCCCTGAAATTGCATTGAATGCTTTTAATCAAGTCAGACATCCTGTATCCCGTGATACTCTCATCATATGTAATCAGACAAACAATATTGAAGCTGTATAAATGTATTACCAATGATAATCGAAAGCCATGTTGAAATTGTGCATACAGATATCGAGGAAAGCAGTAAATATAAAACCACGTCACACCAAAAAGATTGATTTAATTTTACCGCGCCAATTTCCTCCCATGATGCACCTTGCAGAATAGTCCATATACCTACATTATGTCCATAAATATGAATCATTTCTTGTTACCAGTTATCAAATATAATTTAAAACATCCTCACTTAACTGTAGAGGTATTTTAATTTTGTATATTGTATATTTTAGCTAAAAATATGATTAAAACAGAAAAGTTATACATTTTACGTTCGCCCCTATAGATGATAATGTTAGAGTCCAACCCAGTTCCGGTTTTGATATTTGCACAATGGTGCTGTTGTCCCCAAACAACGGGGCAGGTTTGGTGGATTTTCACTTGTGCAGACGTCAGGCAGGTCGTCACGGGAGCACAAGTGCGTAGAGCTCAAGTTCACGGACTCAAAAAACCCCAGGCGTACGAGAGACAGAGGTTTTTACGACGAGAAGTTGATGTGAAACTTTGTGACGAAAGGGGATTCGAACCCGTCTTGTTTAGCGCGTGTAGGATCGCCCCCCCCCCAATCCTAGCCATTCTTATGGTAAGTTCTAATCTTATTACGGTTGTTAAATCGTAATTTGTCCATTTTACAGCTCATCCTAACTGTATGTGGTTCAGAGAAGTTTACAAAAACTGCCAAGAACTGTAGTTAGTGTGAGCCGACTTCCTGAAATTGAAAACGTTTGGAAGTTCCTGCACGTTTTTTGTCCTGTCCCTTGTTAAAATAAATCAAATTACGTTTTGTAACAATTAATTTGTCATTTACAGCTACCGCTAATTGTTAACCTTGACATTCGTAACCAACTAAGTTCGGTACAGTCTCGGCTTGGCTCCAGACTGAGCTAGCAGAACAACACTTTCTATGTGATAATCTGAGCACAGAAGTTTCGTCTGTAATCTATTTGTCCTGACTGGGTAGAATTGCCAAAATGTAAACAAGAAGCGCAGCAAGAAAAAAATCCAGCCACATGCAAGCCACATATTTTCAGACCTCCCCTGTGTGTGGAGCAACAAACTAGTTCAGCATATGCCCGTCGGCTGCAGTCAGATCCAGGACTGGTATTCCGACATGGTCTGGTAGCTGGACTAGTGTGTTGGATATCGCCAGGAATTTCAGCTGAAATTTCCTACATTTCAGAGTTGACCCCCGGGGTAAAGTCTCTCTCTCCTGACACGTTCTTGTGCAACAGAGCGTTTAGGTTAGGTGCTGTGCAACTGTATACCATCAGAAGCACTTGTGCCTCAGAGCAAGGAGATTATACGGACCTCCTTGCTCAGAGCTATAGTTGTTCTACGATTGAGGATCCAACCCCACACCATATGGGGAAATCGTTACCATAGTGTTACCAAGGATTTACCAAGTTCATTACCATTTCCATGAAGTGTGTGAAGTTCTTGCTGTACCACTGAAAAACCTGTCCAGCCTGGCAGCTGTGTTAGAGATCTAGAGTGTCTTTATTTAAAGAATAACTAAAAGGGCTCTTAACTAGTTCAAGGTCAGCAGGTTTTGTTCCTGTTTTGGAATTCTTTTTTTTGTGCTATTTACTTTGCGAAGCTCAGATGCAAAATCATTTAGCCAAATCTCAAGTATAAAGCTTGAACAGCTTGTGATGATTACATCGAGGAGGTTAGAAAAGGGAGCACGCAAATTATTAGCTCATGCTGCGGCCTTTTGTTTTGCCACACTACATCCCGCTGGGTTCTATCGTCCAGTGGCACCGCTTTGATTCCGATGTTAGCCGCGCATTTTCGTGCCAAAATACTGCAGCACTGGAGACAATACCTGAGTCCACCCCGCCCAGGGACTGATATACCTGGAGCTTCCGAGCATTACCTTATTTGGGCTGCGTATTACAGCTGCACAGAAGGCGGCTTTGGTTGCGGAGGAAAATGGCGGTTACGTAGACATGCGAATCTCTGTTCTGCGACGAAAAATGGCGATTCTTCTGGAAAATTTGATCAACTTGCTACAAGTAATGTGCCTCTCTTAGAGCCTGGTAGAGGCTAGTAATTGCACGCCCTCTCCTTCCCTTTTCTAACCTGGTTGATTCCCCTGACATCAAACTTGACTTCTGTGTAAGCCCTCCTTGTTTTTTTAAGTGCTGGGTTCCCACCTTTTGACCTGTGACCTCTTTCAGCAAGTGCAGTGACTTTTCCACCCAGAAATAAGTTGAACTTTGTACAGGTTGACTTTGGTCAGTTTTCAACAGCTGAAGAAATTAAAGGTGAGGGTCGATTTTTAAAACCATGGCTTGAAATACTTTTATCTGCATACCTGCGCTGGTGCAGGTAGACATCAGAAATACCTGCACAATTTTACCTGGACTAACCTGCACATGCAGGTGGGATTTTGAGCCCTGAATTTTTGAGCCCTGCTGTGTGACGTGGCTTTACAACCGTCACACCAGGTGTTACAAGACTGTCCTTCCCTCAGGCCAGGTGACTCATTGTCATGCAAATATGCTTTAGTCTGTTGCTGTATAATGATTGTGTATGAACTGTCAATGAGTTAAAGTTATAGTAGGTGCAGATTGAAAGTCAACAATGTTGTGTTTGTGCATGTGTGTGTCCATCTGTATGTGTGCCAACTCAAGAAGGTTTACTTTCGAATTAGACCAATTGTCTAGATATTTGGTAGGTGGGTAGGCCTTGATGAGACCTCGAATGATTAGATTTGGGGGCCCCTGGCAGCTTGCTATGGTACTGCAGCGGAACTTCCGGTTTTGATATCTCATGATGTTGATATGCTAGGGTCACAAATTTTGCATGGTAGATAGCTCTTGTGCTTGGAAAGAAATGGCATGAATTGGGACCCCTAGTTATTCATAATCTAAGTATGGAAAATAACACCCTACACCCTACTTTATTGAGCCTTAAAAAGTCATCTGTAAAACCTATAATATTATAAATCGTACATTTGTGTACAACCTTGTCCTGGGCAGGTTACGTTGGTTACTTTCCAATCTGTCAGGGGGTTCTAGTCTGACTACCTAGTTATAAACACAGCCGACTCTGGAGTTTTATGGAGGTCGTTAATTTTAGTGTTTCAAAGTTCAAGTACGATGCCAAGTCCCACTGTTTACTGGCTTTGGCTATGGGGTTAGAAATCCAGGCAATGGTATATCGCTTTTTTCGCTTTTTAACGATATTGCAGCCAGCTGACACAAACCTGTGAAGTATAATTCTTAGCAGCTATTTTTTTGGAAGTACATGTAGTACATGTGGTTTTTCCATCATGTAACTCAAGTACAAAGGAACCAGTTCCAGTGTTTGAAATACCGGTAGCGCGCTAGCAATTGCAACCTGATTTTCTTGTGCGCTAGTTGCTCCCTGACTCAGGTAGTGCACGCGCCATCCCATGCCATAGGTGGCCTAAAGACAACTGTTACCGGTGGCGAAGCATTTCGAAGCATTTCACAACAGTTTAACCGTTCTCAGTCTGATACTCTGAAGTGGGCCAAATTTGAAGTTTTCAGAAGTGAATGATAGGTAAACCTACACAACAGGTCATACCAATGCCCCTAAAGGTTAATTAAGCTTGGACAGTAGACTGTCCTTGTCCAAGATAGAGGTCAGTTGGTGTCTGTCTGTTCAACTGTTGACAGCTGGGAAAAAATATGAATTAGAACTGCATAAAAAATTCAAGCTTGGAATTTCAAATCCTTAAGTAAAGTCTTGAATATACATGTAACAAATCATTTGAGAGCAATAGCATTGGTTTTGATTGAAGAAAGAGGTATAAATGCATACATTTATTGACACTTCGGTACATGTACCGTACATTTCACATTACATTATACAAGGTACTTCTTGGGGTTGCAGTCAAGCGAAGCGTGCTGACAGACATGTAAAGTCCAGAGAGGAAGTCACCTTGTGTACGGTAACATCGGAGTCCCTCCCACCGCTACCACTTGTTTGTTTGTTCTGACCTTGAGTCACCTCTGTGTGACTTTTCTACCCCTGCTGTTTGTTTTTTGAGATCTAAGCATTTTAAAGAGGCAATATGTAACATTTTTACACCAAAAATTGAAATGTTTTAATTGAAAAAAAATCTTCATGTGATTGTCATTACTTCTACTTTTCAACATATTTGTGAAATTATCTCACATTTCTGACATTTATGGTAATTCAGGGTTGGACAAGCCCACTTGCCCAGGGCAAGTAAAAGTACTGTTTGGGCAAGTGCATATACCCCTTGCCTGATTGGGCAAGTAAATTTTTTGGATGCGAAGTATAGCCGCTACGGTGTTTGGAGCAAAATTACTCATTTTGCCATAATGATATTATATGCCGGGGCCTTTTGTCAGAAAATCCATTGCAAGTCTCAAAGTAACCACCTTATGTTAATGAGCATGCAGCTGTTACTATCAATTCGTTTACTTTTGTGGTGCTTTTATTTTGTGGTAATAAGGGAAAGAGAGATTTTCTCAGTGTTTTAAATCTTGGTTGAAACAATTCTAAAGAGGCACCATGAAAACCCCAAAAATGAAACCGCAGTGGAAGTTTCCAAATTTACATGTACAGTTTATAAATCAAATTTGAAACGTCCAAGCAGTGTATAATATCAATGCTTTCTCAAGTTATTTTTTTTCCTTTTGAAGTTGGAATTTGCCCCTTCACAGCTTAAGGCTATCCATGTCAACTCTGCCGACATGTAAGTTCTGAAGCACCACTTGAAATTTGGAGTCGTATCGATCAATGGGACCCGCATCACTTTGATGTTAATGCCCCCTCCTTGTGTTTTAAACACGGGGACAACAGAGGTAAGGCTGGGGAGAAAAGACACACCGTGGAGGTACACGTATTTCCGGTTTTTGTTTGTTTCGCATAACTTAGGTAAATCGCAGTAAGTACGACCGGACTGTAAGGTTTGATCCACTCACACCGGGAAGGACCCCTACTCTTTTTCACAAGTGTGGTGGGTTCTTTAATGTGCTCCTCAAACATGGGACCTCCGGGTTTACATGTACGTCCCATACATGTATGAGAGGACAATCCCAAACTGAAGCTAGGTACTAGTACTCATTTTCACCAGCTGTCAAGTGAGGAAATACATGTAGCTATAGGTATCCCAAAGGCACAACTTTATTGGTGCTTGGTAAGGATTCAAAGCCAGAACTTTTCAATTTAGGCCCAATTTACACGGGACAAAAGAATCATCTGTCCTGGGACATTCAACGCACTGCGCCATGCGGCACCACAGCGTCGCGTGTCATAGGACAGATTTTTTGAGCGTATAAACAGGCCCGCCACTGACGCGTGGCGATATTTGTGTAGCACACCCTGGAGGTGCCACATGAAAACTGCAGTGCGGCGCCTCATGTAAATTGGGCCTTAGCTCTAACCATA
Source organism: Branchiostoma floridae x Branchiostoma japonicum (assembly GCA_013266295.2). Taxonomy (NCBI): domain Eukaryota; kingdom Metazoa; phylum Chordata; class Leptocardii; order Amphioxiformes; family Branchiostomatidae; genus Branchiostoma; species Branchiostoma floridae x Branchiostoma japonicum. The sequence goes on from CM023832.1 coordinate 5,226,996, forward strand.
AGACCACCTTGTTACCTTCCTTGGCGGGGTTCAGCCCCCATGTGTTCCCAGGTGGGTCTAATTAAGCTCCAAATCTGTCTAATGAACTCATTCCCCAAAACTTTTGCAAGAACACGTCAATTTACCGTTAAACATTTCCGGACCTTTTGAATTTAACTTTTTTTGTGTCCCCCTTGCAGACCGTTTTTTTGGTGCAAAGTAGTAACACAGTGAAGAAACTGGAAGTAATTAGAGTGAGGCATCTAGAGTCTGAGTCAAGCAGGGACCAATCAGGACAGAGTCCGGTCCAGGAGGGTTGAATTTGTCAGGTTTGTTCCTTCCTTCCTTTCCATGTCCCCTGTCTAATGCTATTACTGTAGATAATTGGTTCTAACCAAGTCCTGACCTGAATGTTTGGCTGCACTGCTGGCAGCTGACTTTGCAGTGCTGTCTTTTAGTCCTTGGAGGAGTTCTAAAGAAATAAGTTGCAGTGTGATATCAGGTAATGCAGCTTTGCAAACATGTGCTGTGAAAGTCGCGCAAGCAAAATTCTGTACAAAGTCGGCTAGTTATGTGTTCATTGAAGTATACTGTATAATTTACTGGAGAAGAGCACTCCCTTCTGGACTTTAGAACTCCTTTCAGCTATTGGCATTTACAACAAATATTTAATCAAATTCAAAGATGTACAAACTTTTGCAATGCAGATATTTTAAATCTATTATATGAAAGTTGTGACCTACATATTGTGGCCATATCTAACTGGTTAACATTAGATCTGCCTAAACATATTTAAGGTTTCATTGGTGTGTTTTTTTTCGACGTGTATTTGAAAACGTTTGCCAAGATCTGGAAATTCTGCAGTTTGCCAGCTGACCTCTAGGAGGAGCTTATGATCTCACTGCTCTGAACAAGCTGAGTTTTCTATCCCCTGGCTTTTGTGTCCAATGAAAATCTCAGACTGGAAGGTTGTACCTGGAACATGTCTGTACTGATGACTGTGGTAAATCAGCATTAGCATGTTTGGACGTCATCCAAGAACACATTTGTGTGTTGCCTAATATTATATAATAATATAGATCATTTCCAATCCACCATCCAACTGGAACAAGGTAAACACATACATGATGTACTAGAGTACACAGTAAAGGAAAATTTTGTATGGGGAGGTAAAGCCATTGGCCTACAGTACATCACTACGTGAGCTTCCGCTGATGGCCACAGGTGTCAATCTTGCATGTATGTAAAAGAAACCAATGCACTTATTGGGAAGAGTAGTGGTGCCCTGGTGCACATAGGCCATATTGCACTATAATACTGTAATTCACGATTTTTTCCCGGTACTTTTATGTTCGCCGTTTTCGCGGTCACTTCTGTTCCACAAGCTTATTCCCGCAAACAAATAATTCACCGACTTTCTTTTTTCTGCACCTGCCGCCACCACGAACGTATGCTTCTACGACAACGTCCATTTTTCTCAAATGTCATTTTCTCAGAAGTGCGAAGTTTTGCTATTGCAAACATAAAGTGAATTACAGTATACAGTGATGCCCAGATCCTGTTACTGTTGATAGTTTAAGTTGGGGATAATCTGGGATGATCCTTCATGCCGGATTCTAATGACCGTGGGATCTTCTGGGCCGGTTTTCATAAGGGATTTGCTATTGTTCCAGTATTGGGAAAAACAAATATATACAAGCCTGCTATCTAAGCAATGCAGTCCAATCTCGCTCTCTCTCTTTTTCTAATTCGCTGTTTTATTTCATGTAATGCGTTGTAGCTACCCTGAATTTATTGTAAAGGGTAATAGGGGAGGCTTCATGAATTCAGCGTAATACGTGGCCGGCTCTCAGAATTTAGCGTAGAGCGTTGAAATTGCATTGGATGACTTTTTAATAGCTCCCTGTGCCTCACGGAAAAAGGCATGCAGACCCCCAATACAATTCCCTATAAACAACCCTGCTTGGTCCATTCCTATGGACAGTAATGTACACACAGATGTCATGGCTTCCAGGCCCGCCTCACAACCATGTGTGAACTCACAACCTGAGTCCCTCTTCTCAATTCACGATGTGGACACAAGCTGTCCTGAAAGGGAATCACCACCCATGAAATATTTAGGACCAGTATTATCACCTATTCACATGCTGATTGAATTAACCATGTTTGTTTAGATGCTCTTTTGTAGAGTGGACTGATTTTTGAAACAGAAAGCTGAACCGGATGAAGGAATTTCTTCTCAATACAGACTGTATTTGCCCCTCCCTGTACTCCTGAGTTGTCATTGGTCAGTTCCCCTGTTCTGCATGAATGTGTGCCCCCTGGAGAGTGGAAAAGGCATTACAGCCTGTGCTAACAATGAGAGTGAAAACCTGCCTGTGAAGGTAGCAGTAGGAGGCACCATACACTGCCCTGGTAAACATCTGCAAAAAAACACATCCCTTGTTTGAATGCAGAGTTTTGTGGAGGTTCAAGGCCTTGGTGCAGGTTAGTTTATTGTTTCATTGTCTAGAAATATGTCTTGAACAGGTGAACACACATTGCAGCGTGATATATGATGAGATGTTTCAAAAGTAGGTCAGATTTAGGTACTATGAATAAGTAAGATGTTGGAATATATTTGATAGAATATCACAGTAGTGTACTATGCAGAGCTTTAGCCAGCTTGAAATATTTCTCCGTCAGCCCAGGTTCATGATCGGATCTGGAGGGGGGAGGGGCACCAGGGGTGCAACTCGAATCTAGTTAGTAGGGAATTCCGGTGGCATGCTTCCCGAGGATTTTCGAGCCTTCAGAAACGCAATTTCCCGCATTATGAAAGGCAAATCACGCAGCGTTTGGGCATGGTAACGCCGTGGTTTATTCAACTTTGGATGTTTTCATATTTTTACCCAAGATTTTTGTCGATTTTGTCCGTCGAGGTTTATGGATTGGTTTAAAAATGTTGTCAGGTAAAAAGCTGCTATATTATTATTATTATTATAGCACATATACTGTTTGTTTGAAAAAACAAAAGACATATTTTGATCATGACTAGAATTGCTAAACAAATTGTTTATCTAAAAACTTTGTTTCAGAGAAACCAGTCTTTTGTGTTTGCCAGATTCCACGCTAGCAGTATAGAATGAATAGGGTCTATTGTTGGCTATGATATATTTGAGTATTCCGTTTCAATGAATGTTAGTACCCCATACTGGTAATGACTACCTGCACCCCTCAGGCCAGGCTCTTTACTGCATGTAATTTGCATAGGAAATATGCACAAAAACATATAATTATATACACTGTTACAGTCGTACTGTTTCTGTACAAAGTAACATCAATATAGTTTCTACATACATGTATACTATGTGATTTACTGTGAATGTATATAAAGTTGCTTCTTATTTCATATCTTGTAGTATTTTTTTAAAGAACGTTTTGATTTAGTTCAGTTGTGTGAGCAATTATGGCCTCTTGAACACTGCCAAACTCCCCATAGGCCACAACCATGGTTTAGGAGTAGGTTGGGAGCAAGGTCGGCTGTGGTTGGCTACTGTTCGGCGAGGTCAGCTACTGTTTGGCTGCGCTAGCCGAATGTTTCAAAAAGTTTAAAACATACCAGTGTGGACGGGAGGTTCGGCCATGGTTGGCTGGTGGTTATGACTAGGTCAGCAGTGTTCGGGCCACGTGTTCAGGGGGTCAAATTTGACTAAAATTCGATTTGTATAGAAAGGTAGGCATGGCCTAAATCTGGCCAGAGTGCTCCTGAACTTCAGGGAAACCTTGGTTTGCTGGTGTTTGGGGGCAAGTTCGCGGGAAGGTGCTGAATATGTGAGCAATACATGTAGGTTGCACAGGTACGCTCGTGCGTTGTATCGCCTCCTAGGAATAATGGTAAGGTGCAGGTCTGAATGATACATGACTGTATAAAGAAACGTAAAATGGATAGATTCAGAAGTCATTTTTTACACAAAACAACAAAACAAAGTGCTTGATAATAACAAGAATTGTAAGAAATAAAGCTGTTTTTTTAGATACGTGGCCAAAAATGGTCCATATTTTCTCATGAGCTTACATAGTTCAGCCAAGTACATGAAGGATTAAATTACACCATTTTGTTGACTTCAGGAGGTCAAGTTCAAAGGGCAGACTGTACCATGTGTCAGCTGATATCTTACAGTAAAAGCACATGTTGATTTCTACAGCTGTGTGTGGATATGCAATGAATTATAGTCTCATTTCATGTAATAGTTTGTATTATATATAATCTATTTTCATGTTCATGTTATGCTTGCCAAGGGCTGGGGTACTATTCTAAATTTTGGCAACTCCCTTTACTAGGCCCTTAATTATTGAAACACAATACCATGTATTTTAACTGACACAGTCAAGATCATTAAGAAAATGAAAAGAATAGAAGTACATGTATCTCCAGTATACCAGCAAGACTTGATATGATTCCTTGACTTACATAAGTTGGTATATGCTCATTTGACGCCTAAACTTTGACCTACCCCCCTCCACCGAAATAGAACAGTCCGTCATGGGGAAATTCCAAAGGCATGACATCAGCTGTGCAGCTAACAGCTGAGCACATGTACGTGTGCTGCTGATGTGGAGACCTATTGTACCACAACAGTCAAGTTTAGAACCATGCCAGCCACTCTGGTTTCAGTTGCGGGTGTTGGAGCATTACTTCTGGTTTCATATAACTTGTGTCCGTGGAGGGGCGAACATTGCAGTCCTTAGAAGGGTTCCACTCTGAGAGGTTTGCTGGTCTAACTCTTGTACATTGTAACAAACAGGTTGGTATGTTGTTTGTGTTACACTTAGTTTATTCTACCTGACCGAGTTGCCACCTACTTAATCCGTGCTAGTATGGTCTACAGGTTTCTCATTTCATACTTCGTACATCGTTGCTTTGAGTCGTTTTGAAGGCTGGGTTTGATGGTGTTTTTTCTGCAGGTGTTATTCTCGTGTGGTTGTTATTTGTGGAGAGTTTATTTTTAGTTTGACTTTGTTGTTATTTCCAATTTTATTGTCTTAATTGAAAAGGAATGCCCCGTACAACAAACATGTGTTTGATACTAGCATACTAGACAATGATAGCACTGAGTTTGATGCGAAAGCCAAGTTATCTGTTTTTGTTTATAAGATTATTGTTTGGATGTATGAAGCTAGCTTTTGCTATAATATGACTATGAGTCACCCATTTAAAAATAGCCTCTGTGTTATTGTTTAGTATTACTTAAAGCTTTACCCCTATGACTATAGCTGACCTCTATTGTCATAATATGTACTAATAGATTAATTTTCATGCTTTAGGTATTTGTGATAAAACCGTAGAATCATATTGATAACTTCCTTATGGTACAATAATATAGATATGACTAACATCCAACATGTGATGTAATTTTATATTCCCTAATGTTTTGCCAAACTATTTTTACCAGGTACAAATGTATGTCCTGTAATAGAATCTCTTAAAGCGCTAATCAGATGTGATCAGGTTTCACAATGACGTACATTTACCTGTAATTGACTGCATAGTGTACCCTGTTGTGCCATTTTGCAATAATGGCCAACATATCAGTATGGGCTGTCAGCGTAAATGAAGTGCCTACCCGCTATGAGTGTCAGCGCTTGTCAGATTGCCTGTGCCCTTTGCAATGATTGTTACATGTAGTAAGGCCTAGGAAAAAAATGCTGTGTTTCCTGTTTCCCGACCGACCTTAGAAAAAAACTGCCGACCCTAGCCTTTTTTTGTGTGGACCCCTGCAAGGGACATGAAATTTTCAAGCTGATCGACGTTTTCTAGCTCCATGATCTGACAACTGGCTAATGAAGGATATGTATCAACATATTTGTAACCATTTTTTATGTACAAAATTAAACTATTAAACTTTGACATTGAAAATATAAGTGTCCTCATGCAAGTTTAAAGTTTGTTAAACTGTATTGTATAAGTTGGACCACTAGAGATCACGAAAGTCTAAAAAAAATAATTAAAAAAAGATAATCCCTATACCTATACCGACACTATTTTTTTAGGACTGAAACAGGAAACACATTCAACATTTTTAAAGGCCTAAAGCACTCAGCAGATATCTACATTAGTGCGTATGCTGTCATGTTGGCAAAAGTAAATGACTTGACAGTACACCTGCTCAGGTATACTGGAGTGAAACATGATAGAAATAGCATGGTGCCTCTAGAGTAATCATGTGATTAGAGGTGGACAGCTGGCCAATTTGTCTTTTCAGTGAACACAAATTTTATCAGCAACATGAAGTCATTCTCACAAATGAGAAGCAACAGTTTCGGGTCCCACTGAAAGGTAGCAGGACCAGGGTGGAGGTGGGCACGTGTCAGTTAGTGGAAAAACTGGCACAATATACTGTTTTTCCTCTTTAGACTGGTGACGGTTAACCGACACGCCACAGTTAACCAATATGCTAGAGTTTAACTGACGCAAGTCTAAAGCGGGCCATAGTCTATTACACTCCAAGTGTCACAAAGCAGCCCCAGGGTATCATTGATGATTGGGAGCAGGGTTGTAGGCTTGTCCAACTTGTCTTTTTACTTTTTATCAATTTTCATTCTTCTCTTATTACAGTCGATACTTTTCTTTGGAGTAGTTCTGTTGGCAGTTAAGTCTCAACATCCCCAGATGTCAATAGTCTATACAAATGTATCTTTTGAAGGGAGCAACAACATAATAATAGTATGACTCATCAGGTCACTACATGATGTCATCCAGTCCACGTGTGTGAAAGAGTCTTTTTAAAGCTGCATTTAATGTAACATCAGCTAGACGATACAAAAAGTCAATTTTCTGGTCATTTCTGTACAAAGTAGGTTGACATTCAGGAAGTGGAGGTGACAAAATATGATGCCAAAGAAGTGTGTTTGGCATCATATTTTGCATATATGAAGTTCTACCCCATTTCTTGGAAAAACTAATTCTACAATGGTCATGTTGTATGTATGTATATAATAATTTTTCACAGACCAGTAGTGGTCCAGTACTGTAAAAAAACTTGGATATAATAAAAAAAAGGATTGTCAAAAAAAAAAAAATTGAACATGTGTACAAAATGTATGTGGATTGACGTATCCGTGGTGAAGTTATTCAGAATGCAAGTATGTAGTGAACAGTTAACTTTTCACCATACATTATCGAATACTATGTCGTTGAAAATTTAGCGAAAAAGCATGTACACATTCTAAATTCTAATACTACAATAGTATAATTACTAATCAATGAAAGATTTTGTGTGAAAAGGTTTGGGTGCAGTCAACAATATTGAAGCCTCTAAAATGTCCTGAATACAATTGAGAATGTATTGTCAGTGATGAGAAGAAAAAAAAAATCTAATTGAGAAAATGGTAATTAGGTCCTTGCCCCTACCATCCCTTTCTCACATGAGAACTATACGTGATTGTACTATGGTTCTTGAATTGATAAAATGAATAGAGAATCAAATATTTGCTTTGAAAGGCAAACTCAACATCTCTGTAGCTTGTGCCAGTCATGTGCTTTTAGAAGACAAGACTGTAATACTTCCCAATGGACATGATTTTGTAGTAGGCGGGGAAAGGATGTTTTCACTGTATTTTACGTTTGCAGTTAAAACAATTCTGTAGTACAGAAAATACAGTGGGAAGGCATGATTGGGTGAATTCACAGTGAGAAAACAGCCCATATGAGGTGCACCCAGTTTGTGGTGCCACCCAAAACTACCAGAATGTAAACAAACATGGCTGACAGCTGTGTTTTCAAGTTTTAAACACACTAGTAAGGCGTCATATTTTGGCATCTCCACTTCCTGAATGACACTTATTTGCAATGGAGTACGGTTCATTCAACTTACTTTGTAAAAAAATGACCGCAAAATTGACTCTTTGTATCGTCCTAATGTTACATAATGCAGCTTTAAAGATCCCAACGGACTTATCGAGAAGAGTAGGGGTGACCCAGTGTGCTTGGCTAGAAATATGAAAGCCATGATGGTAAAGCCGCAGTGCACTTAGCTACTTGAAAAAGCACCTGATTATGCATCGCCCTCAGTCTGAGGTCACTTGCTAAATGTCTCATCTGGGGAAGTCTCCATCTGGTGAGCACGCCTCTCGTGACCCGCCTGTCGCGACCATCGCCTGTCGTGACCATATTACGTCACCACAGTGACACACAGCACAAAGCAAGATGGCGGCGTTGGGATCCCGGACGGAACGAGTTTAGGACAAACTTTGACGTGATAGCGCTTGTCTAGTGGGAATAGACGCATTACAAGGACGTATTTTGCTTATCATGATTGTACTATGACTTCCTCTATGATGTATTCTAATATATACATTATCAATAAGTATTTCTTAATGCGTGTTCTCTATTATAACCACTTAAATGTTATACGAAACTAGGTATGTTATCAGAAATAGGTCCATACAGTCACCATAGGATTTCTCCTTAATGGGAAAACAATTTCGACTCATATATTTTTGTTAGTCTTTCTATAATTGTTTTTAATTCACGAGAGCACTCCCTGGGTATCAGAATGGGGGACGGTCACGAGAGGCTGAAACTATAGACCTTCTCCTGACTTGGAAGAAGACATTTCTGATCAAACTTTTAGGGCTAGTCTATCTCTACTGTATACTGTCTAGTATTCCCAATCATTATTTTTTAATGAATGTGCTTCATTAGTCTAAAGAGCACCCCCTGGGTATCAGAATGGGGGGACGGTCACAAGAGGCTGAAACGATAGGCCTTCTCCTTACTGTGAAAAGGACATTTCTGATCCAACTGTTTGGGCTTTTCTATCTGTACTATACACATTCTATGATTCCCAATCATTAGTTTTTAACAAATGAGCCTAATTAGTCTAAAGAGACCCTCCAGGCTTTGAAATAGGGGGATGGTCACGAGAGGCTGGAACTGTGGGCCTTCTCTTGACATGGAAAAATATATTTCTAAAGAAAGTTTTTATACTTTTCTATCTGTACTGTACACATTCTATAATTCCCAATTATTGGCTCTTAACAACTGTGCTTAATTAGGCTAAAGAGCACCCCAGGGTAGCAGAAGGGGGGGGGGGGCGGTCACGAGAGGCTGAAAATATAATAGGCTTTCTCCTAACTGTTGAAAAGACAGTTCTCATCAAATTTTTGGGGGCTTTTCTGTCTCTACTGTACACACTCTATAATTCCTATTCTTTATTTCTTAATGAGAGTGCTTCATTAGTCTAAAGAGCACCCCCTGGGTATGGCAAAAATGTGCTTAAAAGGACACAGACGTCATCTTAGGTGAGTTTGAGATATGTACCCCCGCATATGAAATGGTACGTTCCGCCTCTCGGGACCCGCCTGTGGTGACCCGCCTGTTGTGACCGCCAGACGCTGTACTCCTCTACTCGGGACATCCCCCACTCAAATGTCTAGGAGTAAGATTGGAAATTTGAGATCAACCTGTAGTTTTGCATAATCTTGCTAGGGGGCATTTTTGCTGTTGCAACAGTCAGTGGCATAGTTTGCAGCAGCATTCTTTTCTCACTTAGAAACCTCTCAGTAGCCATTTGTAATGTGCAGTGGCAGTGGACTTGGCTGTGTGTTTGATAATTCATTTACATACTTAGGGATGTGTGGTGTTGATTGAACTAGGTTGTACTTTCTTTGAAACTAAGGACATGCACTAAAACCAAGGTAACATTCTTTCGAGACTCTCTCACACTCTCTCTCGCTCGTCCTCCATTGCAGTATTAACCAAAGTAGTTAAAAGATCTAGTTGAAGTGCAAGTATTCTCTAGGACAACAGGTCTGACAGGTCATTACTCAGACGTGGTTTGTTTAGGTGGGAGTAAACGGTGCTTCCACAAACCCCAGGCCAGACTGGGGATTCCTTGGGAGGGTTTCAGGAATGTTGTCGGACTGTGCCAAGTTGTTTCCCTGGGTACATTGCTGTGTGGTAAAAACTCTTATGTCCTTACTGTACTTATAGGTAAGTCATTCATTTAGTCTCCACTTTCAAAATGTGAGGGCACAATATTTACCTTCACTAAGAAGGTTATGTTTTCGGTGGTGTTCATTTGTATGTGTGTCCGTCCATCAGTGTGTCTTTAAACACGATAACTTGAGAAGGCTTCCTGGATTGTCTTGAGATTTAGTAAGTAGGTAGGTCTTGATAAGACCTCAAAATGATTAGATTTTGGGCCCCCTGGCAGGTTGTTATGGTACTGCAGTGGAACTTCCGGTTTTGATATCTAGTAATCTGGACAAGCTAGGGTTATGAATTTTGGGTAGTTTGTTTGTTTTTGAATAGCATAACTTGAAGTTGTTTTTTAATCATATTTCATTATTTGGTATACTTTCATGTTGATTGCTGTTGGCAAAAATGAAGCAAATTTCATGATTAGGTTATGGGCCCCCTAGTGGCTTTCTGTGGTACTGCAGCAGTCAAAAACTGCAGTGCATTCTTCAAAGTACCAGCATTGAAGATAGCAGTATTAACTTAGTAAAATTAAAAATGGTGCTACAAAGAACATTTTTTCAAAACATTTCAATATTTTGATGAACTAAAGTAAAGGGCAAAGAAACTGTAGTACAGGTAAAACCTGTTTGGTGCAGGTGATTTTGAAATGTTGCCTGCAGATAGCAGAAAAAAGTTTTTCCAGCCCTGTGACTTTTTCCGCGAGGCATATAGCAAGCTACATGTAGATTTATTATTATCAATCATAGCTGGGGCTCTCTTATTCAACTGTAAGCATTTTCAGCAGATTATTCACAGACTTATTCATAGTGTAGTAAGAATTATTTTGTACTGTTTGCTATGTAATAAATCTATCATTGAGTGTTACAAAACTATAATGCTTGTCAGGCCAACATGTACAATCGATCATTCATATACGGTGGGAAGGGGGGCAGTGAGTTTCAAATGATAGCAGTTACTGAATGGTCCAAGAATCCTTTGATCAGAACCTTTGGTGTCCTAACTGAGATAAGGCAACATTTATTCAAGAAGCAGAGGATAGGGATATACAGAAACTTGTCGGCAGGTTGTCTTAAATTGTTGAAAAACTGCCAGTAAAAATCCTGACATAAAGTTTTGAATAGTGTTTTGTTATCATAATACCATTTTGAAAACCCATATCAGGATTAAAATTGTCACAAATGATCCAGAATTTTATTAATTAAAATCCAGTAAGCTAGAATATTATAAATACACCAATTTTTTAATCTACTATCCTCTTAGACCCCCCCCCCCTTTGCATGCTTGTAAATCAAGAAATGTTTGCATTTTTTTTTGTTTTTATTTTCAGAATACAGTATATGAATAATGTCTGCAAATTCAGTGGCCAATGCCATCACTATTCCAACTATTCAGACAGAACAGACAGCCTAGTTGCCAAACCTCTGCGGCACATCATGCTATCTGAATTAACATTGCTGGCATTCTCCTGACTACTCCAAGAACTGAGCACTGTCTACTGTACAGACTAGACAGTCCACTCTTTTTCAAAACATGGCTGGAAGCAGTTTAAAGGCATATTCAATGAAATTTCAGGGTGACAAAACAAATAATATTCTGGATGAGGAAATCTGTCCGATATTGACGTTTACTGATATTTCTTAGCATATTTTCGTCCTCATTTCATACTTGAATCATTGTAGCCCCAAAAACAAGCTATAGGCGTGAGGAGCCCCTTTATTTTTTGTTACGACCAGTAAATAGCTAGAACCAGCCTACGATACAAAAAGCAAGTAACCATTTTCCGTCAGCGACATTACATTTTTGCCTCACAGATATCAGTATGCTATGGAATAGGGTTGATTCAACTTACTTCATTAAAAGAATGACCAGAAAATTGACTATGAAAATTGAGTTTAGCCGCCATGAAATTGCATTGGATAGTACTGCCCACATCCCAACTGTCAGTCATCAGAATGTAAAGACAAGATAATTTTCTTAAATGGTTGTTTTTTTGTTGATTTTCGTCACAAAAAGTATAGCCTGAGCTGCGAGGAGCAACAGAGGAAGGTAATTCTCATAGAGTTCTCAAATTCCTTTTATTTTATTTCATTCTTCCACAGGTGATTGCTGATTGACTGGCAGATGAGAAAACAGTGCTTCCAAGTCCAAGAAGACTTTCCTTATAGCTGAAGTCCTGAGAAGAAAACTGATGAAGGAGTCTTAACACTTACATGTAAAGGTAGGTAACATGTTACACTGACTTACAGATTAAATATGGTATTCATTAAAAATTAAATTTCAGTAAGAAAATTGTACAAATTCAGGTAGAAAAGCATAATACCAGGTTTATTTTATTCTGTAACTTACAAAAGTGTATACTTGTACATACGGTAATGCAGTATATGATCAATATATTATCATACTTTTGTATGATATGGCTAATGTTATTGCTGTATTGTTTTAGGCCTGTCCTTGTAGATGTCTGTGTGTGTGTTGCTGTGTATGTTGCAGTTTCTATGTAATCTGCCAGGGGGCGCTTTGCCTTGTGTGATTGCCTTGTGTTTTTTTTTTTAGTGATCTACTGGTTCAAACATTCTGAGAATTTTCAATGTTTAACTCCAGCGTCATCCTCCCCAGTTCTCCATGATATCCTAGTATATTTATATAAGATTTTGTTCCTAATTTCTTCCAGAGATACAAAGCAGTAGCAGTGATGTCTAAGAGTATAAAATGTCATTCAATTATTGTATTGGATTTCTGCAAACAGCTCTCTAAGATTATAGTTTGAAAGGAAAAAGAGGTGACCCAGAATCGGAGGAGCTTAGCTTCAATCCTAGCTGCCCACAAACTCCAGGTACTGAAGACAAAACATGACTTAGCGTCAATGATGATGGAAAATGTTCTTCTGGGAGGGTCTGCATGCGTTTTTCTGTGAGGCATAATGAGCTATTTTAATTTACAGTTCAGTATAATATAGCTATAGCTGTGGCGGTGTCGCGTACCTGTGAAGCTGGTGTGTTGTACCGAAGGGTGGTTATACCAGCTACGGTGCCCGTGCTCCTTAATTTACCAATAAGTGTTATCACTACACCCCATACAGACCCTCTTGTATTACTGGGCTTTTGGTATGTACCCTTCTTGCATCCTACTGATTTAAGGTACTATGATTGAAGTCCTATGGGAATGCCATAGATAACTTCTATATACAAACCTTGTTCCCATGTTTTGGGATGGATCCCATCAGACTATCTCTGGAGGAATCCCATATCTCCTCTGAGTTAGTCTTACATGGAGGTCCGGCCAGACAATTTATTTGTTTTCTGTGTGAAAGGACCAGAAGGTTTACTAACATTTGTCTATAAAACAAGACTTGTGGTGATCCCAGATGGCTGAACTGTCTGTGTGTGTGTAGACAAGAAAACAGCAGAACTGATCCATTGTTGTTGTTAATCTCAACAAATCCATTAATCTGTCCTACATGTAGTACAGGTTTGGATTCTTCAGTGTGTACGGTGTCATATGATATTCACAATGTTTATGAATTCAGAGCTCGAAATCCTTTTTTTTCTGCATACCTGCACTGGTGCAGGTAACATAGAAAATTACCTGCACCAGACAAATTTTACCTGTACCACTCAGACTTTAGGAAGTATGGATCATACTAAAAACTGTTCAGCAACCAATGCATTGTCATTATTTCTTTTACACTTAATACATTGTAGGTGGCAACAGTCAATGCAGCAAATGAACAATGAAAATCCACATACATCTATACACATATTATACTTTTTTTTTATAGATTCTTTATTGACTTGACAAAAAGTACAGGGACTTTCGTAAGGTCTACTACAACTAAGATTGAACAAAACTTAATACATACAATGTATAAACCTAGTACTTAGACTGGTGTGGCTTAGGTACAGGTAGACAACAGAAATAACTGCACACCTCCAATTTTACCTGCATTAACTCCCCGGATATGCTCCAATTTTGGCTCCTATTTGATCGTACATTGTATTAGAATTAGAACACCTGTATCGAACATCATCGTGGCCCAGGTATGACATGAAAAGCATAATTTTTATGCTTTGACTTAAACTGCTGAAGTAGACAAGAGTTCTTCCTCTGCATATTGACCTAGTTCACAGAAGTCAGTCCTGTCCATATGTGTACAGTCTAACCCTTTAATGAAGATCTGATGTGGTAGAGTTTCAACACTGCCAGTCCCATGGCACTCATTGGTTTTGGCCTGGTACTTGTTACAACAAACAGTGGGAACTGAACCAGAACAAAACTGTCAACTGTCTGGGGGTTTGTTCATCCGTCTCTTCACTTTCCAGTCCTGTTTCTTTGATACCAGAAGTCTTGTAACCAAATTCTGTACAAATTTATCGATAATCTAATTATAGCACAATTCAAAAGTCAACTGTGTACATAAAGTTGCAGAAAATGTTAAGGCCTTTGATATTCCAATAATATTGACTTGTACCATGCCCATTTTTTTCTGATAACACAATTCAAAAGTCAACTGTTTTCATACAGTTGTAGAAAATGTTAAGGCTCTACTCTAATAATGTTGACTTTTTTAAACATTTTTTTTATCTACATTGTAATAGAACAATTCAAAAGTCAAGCATTGTCATAAAGTTGTAGAAAATGTTATGCTTAAACTACTATGATAATATTGACTTGTACCAGTTTTTATTTTAGTTGTTGTAACTTATTTGACATACATGCACACTCTGGATATGAATGGGGTAGAAAAGTTGTACATCTTTTAAAGTCATGCTATTTTTCCCCACTCGGAGGCTTGGCCTTGTCCATTGTAACATCATTACAATGTAGCATACTACATGTACATTTTGTAGTATGGGACTATCATAGAATGCCTAGACCTATTTTTTTCACAGTGTTGCTTTATATTTTTTCTAAAAAAAATCTGAGAACCTGCAAATCAAATTGGTGTGGCCCAAGTTGATTTTTATATGAAAGCATATTTTAGACTAAGAATACGTTCCTGACATATTTTAGAGTTTTTGTGCTCTGTAAAGACATTTGGCTGTAGCCTGATTTTGTGCAATGCTTCTACAATACCACAAAGACATGGACGAAAAGTCGGACCTCAGAGTCATTTTTGTTGGTGGAAATTTAAGACTTTGCAGAAGGAGTACACAGCCATCAACATAGTCCACATTCTTGGGGGAGGAAAGATACATAATCAAATGTCCATTTGTTGACTCCTGGTCTGTACACACAACGTTTGTCACAGACTGGCCATCTGGTCTTGAACAACACAACTGACCACTGAAGTGACCACTTCTAATGGCCCCAGGATAGGGAAGTTGCTCTGATTTTTCATAAACTTTCACAACTTTATTATAGGGATTTGAAGAAAACAGACATACAGTGATACACATGGGGTGAAAAAATATATGATTGCCCACCCCACCCCTTCAACTTAAGGAAGTTAAAATAGTGCTTTGCAATTTGGAGAATTTGACTCTTATTTTGTTTTTCAAATTTTGATATCTTGCCAGTTGCTTGTACAACCATGTCTTGTAAAGACAGGAGTTACAATTTGTAAGTTTGGAGGAAAATTGTCATTTTTAAGATAGTCAACATTTAAAAAGAGTGTGCTTGCAATAGACATCTCTAGAAAATCTCCAGATATGCAGCCAACTGGCATATGAGACCATAATCTTGGGTGTGGCTGTGCAGTTCTGCAGTTCTTCACATGGCCACAAGGTGGTGCTTTGTCAGGCAGGGTCTTACAGAGACCAGGCCTTCAATCAAGTTTGTTTTCTCCCATTATCTTTCCACAAAAGGCTTTTGTCTCTCCATGTAATTGGTATATAATGACATGATTATCAAGCTCTGTTTGTGTTGTCATGTAAATGAGCCAAAAGGTTTGGCTCTGTCTGTCTTGTTGTTTAATTAACACCTGCTATTTTGTATGAATTCTAAACCGAAGTCTAGTGGAAAAATATAATACTAGTAATTTTGATGAAAAAAAAGAAACTTACCCACATTGAGCATTCACTGTAATTACTACCTAACTAATAGCCATGTGACCTAGTCCTAGCTTCTTTTTTTTTCAGGCAAGAAAAAAAGAGGAATTTTGATTTTAAAAAAATGTTCTGTGTCAGCATTTTCTGCTGAATTTCTGAAGTACTAAAGAAAGAAGGTAGAAAAGTGATAGTCAAGTCAAGTCAAAGCTTATTGCACAACAACTGTGGCTGGTACAATGTACGGCAGATAGTAATTTACTAGCTGGTATGGGTCTAGCAAAATTCTACATATAGGTTCAAGGGGTACTATATTTGGCAGAATGTTAAATAGAACAACTGTCTAAGAACTAGTACA
Organism: Branchiostoma floridae x Branchiostoma japonicum; assembly: GCA_013266295.2. Lineage (NCBI taxonomy): Eukaryota > Metazoa > Chordata > Leptocardii > Amphioxiformes > Branchiostomatidae > Branchiostoma > Branchiostoma floridae x Branchiostoma japonicum. Next base: position 5,243,284 of record CM023832.1, read on the forward strand.
TCTCTACAAGTGATATGCCAGGTATGCCCATCATGCCACACAGGAAACCAGCTATTAGTAGTTGTCTGGTGAATACTTCTGTAGACAGAGTTAGCTGAAACTTCCCAGTGGTTTTATTTTCGCGGTGACCCCTCTTTCACTGTTCATTTTGTAATCGGTTCAACAACAGTTACTGTTTTTATGGGCCGATTTGTATAGATACCCATCCTGTGCCTTGTCGGCCTTAGCCGCTCTTCCTACATGTACATGCAGAGGTCTAGTGAAATTTGCGTGAGTTTACCAGATAGTGTTGCTGGGCCCTCCTGAATAAAGAAAGCGTGGTAGGAGCCCCCCCCCCCCCCCATGCAGACCAGGTCATTTTTGCAGTCTACTCAACTCTACTGTTACATGAAGGTCAAACTTGCTGTTTTCTACTGAGAGACTGCATAAAAAATGGATGTTTTGATATACTGAGTTTGAGGCATTCTATTATTTCTTTACAATATTGTATATTTCTTTTCTGAACAATAGAGAAAAGTTCTATCTATTCACAGGACTACAATAATTACAAAACAGGTGTTTTCTTATGCATATTTAAGTACAGGTGACTGACCATGTGTTCAGCTGTACTTCCTCTTTTCAGTCTGTCTGTATTTAGAGTCAAATTTCAACATGTTTAAAGGCATCCATTGCAATTTCGGGGCAGCAAAACTTGATTCAATTTTCAAAAGTCAATTTTTTAGTCGTTAGTACATTATGTACAAGTACACAAAAAAATACCTGTTGTGGAATAAAAAGAAAATCGTTCCATGTCATTTTGAACAGTTTGAGGACTTTTTTCATGGTGACATGTCTCAGCTTAGCAGCTGTCTCACAAAATAGAATTTTATATATAGGGAATAAAATTTTTCTTAGGATTTATTAACTTATAACATTATATTATTGACAATAGCTTCGTTGGTACACAGATAAAAGCACGAAATGTTGTTGAAGTCTTATGGTAGTTGGAATTCTACTCAGATAATGAATCTAAGATGATGTTTTCATAGCTGTCTCATCATTCATGCCTGTCATAATATTATCCTAGCAAGCTGAACCACAATCCTCTGAAGGAAGTTTTTGATTCCTGAAATTGAATCGTTCTAAAATACAACTGTCTTTATAGATTGTACTCAATGTTACGTTTGAGAGCAGTTTTTCCAGGCTGGTAGGAAAATTAACATAAACAGGATCTGGAGAGATGTTTATCTGGGAGGGGAAGTGTAACCTGTCTGACCCCAGTCATTAGCAGGGCTGAAATTTTCCCCTGGGGGGAGGAGGTCTAGCAGGGCCACCCAGACCTACATGTACCACCAGCTGATCCACAACACTACACAGTACACACTACACAACAACGCCCAGATTCTCACCAACACAAGTACACAGCTAGTACAGGAGCACACAGGCTTCCAGTCAAAGGCATTGGACAGGAGTTACAGTAATGGAAAAAGATGAAGACAGCACGGAAGGTGAGTTGGTTGGATTTTTTAATCGTTAGAACCCTCAACTGTTGCTTGTGGCATGCAATGGCTTGTACAAGTTATGGTTTTCTCTGTTGTTGGCGAGAGGCTGAATTGTCTGACGTACATATCTTTGGCTGAAACAGTGAAAGTTGGATATTATGTTGTCCATAATATGATACTGTTATTGTCTATAAGTTATATTAGAATTTAACACTGGTCACTTTAATTTTGGAATGTCAATTTCCAAATTTCCAGGCAGCTACATTGTATTTGACAAAATAATTGCAGTTTGTTGCATTTAGTCTATCAACTATATAAAGAATGTATACAAGTTACTTACATATATAAGAGCTGCCTGGAACTTAAGAAAACCAACTACAGTTCTTACTTTTAGATTGTATAACTGGTATAGTGCCCCCCTCCCCCCTGACCACAGCCCTGTGTACAAGCATCCATGTTGTGGAATATTCATGAGGATTTAGTGGGTGATCTAGTAGTATTTGTTGTTTCTGTGTCTGTCCAGACACTAACAATCGTGTCAAGTTCCATACAATAGAGCGTGTAGACCACATATTCACCAGAAGTCATTGAATTGTAAAATAAAGTAGTATAGAGTTCAGATATATGATAAAGGTATAATTCTAACATTTAGTTAATAATCATAAAGTAATGCTGTAAATAAGTTATGAGCCTAGCAAAATCTTGGGAAACAACAAGGGCTAGAAAAAAATATAATGATAATATGTTATATAAGGAAGTTCCCTTATATAAAGGGGGAGTATCAAAATTAAATTTTGGGATATATCTGTACATGTATGCTTTGTAATAGGATTTATAATAATTGATGCCCAGCAAACTTGAGGCACACTTGCTCGCAGCCTGAGGTGTTCCATCATATATGAATACCAAGTGTAGTACTCATAGCTGCCCATTACGGTTTCTACAATTGTTCTAGTTAATCGAGACTACACATCTACAAGGACAGGTGATACCGTTGAACACAGAAATAAAAGTTTTTTTTATTTATTTATCAATCTTAAAAACAGTTGGGTGGTACCTTCAGTTTAGGACAACTGATTTCCAAGGTAGCCCAACAGAACAAGTTACAAAGGACATAGACAATCAAATAATTAAACATAGAGGTAATAAATAATATGAACAAAGAGTACAAGTAGTCAATAATAAGAAACAAGATATGTCAACCAAAACAGTTGTGATATCATGTTTTGTTGCCTCAATTCTTGTTTAACAAGGTTTATGTCCTTTATGACCTCAAATTTGAAAATGTAGGAATCTTATTTTTTTTGCCCGCCCTGTTTTTTTCCGCCTTATCACATCAAGTTTGGAGTCTGCGGAGAATATTATCCATAAAATTGACTTGCTGGGGCCTTAGGTGGCTGTGGTCTAATGTGAAAACTGTATGTTACATGTCCTGTGGGTCCCTGGTGTAACAACCATGAATGATTAGTGACAATGTCATGCATGGAAAGGTTGGCTAGGTTCCAGTAGACTGCCAGGAATGCTCCAAATTACTGTTTTGACTGTAGACAGAAGTAACTGGAGAGGTATCAGTTATTATATCATGACGTACATTATATACAATAATTGAATCATGTATGTATAAAAGTTTCTTGCAGACACATACTGTGATCAAAGTTGCTATAACACATTCATACTTTGAACTAACCTTCACCCTTGCCAGTTGTACTACATGTCTGTACTTGTTCCTTAGCAACAGTTACTTCAGTTCTTAGAGACACCTAACACAAGTTGGGTGGGCTCTAGAGATTTAGGACACTGAGGGTTAAACCTACTACTGCCAAGGTATGGTTAGTCTCCAAGGTCTATTTATAGATTCCACGGTTTGTATACTCAGCTTTCATGTCATAAATACAAACTTTGAAAGTAACAGTCTGATATGTATTGTAAGTAGCGGGCAAGGGTTCTTTTCGAGGATAGTGGCAGGTTATATATGGAATGAACTCTGTTCAGTGCACTGTTCGTTAATTGGATGTTGCCATGATTATAGAATGTCATGTACATGATTGTAGACTTTACCGCTACGATACATCCAAACAATATTATTACACACAGCTACATCCAAACAATATTTATTACACTTTAGTATATATAGATTACTACACGGTGTATTCTATATCGCCCGAGGTACCAGCCCGACCTGTGGGAGGGCTGCGACCGAGGATGATGTGGAATACATGTATTTTATTTATATCATACGTCATGCCCACCGGAGAAAACACACATTTCAGTGCCAAAATTTCATGTATCTAAACAAAAAAATGTAACAACACCAATTCCAATGTCCGAATCTGGTGTTCAGATTTTCGAAAGCGACGCACGCTACATGCGTTCGAATTATTATTTTTTTTAAAATGGGACATTTGGAAGCCCGTGTGATAACTAAATACTAAAGGAAATAGAACCCCGGGCTAATCTCCAAGGATATCTCCAAGCAGATCCTACGGTGGCAAAAAACAGAATCCAATTGGCCAGAGGAGATCTATACCCAGAGTAGTGTCATTCAGCCACCGAAGGGAATCAACAGTACCTTCGCCAAGAAAGTTCAGGCTTATATTTTCGCTGCTGTTCGCATGTGTGTGTACTACAGAATTGTTTCATCCACTAAAAATCCTTTGAATCCCCTTATGTTGTATAATTAAGTCCCTGTGAAATTGAAAAATTCGCAGTATAATAATTATTATATATCAGTTTTGCACAGGTGTTCTTTGTTAGAAGTGCCAGCCTAGAGAAGATATCAATAACTCTCTTGACAGGTCCTTATCATCCCCCCCCCCCACCATAGCAAGGTCATTGACCTCCCCACACAAACAAGAAGGCTCTATCTAACCATGGCACTCAGCTGTACTCAACATACTAACAGTTGGCATCAATTTTCCTCCTGTTTTCCCTTCCACTAACACATGGTGGTAAATAGTGTACCCTTCCTGGCTCCACTTGTCTATAGTCTGGGGACTGTACATGTATGTGGTTTTCCCTCCCTGTACACAATATTGATGTGTTTATGCACACACTTAGACAAGGGTCTGCATGGGGGACCCTGGCAACACTTTACGATGAATTTGGGACGGTCCGCAAGGCATAACGGTAAGTTCAGGAAGTCTAAAATACAATGTCTCTGAAGAAAAAGTGTTTCGTATCATAGGCCGGTTCTAGCTACATGCATTTATTGGTGGTACCAAGAAATAGAGGGACTCCTAATAACGTAGCTTGTTTCTGGGATATTTCAAACGCTTCAAGTATGAAAATAATGATGACAGAAACTTGCTAAGAAATGGCAGTAAATGTCAATATCAGACAGATTTTCTTATCCAGAAATTTTTCGTTTTGCCGCCCTGAAATTGCATTGGAAGCCTTTAAAGAAAAGGCCATGACTCCTGTAGGTATAAATCACACACACCAGGCAGTTTCAGGCCACCTCAGGCACTTCCAGGCCAATATGTCAAAAATAACATAAAAGTATTTTATCTATGTTCAATATTTATAAACATGCAGACATTTCCGTAAAGATCTAAAGTGAAATCAGCGATTTTGGGCAGTTTTTGGACAGCTGTTTTGTAGTGAGAGGAAGTGAGGGGAAACATACTGGGCGTCTTTGTCAACAGTTTCACGCAAGGGCTCCAAAATATCTCAGTTAATAAGGCCCTGTTAATTTACTTACCTGGTACTCTGTCATTCAGGACACTGTCTGCAGTAGTGAAAGACCCTGGAGTTCATTTTGTAAAACAAGGACAAAGGCATTTTTTTCTACTTTTTCAAAGACATTGTTAGGAGACTTTTCTGAAGGTCCTATAATCGAAAACTTAGGAATTGGAATTCTGAAGAATTGGGATAGTTCATTATTTATTTTTGCCATGGCATACATGTAGTTGTAATGGCAATTAGTACTGTTAAGTATTATACATCTAAGCTTGTGCAATCAACGTCCAAATTTTCAAACAAGACTGGAATAACTTGAAATAAACTGGTAAATACTAAAGACTTAACTTACTGCATGTTTTCTAAATTGATAGAAAGTGTATTTTGAGCGTCACACAAGGTCCTTGCCTCATGTACACTGCATATCAAAATAGAATATGCAAATTTCGTGACTATTCACATTTTCAACATCTGAATAATCAAGAAATTGCATATTCTATTTTTTAGAAGGTTACAGTTGCCTGCCGGATTCTATATGTAAAGGATTGGTCAGATTGGCTGAAGTTTGGAACCAGATTTAGGCCACGCCTACCTTTCTATATGAATCAAATTGAATTTGAGTTGAATTTGAGTCAAAGTTGACTCCAGGACATGCCCAACCACTGCAGACCTACTCCCAACCACCAGCCAACCATGGCCGAACCTCCCGTCCACACCCAAATGTTTTAAACATTTTGAAACATTCAGCTGGCACAGCCGAACAGTAGCCGACCTCACCAAACACCAGCCAACCACAGCCGACTTACTCCCGACCTACTCCTAACCATAGTTGGGAGAGTTCAGCAGTGTTCGGGAGGCCATATTCGACTATGTGTGACAGGGGCTTAATCCACAGACAACAGTGTGTGTATACGTACCCCCTGGTTTACCCCAGGACGGGATGATATGTCTGTATGTTTCTGTTACTGCCGGGGTGATCGGCCTTGTAATGTTAATCCATGGGACAGGGCGGTAAAGTTGTCCACCTGGCCAAACAAATACTCCTGCCCTTCCTTCTGTGAGAAGTGAGTAGAGTAGAGTTTTCAGCACCTGCCAGGCTACTGTATATTTGTGTTGCAGGGTCGCGGTGCAGACCACCATGTTATGGTTTGGTTAGAGGAGCTCAATATTAGCTTGTGGTCAATGAATGATACATGTATGTACACAGTTATCAATGAGAAAAATGGCTCTATTTCATCTTTTGTATAATTATGTAGTACATGAATGTTTTGGTATTTATCATGCTACTTATTTATGATTATGATAATATTCTAGATGAAGTCAGAATTAATATAATATACTATATATGATAGTAAGGAAACAGTTTTGTAAGCTGTGATTGATTTATATCAATATCAGATTAGATGCGTCGTGATTTTGTTTCTAATTGCTGGATGGGTGTGTGTACCCGCATGTGTGTATGTTATGTGTGTGTGTTTATATGTGCGTGTGTGCCTGTGTGTTTTGCATGCATGTGTGTTTGTGCGTGCATGTGTATGTGCGTGTATATATGTGCATGCCTGCATATTTGAGTGTTTACAACAAATGTATGTGTGTTTGTATGTATGTGTGTGTGTGTTCAGAATTTCATCTCCTTTCATTCCTTTGAAGATAGAATAAAATTCAATGAAATAAAATAGAATAAATAAGTAAGATAGAAGTGAGGACGGTGATGGTTTATTGATTGCCAATAAATGTTATTATGATTGTAAAGTTGAGAAGGGGTTAATTCTGAGTAAAGTTTTGCCTGTTTTCCATTGTTCCTAATCCTACCGTCCAGCAATGTGAGTAAAATGTAAGGAATCCTCTCGTCTTTCCACAGGGTCTCCCCAGATTGCCAAACAGACTTCTTGTGTTTCTGACACCGTGTTTAGCTAATCAGTTTGACTGTTAGTTTGCTACACGTACCCAAGGTGGTTTATCTTTGGGGCCTGGCAGGAACTTCCTGGTATTGTCAGCCTTGGGAAGAGAGAAAGTCCTGGTGTTGCCGGGAAAACATGATTTTACAGGTTCAGGTTTGCATATTATGTCGTGGATTCTGTTCTGGGGAAGTATTTCCCTGTTATGTTAACTTAAACATGCACTAGCCTGCATATGCAGGTGGTACATGTATATTTTGATGTCAGTGTATCAATCATGTCAATGTTTTGGCTTGTGCAAGTCCACCTCCAAATTTTTGGACCAATACAAACCTGACAAATCCAACTTTGCAGTGTGGGTAAAGACGAAACCAGGTACATCCACTTTGTTTTGAAGTGATTGTTCCAGTATTCCTACAGAAAGTTCATTTCAGCCCGTTACACATTCAGAACCGACCACCAACCAACCAACCAAGGTTGGCTGAAGTTCCAGAGCAGGCTGACCAGATTTAGGCCTCTATACGAATCGAGTGGAATTTCAGTTAAATTTGAGTCAAATTTGACTCCCAAACAATTTTGCCCCAAACATGACCTATTCCCGACACCAGCCAACCATGCCAAACCTCCCGTCCACACCCGAATCTTTAAAACATTTTGAAACATTTTGCTGGTGCAGCCGAACAGTAGCCGACCTGGCCGAACACCAGCCAACCACAGCCGACCTTGCTCCCAACCTACTCCTAACCATGGTTGTTGGGAGTTCAGCAGTGTACGGAAGGTCATATTTGGCTATGTCAGCCTATGTGTGACGGGCTTTATTCAGGTCCCTCCCCAGTTTCTGGCACTTTGTAGTGTTACATTGCGAACTCATGGCTCTTCTAATTATGAAAGTCGAAATTGTAAGGATAAATATCACCTGTGTAACTCTCCCAGTCTGTTTCTCGTTAGTTCGTAGTCTTTCTATCTCCTTGGTATGCGAAGTTCAAGTTTGTGACCTTCCTCTTCACTAGAAGCCAAGTAAACAGCACGTCGGCAGAACGTACTGCGCCTGCGCGAAACCCGTAATGTATTGTGTATAGCACTTTGGCAGAACGTCTCATATAAGGTTGTATTAGAGCATATAAGGTTGACAGCCAGTCTGTAGTTTTCAGATGTTGTATAGGAATAGATATCGTCTGCAACTGAGGCAAATTTTTGATGCAACGTTGACCAAACATCCAACAAAAATCAGGGTTTTGCGCAGGCGCAGTACGTTCTGCCGACGTGCTCAAGTAAACATAAGGTTTTTAGAGTAGGCTTTGCCTGGAGAATTAATATCTACTAAGTCTTGGAACTGGTCAAAAGAAGTTTGAAATCACCAGTTGGACCTGTCCTTACTACAATAAATTCATTTATTGCAGTGGGGACTTAATTCTGTGGTATAAAGGGAAAGGACTCCTTTTTGCATTGTTACCTTCTCGAAGGAGATATCCTTCTGCGAGAAGGTATTGTTTTCGGTCTTGTTTGTGTGTTTTCGGTCAGCTGTAACTCACTGGCAGATTTCCTTGATTTTCGGAATATGATTAGTTATTGGGTCCAGATGATGCATTGTTTTTTCTTTGTACTGTATCTGTATTTTCAGGTATTTAAATAAAATAATTTGACACCCCCATGCTGTATGTGGTGTGGTATTGTCCATCAACAGCTGTTGTCCAGTATATACAATGTAGAAGTTCAGCTGTATGGGACTATTGGGCTATACCACAATACTTGATTTTTAGGGACTTACCCAATCTGTTTGCAGCTAGGTCGGTCACCAGCAAATTCGGCTGAAGGTCGTTGACATTATGACGCTGGCGTAACAGCTCAGACGAAATCTGGTGAATCTTGGTTCAACAGGAAGTTACAATCCAGACTGTCAGTTCTGGAGTAAGGATGTCACTTTTCAACATAAAGCTGAGATATTTGTGGGCCTGTATTCCATGTCCTTGATACAATGTCCAGTCAGTGTAAATCTCAACATCCTGTTTACAATGCAACTACACAAACAATTGTTTGAGCCTTTCCTTGGATTTTCTTGGACTGAGTCTCTGAGGCCACATCAATTCGTTCTCGGATACACCTGCTTCATTTTTTTCTGATTTGAAAAAAAAAACACATTAAGTTCTGAATCAACTCCAAAATGTTCATATTTTTGCCCCAGCAGTTGAAGAAAGTCCTTGTCTTCCTAGTTGTTACAGTTTTTCCTGGATCTATCAATACAACTACTTGGTTTGATTAAAAGTTTAAAATTCAACTTTAAATTACAAACCAGCCTGGTATGTTTCATGACTCCTATTGTACTACCATTTGGGGGTTCATAGGATGCCTAAGCCTGTTTTTTTTTCCCTGTCACTTCATGTTTTCTGTGAAAAAAATCAGAGAACCAACAAATCAAATTGATGTGGCCTAATATACCATAACAGTGTAGGTAAGATAGCCTTTGTCAAGTCATAAACATCCTTGACAGAAACATACAAATTAATGGCCTAAAATTTAAAGACACAAGGTTGGACTGTCACCAAGAACAACTCTTGAAGGCAATGTTCTTGACCTTCTGAAGTTGTTTACCACAAAGTCCTTGAAAGCAGAAATGCGAGCTATGTACAGGCTGTGAAGTTCGATACTTTAATAGGAAACTTATTTTATAAATGTTGGTGTGCTAGGTACATGTACAGTTGACACCCACATGTATGACACCAAAGTGCAATGTCTCCTGATTACATTATGCTAACAAAGATTTTTGATGCAGCGAACCCGACTGAAACCTCCCAGAACTGGTTAAAACCCTTACGAAGCTAGTTAATTTGCGTTCAAACCAGGCTAAACGTAACCGGTTTAAACCCGGTAAAGGAAGCGGTTATGTCTGGCATGAATGAGGTCAGATTTACACACAGGTGGAGAAAACAATGTTGAATGTGATGCAGATAGTCCATTCAGGTCAATAGAGTATCAAAATAATCTCCAAGCAGATCTTACGGTGGCTGCAAAGACAGTATCCAATTGGCCAGACTTTAAATGGTTACAGTCTGGCTAATTGGATACTGTCTTTGCAGCCACCATAACATCTGCTTGGAGATTATATCAAAAGTCTTTGCAGACTGACATGGTACCAGTATAATCATACTTCCTGTTTGACAAAGCCACCAGGATTCCCTGGGATGGTAGACTAAAAGAGAACCAGGTATATGACCTTATTTTTCCTGCTGTCCTTTCAACATTGTTCTGTTATCTTCCAGCTGTTATGTGCACAGTGAGAGTCCTGATCAAACCATGCAGGGCTGGAAATACTGGAAATGTTGAAGTATTGGCAAAGGTTTGCGGTTTTAGTGGTACCGTTGACCTTGCACTGTGAAGTTGTTACACCTGTTCCTCAAGCATGCGGTCAGTTGTTTCCACTGCAAAGTTAAATCACCTACTTTCCCCTTCTATCGCAAACTGAAATCTATTTACAGTTACAACCATTATGCAACCTGCAGTTTAAACTTTAAAAGATAATGCAGAAAAAAATTTTCTAACACAACCGAAAAAATTAACCTGGAAAAAAGTTCCTTTATGAGCCCTGATTGATAATTCAGATACTGACAAGTGGTCTTCATAATCTTATACAAAAAGCATAGTGACAAGACAGGACAGAGAAGAAAACCATGGCAAAATTTCACCCATTTTACAATAGACTGTCCCATTGACCCAAAGTGACCCAGTCGGCGCCATTTACTTTGCGCAAAGACTGTCATGCTGTCGAAATCAATGGCAAACTGGCTGATTCCAGCTAGTTATCATCAAAAATGTTTTCTACCACACACTTGAAAATGATGCGGTCGTCATACATGTATATAGGCAGAGATTGGGCCATGTGCGGTCCTACATATAGGCATCAGTCCCTTAATGCTTACGTCTATGGGGAACAAAGTCGGACTGAGAAAAAGCGGTCGTTATGGCCAGATGGCCGGTTTCTAGAGGTGGTCGCTTGGGCAAGTGTGACTGTATATTTCATGAATTACAGTAATATTATGCAAACTGTTTTTCCATCTCTTCTATTTTTGTCATAAGTGTCCTCAAATACTTAACCTCAGTCCCCCAAATTTTGGGACTTAATTGGATGAGTGAAGTGTTGTTAGAAAATCCAGGCCAGCCAAACTTCACATACCTTGAAGTTGTATGTGCGAGTTTGTGTCCTTTGGGTAATCACTACAATTGGGCTGGTCTATTACTCTTTCTGGAAAAAATGATCTAAGCAATGTTTGGTGTCCCAAAGGTCTTCTTTACCGTTTTACAATCCATTTGCCTCTGGTGAGGGCTGCTTAACTGTCAAGTGTTCAGCCTCCTCTTGCTAACAAGCCACAACGACAGTTCAACAAACTCATACCTCTGTGAAATATTTAGAGTTTCTTGTATGTAGTATGCAACTAAGAAAATATATAACTGCAAAAACACAAACAGACACCAAAAACCATCATGAAAGTTCATCTGTGTCGGTTTGAAGCTAAAACTAGAGCTTTCGACCAGTCACTCTGGACTTCTTCAGTAGACTGACCCAGTGAGACTTCTCTTACAAGTGTGTTTAAAAGTTGGAAACACAGCTGTCAGCCATGGTTGTTTACATTCTGGTATTTTGTGGTGGTACCACAAACTGAGTGTGCCTCATGTGGGCTGTTTTAGTGCCAACAATAAATTATGAAAATGTAGGATAATTGCAGAAATACATGTATGTTTTAAAAGTGGAAGTAAATTACAATTACACAAAGATTTTTTTTCAATCAAAACATTTAAATTTTTGGTGCAAAAATGTTACATAATGCCACTTTAAAATCATAACACTTTTGTGTCATCCATCCAAGTGTAACTTATGAATAATTGATACATATACTACCTGTAGGGAGGTGTGGATAGTGTTACTAATGACATCAGGGACTGGAAGGTGGGGTTGTGTTTCCAATCCTCTTAGACTTACAGTACATGTAGTATTACTGTAGCAGGTAATAACTTCCTCACATAATGATGTATGTATATGTCAACTTTCATAATTCTGCCGGGTACATCAAGACTGTCACATTAAAAAGAAAAATGTTGAGTGCAATCGAAATCTTTTCAAGAAATTGTCTTGAAGACCTGGACCTTACTACAAAATCGTTTCAAATGCCCAACTTTAAAGGCAATTTCAGGGCAGCAAAAAAAAAACATTCCTGGTCAGGAAATCTGTCTGATATTGACATTTATTAGTATATTTTCATCATCATTTCATACTTGAAGCATTTGAAATAGCCCAGAACAAGCTACATGCGGAGTTACTTTATTTTTGGTACCACAATAAATAGCTAGAACCAGCCTACGATATGAAACAAACACCGGTTTTCTGTTAGCGACATCTCATTTTTGCCTCACAGATATCAGTATGCTGTGGGATAGGGTTGATTCAACTTACTAGGTACATTAAAAATGACCAGAAAATTGACTTTGAAAATCCAGTTCTGAAATCGCTTTGGGCGCCTTTAAACAAGGCCAAAACTTTATTTTGCACTATGAAATTAGACCACCACATTAAGTATATATATTTAGAGTGTTATACTGGTATATATAACAAGATTGCAACAATTTACCCCCCCGGTACATTAAATTTTAATTTTTTGGCTTTCTTACATGTATGTGTCATAGTTGATGATAATAGATTTGTTCCCTGATTGCACAATCTTCGAGGGGAAATAAGCTTGTTAACAGAAATTTATCAAATTATGCAAAGTCTAGATCTCTTATAATGATATCATTTGTAACATTTACTTTAATGGGTGTCTGCCCATACTCTGCTGGCAAGAAATTAGAATAAAAACAAAATGGTATAGCCTGACACCCCTGTTGGGTAGAATGGTAGCTTCTCAATTCCTTTATTTAGGTTTTGTGAGCTCTGATTGGCTGGGGAGGAGTACATACTGTCCCCTGATTGGTCAGCCTTTTCTGTATCAAACCCCTTCTATCAAGACAGGAGATATAAAGGTCTCCTGTAGAGAAGTCTGAAGGTTTGAATGGATGGCACCTACTTGACAGTCATGTCTGCTTTAGTTTTGTGAAACGGTTTTACCTGAGGTGGATCTGTCCCAGGCACTTGTTTTTCCGAGGTTGCACGGATCAAACTGACTGTCTTCACCATGCTGCGTTCAAATAGCATCCGCCGAATATCGCTGGCAAGTTTGGGCGGTAAGATAGCAATTGTTTGTACATTGTAATTGGTTGTAGCTACAAGCAATATTCTATGTACATATCACACAACAGCTTGCTTTTCTTGCATTTTTAGATACGTTTCTGTTGTTTGTGAGAGTCTTTGGTCAGAGCATATCTTTCATTTGAAATCACATTTATAGTACTTCAGTAGTGTGTAGAACTAGAAGTGCACACAAGGCTGCTGTCATGTCAGAAAACAGTGTGTCAGCCTTCAGGGGTTCCAGTGCGGTAATCTGGACTTGTCCCCGGCCGTTTGCCAACTGTGGAGGATTTCCGGCAAGTAGCCCTCCAGGAAACACCAAGCACCCTGACATCCCAGCAACAGATCTGTCCGGGATTCTTCCCATGTTTGTAGGATAAGCCCAGGGCTAGTACTAGTGACCTGTGCTATCTGCACTGATAGAGTGTTGTATAGCCTGTACACACGAGGCCACGGCTTGTAGGCAGCACAGAGTGCTATCTTGAAATTGGCATTTTTAGGTCAGCGGCATACATGTATCTACAGTATGTGTGTTCCTTCAGCTTCATATAGGAACACCACAGATCTAATAATCTGACCTGAGCTCTATTACTACATTCTTCTCCTTATAATTGAATTTGGTAAATCATAACATATTAAACTGGAGTGATACACTAATATATATGTCTGTGTATACAGTCCAAAATCCTAAAAGGATGCGTCTTATTTAATATAATATATATAATAAGAAACAGCTGAATTTTATTATTGAGATTAGTCTTTTGGTGGCTGTAATTAATTTTGCTTCTCAAAGATTAAATAATTATAAAATTTGATAATTTTTATGGTCCTTGCAATTGTAGCCGAGGAAATTGTGTCCGAATCCTTGTCTTGCATACCTGAAGGAATTTTGGCCTCTCTGTTTGGGTATGTTGAGTGTGTTCCTTTATTTATCCCCCCCTTCACCCCTATCACTACTGTATATAGCACCACCCTCTCCTATACTGATACTACAGGCAGGGTCCAGAACACACTGATAACAAATGTGACAAACAAACTCATTTAAAGAACTGTTATGTTTATATCATATATGCACTAATCATGGATGTCATTTGCATAAAGATATTCATGCCGTGCCTTTATGGCAAAGAGATGAGTGTCACAGTGTCTCGTGGCACGGAAGTCAATTTGGCTTTTTCTTGTTTTGGATGCAATTATGTACAAGCATTTATATTGTAATAAAAAATAGAAATTTTGGTAACAGTTTGATTCCATCCAGTGCATTTTCAGGGCAGCAAAACAAAAAATATTCTGGATGAGGAAAATCTGTCTGATGTTGACATTTACTGCCAGTTCTTAGCACATTTTTTTTATCTTTTCTTAACGTGTTTGAAGCAACATGAGGAGTCCCTTTATTTTTTGGTACCACCAATAGATAGCTAGAACCAGCCTACAATACGAAACAAACAACCATATTCCGTCAGGGACATTTTGCCTCAGAGATACCTATTAAATTCAGTATGCTTTGGGATTATTGATTCAACTTACTACATAATACATTTACAAAATGACCAGAAAATCGACTTTAAAAATCCAGTTTTGCTGCCCTGGAAATGCTTTGGATGCCTAAGGCCACGCCGATTTGATTTATTGGTTTTGGAACATTTTTATGTCAAATTTTAGCAAGAGGATATCACCAAAACAGAAGACTGGAATCTGACACTGTTTATACTCCTTGAAACCAACTGAATTTTTTTTTTTTCATCCGACTTATTCTGAGAACCAAGAAGTTGAACTGGAGTGGCCTAAGTGAAGTGAAATGTGTTCCGTCAGCAGTCAGTGTAGATAATGATTTTAGGGTAACCTGACAGAGTGTGTACAGCAGACAGAAATAGAGACCCAGATTAAGAGAGTGTTTTTGACAGCCTGTCAGCTTATATATGTCACAGTAGGGTGTTATCGCAGCAGAGATAGGCCTGTGTTGTTGTGAACGCCCCAGATATGATAAGACATGAGCTTGTCATAGACACAAGACATGCATGTGTTGATGGGTACCAGAGGCTGGAAGATGAGGCACTAAGTGCATTAATAACTAAGTAAGAATGCATACTATAGAAATATGTCATTTAAATTTTGGGCAAGTAGAAATGACTATGTACTTGCCTGATAGGGCGAGTGGATTTCTAAAACCTTGCTGTCTGTTATCATGTTTTTCAATGTCATAATTGATGTTTAATTGGCTTCATTGTATGTGTTGTTGTTGAACTCAGAGTTAAATTGGTGTGGCCAAGCAATAGCTAACTTCATTATCATTTATTACAATTATTCCAGTCTTCTCAAGGTGTAACAGTCACGGGTTCAAGTGCCCCAAAATGACCAGTCCAACTGGTCCAGACCTTTTGACCTAGCGGTTATGGTGTTGGGTTCCCAAGCTGGCCAACCGGGTTTCATTCCCCGGGCCTGAGGAGACTGTACTACTCGCCTCCCTAGATGTTTCAGAGGGACCAACTGAATGTTCCCACTATATATAGTACTAACAGGTCATTACTGTATATATATATATACATTGTAGGCTCCCTGTGTTTTGTAGAAAGTGTGAGGTTGTGCCCTCTGTGTACAAATTGTGCAGTTGACTCTCCATCAGTACATGTTGATATGGAGTGTGATGAGCTGTTTGATGGCACAATCCTGTGGAATTTGGGTCCACAAACAAACACAGTCTCCATCCTCCCCCACCCTCCCCGTCTTGATGGACACTTCTGTCCCTCTGACCTGGATGAAGCCAGGATAATTGCTGGGATATGAGATGCAGTGTTCTAGCCAGTGTTCATCTTTCCGTCATTTGACAGAATTTTGCTGCTCATGACGGCCCCAAATTTTTTTTCTATCCATCATCTTTGATGGACAAGAATCGGCATGTTAAGATGTGGAAAGAGCTGTGATTTTGCTTGTATTTACTATGGAGTAGCTTGATAACACGAGGGTGGGGGGGGGGATATTTATAGGCAGAATCACAGGAGGCCAAAAGGTCAGGCATGGGAAATGGGGTGAGTTTAATGTCACGAAAACCCAAAATACTTTTCGGAAATGTGATTTTTTTTTTCAATTGTATGTAGTCATGCTAATTATGTACATGTATTGTTTGCTTCTTGCAAGAACGCTATTAACTCAGGCTGCAGAAATCAAGAATTGGAAGGATGTTTTGCATTTTTTGTCCAAACGTCTTTGTTCATTAAATAACGCCTATCACGTCTGACTATTTTCAAGAACTGTTATATTTTATTGTCATTGGTTTTATGTCATCTTTAAGGCAAAAACCTGAGATGCAAATCGAGAAAACTGCAGTACCTTTGTTAGAGCATCGAGGAAAGGAAAGGGAAAGTTGCGATTGTTTTGCTAACAGTTCAAGATTTTAGGCATCACTTAGTTTACAAAAATGCCTGAGTCCTTGTGCCTTCATGAAGGACAGACTCCATGGAAGGTTATTTTCTTATGTCTTCTGGAAAAAAGTAAACTGTTCTCCAAGAAGTACTACAGCTGGTCATACTGACACCCAGGCAAACATGACTTGGCAAGACATGGTCGACTACTTCAGTTCTTAATCTGTTTTTCTCCACTCTCGCCCATGTGGTTTGGATGATTCAATTTAGAGCATTCCATGTACAGAGTTCCATAATTCACTGGGAATTCTTCCCATTCCTAACAACCTGCTTGGAGACACAAGAGCCTCAGAGCCCCCATAAGATAAAGAGGGTCTACATGGGGGGTCATGACACTGCTTTACACTAAATTCAAGAAGACCGTCCACGTATTACAAAAAAGCTATGACGCAAAATTTGGCTGCCTTGCCATTTATTACCGTACTGTTATATCAAAGCCTTCCCGACAAATTACGGTGAATTAAAATAGCTAAGTGCTGTTACACCCTACGGAAAAGGGGCATCCGGCCCCATAAAAGGCAGTTGGAATGTGTGTTGTCTTCCAGGGAATGACATGACAGGAGTACTTAGGTAGACTTTTCATTCTTGGAAGGTGTTCAAGAGATTGGAAAAAGGATATCAGTCAATCTGAACTGTGAGGCAGTACACCAATGTTGGTCTGTGGGGCTCTCCAGATGTCACTAATAGAAAACATAACACTTGTAGCTTCAGTCTGACAAGAACAATGATTGTCCAGGCGTGCTTTTGAATTGGTACATTCATAACTGCCCAAGATCACTCAGCTGACTAGTAAAATCTGGTCTATGTGGACAGGTGGTCCCTACAGACACTCACAATGCTTGTGTCAATGGGAAAAATTATCTAACATTAGGGGATCACCAAAAAGTGGCCAAGTGGTCCTTATGTACAGGTGGTCACTTGTATGTATCCGTATCTATATAGCCTGCATAACCGCCCCTCTACGTAACACAACAGCTTCGCAGGCACGCGGTGCGATGGCAGCTAGCTACATTACACTGAACGACTTGTTACACCTAACCTTTGAACGTATAACTCTAATTCTAAACATCTATCTAGTGATGATGCCCTACTGTACTTGGTGGCAGCGAGTTCCACTCTATGATAGTTCTAGGAAAAAACGAGTTTTTGAACACCTCAATGCTTGGTTGATAACTCTGGTACTTGAAGGCATGTTACTAGGTTTAACTGTACAGTACAATGATTTTTTTAGGCACCTTGTAATAGATTAATTTGTAGAAGAATGTTACTTAAACAATCTTGAGAAACATGTCGAACTTTCGGAGAAATATATAAGTTTGACCAAAGCTTTCAGCAGCAATGTTTCTTTTTCCGATGTTTTGACAGTGCACCATATATTTTCTTTACCCATGGGTGGTCTGCCTTGCCGTAGTGCGCTATTTTTCTCATATTTCTGGGACGTAAGAACCTGTCAGCCAGAGGATTACATTAGTTTATATTCAGCTCCAGTCCTGTTTGGTCAAGTATTAGTCAGAGGCTGGATACAATCTCTCTTTTCAATCCTCCAGATCTTCCACCAGTTAGGAAGAATGTCTCAAAGACTCAGACCTGATGCTATCATAATTATATTTTGTTAATTTAATCATCCATAGCATATGTTTATTTCTGTCTGCTTAGATTGTGTGCTTTCTTTTTCAGAATATTACATGTATATGATTATTCTAGTGCAGTGCATCTACATAACAATACAAATACATGTACGTGTCACTGTATAATTCTTAAATTGCTAGGTCATCCCCCATGCATACCCTCATAAAATGCCATCTGTCTAAATTGCTAGGTCACCCCCCATGTAGACCCACATACATTTTCATTCCTTGAAATGAAAACAGACAAGCATGTTACTTTCCTGGTTTGACCTGCCATGACCTAGCGACCCCGTGAAGCCTGCCCCATGGCTAGCTGATACTCGTGTTTGGCACTTGACCTTGTTGTTTGACCATGAAGATGTAGTCTCAGTAAGTGTAAAGTCCATGTAAATTTTGTTAGCTGTCCACCAAAAGAAAAAGACTCACAGCTGTTTGGAAAGTACAAAGTTCTCTCCAGTCTTATTTTCTGTCCACCTTGATTCAACCTTTAAATTTAAACTTGATTCTTATACTTCGGTCATTATAAAGTTGAGTTCTCAAATGAGTCCAGTAGTTCCAATGCCCTTATATCAAACTGTATTGCAAATTCTTGCCCGAACGCTAAATGCAAGGGAATATACAGTAACTGTTACTATGTTACAGTTTCTCTTTAGGTAAGAAAAACTAAGATGGTGTCGAATTAAAACAAACTTCTTAATATAAGTCCCACCTGCAACTGCATGCCAATGGTCAAGCTACCATACAGCAACCAAAATTGGATTTGTGTGACCCTTGATTTCATCAAATTTCATAAATTAAAGTATCACTTTTAAGTTTAACATATCTAGAGTTGTAAAAATACTTGTACATGTACCTATCTGGAATTCAAATAGCACCCTAAGTTGACTTTAAGTTAATATTCTATGTTAACAATGTCAAACAGCATGTCTGGTATTCGCCCCTTGGTCCTAGCTCCCTACTCAGCAACTAAAGTGGTCAAAACACACCATCACTCAGCTTTTAACTCCTCACATCTTACCAACAAATATTTTGCCTGGACAAAAATGGTGCATAATTGGAGAGCTGAATTGTTTGAAAGTTGACATGAGGTACATTATGTGTGTCCACATTGGGCACTAACTCCCAATTTAGCGCCGTCAGTGATTCTTACCATCTGGAGTTCTTGAAGGCATCTCCAAACGTTTAGGGGTTCCAAATCAACTCTACAATTTACAGTAGTACTAAGTCATGACTATAGAAAGGAAAGAAACTTTTTTCCTTCCTTTTTTTTGCCATAGAAAATGAATGTCTGGCATTTCAGCCAGCTTTCATTATTGCAAACATATGTTCCAGAAGGTTTATATATTTATCGTACATATAAAATGTAATGAAGTTAAGGAAATCCCGTTTGCAGTCTGTAAAACCAAGGGGGGTCAATTTAAGCATGCTGCCAATTCACAACTGATGACTCTCTGCCAGTCTGTTTTGTATATACTATAGTACTATTATTAGGCCCAATTTACACTAGAAACACTAGAACCTATATAAACAGAAATGTTGATGTGGTCGCAGTATCAAACTTGTAAGGCCAACCTGTTGGGGTTGTGAGTTTGCAAAAAAATCTAGATCGCAGCTGAGGTCACAGAATTAATTCCGTCAATTGAGAATATTCTGTGAGTATTAAACATTTAAGTGATAAGATGGCCATGAACAGGGAAATTTCTGTCAGAGCTACTATTGTGATAGTTTACCATACTCACTCACTCACTCACTCACTATCCAGTTTAGCGTCTGTTGTTCCCCGTCTCCCGAGGGTTAAACATGCTTGCACACTGATGCTGAGGCTTGATGGCAGCCCGCTATTTGCCTCTATCCTGTGGGTTAATGTTATCAACGATAATGAAAAAATAATGAGGTTACGGACAGGTGACAATACATTGTGTATATAATGGAGGGATTATATACACCGTAGTGTAGAGTCTGTACCATGGTTGTTATGATAATGATGCTATTTTATAGACTAGTTGTAGAGTCACACCCATAATTAGCATCCCCTGTACTCTACTGTGAGTAGTGTGCATGCCAGTAGCTTGTACTATCTGTTTGAACTCTTGTTGTTTTGTGACATCATCATCACTTGAGGCAATTTAGCATCAGATGCTTTTTCAAGGTTAAGCTTTTAGTCCAATGTGCTTCACTACAGCTGGTGTCTAGAGCCAACCACACCGGTACCGGGTCACTCTACAGATCTACTCTTTGTTCTAGATAAGTGTGTTGGGTTCTTTTAACTGAGTCATATTGTAGTAATGAAATAAGATCTTTGAACATCATCAGATCAAAGTTGTATGATTACATGTTTGTCTGTCAGCTGTTTCTTGACAAACGAGTGTTTGTTATGGGCAGGGCGTTCCGGATGATGTTGTCTTGGCCATCAAAACGGCCGTCAGTGCCTTACCCTGAGGCTGTTCTACTTCAGTAGCCCTGTACCAAAGAGCCAGTCAGGATAGCTTGTCAGGTTACTGTATTCCCCCTGCCCTGTTGTTTGAAGATAGGGTGAAGAATGTACAGACTAGGCATTTGGGTTTCCTGAGGGTTTCAGGAGTAGACATCAGACAGTTGTTTTTTTCCTAGAATGTCACAGATGGCCAGAGGTGCACAACATGCCATGGGCAGGGCTCGAAATACTGGGTGTATATGCACCTTAGTGCAGGTAAAATTGGAGCTGTGCTGAGGTATTTCTGGTGTCTGTAGGCAGAAAATAGTGCTTCAGCGGGCTAAGACTTCAAATTTTTTTTAGGGGAGCATGCCCCCTTATGGATTGCACATGATGTTACATCAGACAAAATTGAGATGACGGAAAAAAATTTTAGGCTGGCCAGAACTCTGTCAGGAACAGAGCCATCCATACCTTTTGTTTATTTGTTTATTTATTTGTTTGTTTGTTTGTTGTTAATGTGTTACGACATGTTTCAGAAATCTTCACCCTCGGCAGAAGGATGTCGAGTGTGAAGGACCTGTACTCCATCCTGCGTATTGATACAGGAAGGTCAAGCCATCCATACCTGTTGTTTGTTTGTTTGTTTATTTATTTGTTTCATGTGTGTGTTTCAGAAATCTTCACCCTCGGCAGAAGGATGTCGGGTGTGAAGGACCTGTACTCCTTCCTGGAGGAGGCAGAGCTGCTGCAGTACTACAGCGCCTTCACCGACACCCTGAAGGTCGGAAACCTCTCCCAGCTCAAGTACGTGGAGGACGACGACCTCGCCGCCATCGGACTCACCAAACCCGAGATGAGGCGCTTCAAGAAGTTCTACGACAAGGAGTGTCCCAAGGGATTCACCGGCAAGCTTAGGAAGGTTGGTGGAACGGTTCAAACCAGTACTGGGAAATAAGTCTGAAGTACAAGCATTATGTATACTGATCACATGACAATGAAGAGGATCTGCATGGGCCATGCAGATATTGGGGGGTCCTGGAAAAGCTTAACGGTAAATTTGACTAACTACACTTAATGGTAAATGATGGACTATGCAATACGATGAATTTTTCAACAACGTGCAACGACAAATTCAGGATAACGAATTCCACCTGGAACTAAAGTGACCAATTACGCTTTACGAAGAATTTTGATATGTATTAAAATGGCTCGCTATGCCTGATGGAAAAAGGCATACAGACCCTCAATGAAAAGTATTAATAAAAATTTCCAGTCACCAGGCTTTTCAATGAAAAAAAAAAAGAATTACATATATTTGATGTCTTGTTTATTGTCATAAGGCCTAGGAAAAATATAATTTGCAATGTTCCCGGTTTCCTGACCGACCCTAGCAAAAACCTGCCGACCCTAGCCTGCTTTTTTTTCGGTCGACTGCTGACAAGTCTATTAAATTTTTTATCTGATATCTGAATTTCAAACCCTTTGATATATTATTTCAAGGATGTTCAGAAGCAAATTTTCATTGAGTAAAATTGGGTGAAATATTAGTCCCTTCCCCACAAGCAAATGGAGGGACGGGTCCTGGAGACAGCCCTGGTCCTGAGGCAATTCAGTTTTACATTCAGTGAAGAAGAAACTTCAAGAGAAGAATCAGAAATGTCCAAAGGGCAATATGGGAGCCAATAGGCCAGCACTGATTGGTCCCACTCCATTTGGATGTTAATCAAATTATGCAAGGAACCAATCAGATTACATCCCACTCACACACACAATTACATCCCAAACCAGCAGGAAATAAGGCTATTTATGTAATTATGAACTATAAACACAAATTGGTGTGCCATTACAGATGTTTCTCCATCTGGTAAGGCCGCGCTAATTTGATCAATTGGTTCTCGGATTTTTCTGCTTGGGCCTTCAGTCTGAACCAACTCCAAAATGCTCATATTTTGGCCCTAACAGTTGAAGAAAGTTCCTGCCTTTAGAGTTGTTACAGTTTTTCCATTAAAAAAAATGTATGTCTTTAGTCAGTTAGAGTTGTTGAAAAACTGTATGACTAAAAGTTCAAAATTCATTGTTTGAATTACAAACCGGCCTGATATGTTGACTTCATGGCTCTTATTGTAGGAAGACCCCCTGTCCCAAAGACCCCCTATAGTGACCAGTAATGGATTGTCCCTGCCTGTTAATGGTCCCTCCCTGGGGAGGGTCGGGTCCCTAATCACAATTACTGTAATGTCCAACTTTTATTTCTGACTTTTCAGGCAAAGCAAGAAGACCGAGTTATCTATTTTGGGTATTTGGAGTCGTTCCAACAGCTACACCAAATTTAAAACTGATGCTAGTCAGGATCATGGTGAAAACAAAGATAAGAAGTTCCAAGTTGAAGGTCATCTCCTAGGGACACACCAAAGAAATATACAACAGTACCCAGGTGGCGAAACTGCCTGCACAGCAGCGTCACACGAAATGTAAATATTTCTAGAGCCCAGGGAAGAAAAATAAATGAATTCAGACATTTTGGCAATTTGGAGGAAAGTTTCTGCAATCTTTTGTGACAGGTTGAATTTTTTGAAAGCAGTGTCTCTTTGGATGGTTTTCAACAGGGACAAGCTGTAGGTTTTGACTGTAGCATTTGCCTCTTTGAGGCTTAAGGGGACATTATGTAACATTTTTGCACAAAAAATTGAGATATTTTAATTGAAAAAATCTTCTTATTGTAATTTGCTTCCACTTTTCAATGTTTGTGCAATTATCTCACATTTATGAGAAATATGGTTGCCGCTAAAACAGCCTGAAAGGAGACGCACTCAGTTTGTGGTGCCACCACAAATTACCAGTATGTAAACAAACATGGCTGACAGCTCCAACTTTGAAACAGACTCATAAGGTGTCATATTTTTGCACACAGGTATTAGAAGATGAATTTTATCATTTTGCCCAAACTGTAGACATACTAGAATAGTTTTTCCCCATGTTGACCTGGTTCAAAGTTCTCATGTCTGTAAAGCTAGTTAAACCTCCAGCCTGCGGACATGTGTGAAAGTTGTTGTAGTTGACTTCTCATGGTGTGGTCCTGAGGACATTACCTCTCCCAAGGTCAACATCAATCCAACATGTCTTACTTCAAGGTTACAAAAACTTGCCTCGCTGTCCCAGTATTGGGGTTGATTTGAGTGTCATAAATTAACATTGTAATTTAGATATTGAGGATTCGGCTGTTTGTGGTCCCAATTTGTCGCGGTCGCGTTAGACTTGAGCAAGTCCCTTGAGCTTACGTCCATGGGGGAAAGCTCAAGCTAGGGCTCCAGACTAACTTTTTGCTCCCAACCCAAAAAATTGTGTGCACCAGCAAAAATCTAGGCACACCACTATGAAGGTAGATCATTGTATCAAAAGTTAATTTGCATGGCATTGCACGAATATAGTCTAGAGGGCAGGACAACATTAGTCCATGACGTGCAGTGATGTGTGGCAGACCTCAGGCTTCAAAAGGATCAGGTGTACTTAATGTCAAGGTCAGCGAGATTACAGAACATGGTAGGAAAATAAACAGGATGGATATTGGTTCATGTGATTCAGTGTAGGAGGAGTATTAATGACAGGACTACCAGGTTATCAACTCCCACACACTGTGGAGGGTCTGCTGTAAATCTCAGACGGAAATTTGTAGTTCTGTTTGTAGAAGTTGTGCACTGAAGGTTACAATGCCCTGACTGTAGAATGTTTTATTTTCGCTGTGACCTCTCCACACCTCGTATTGCAGTTGAGTGTTGTGGTATTCCTCGTATTGTCTTGTGGTCTCTGGTACATGCACTCGCATTGTGGATGGAATAAAGCAGAAACCGGGGTCAAAAGTACTAGTAGCTTTTTGTTCAGAACTTTCTGCTGTTCTACGAGTTTGAAACGGACAACCCTTGATTTTCGTTGTTTAGTACATGTACATGTATGTATTGAGTATGCCTTTTGGAATGTTCAGTCAGTAGAAGTAGCTTAAACTTAAAGCCCTGATTAAAGTGATCAATCCAGTCTCTTCAAACAACCCCCCCCCCCCCCAACATCTAGGTGTAACTGGTATAAACCAGTCCTTATGTTTATACATACAGTACTTAAGTAGCTCCCCAGAAAGCCGTCTCCCCCTTCTATAGCTACTTAACCCCTTGTTTACATGTTGACTAAACAGTCCATGTTGGCAGTCATTAGTCAAATGTTAAGCCTGGCACCTTTTAGTATTAAATATTGACCAAACCCTCCCAAGTAATGTTTCACCAGACTGTAAATTTGGAAATGTTTGCTTTGAGTTTATTTTTGTCTGCACAGTTTTGTGCAGCCTCTCTACCACAAAATTTCTTTTTTTTTTCCAACAGACAATAAACCGGATAGTGAGTGAGTGAGAGGCTAGGGGGGTTGAACCCCCTTTAACATACGCACCCCTACTTTGGCTAGAGTACCTGCTAGCAACTTAAAAAGTTTTTAAAATACAGGGAAAATATGGTATACTACTACCAAATCATAACACCTGCAAACTTGAAACACCTTAATCATCAACAAAATCGAGTATCCGCAACAAGAAATGAATTTACAACACTACGCCAAGTACTAGTACTTTCATATCATGTACAGGCATTCCGCAAAATCTCTGGATGTACAATGTGCTGGAGATTGAACTAAGGTAAACATGTTGAGAAATGTGGGGATATACTAGCCACATGGCCTACTGTGTGTCAAGATAACGGGAGGAAAGAATGTACTATTGATGGGGATGGTCAGGTAAAACCCCAAATTTAGGAAGTGTTTATGTCAGTTGGTCACAACCTCAAGCTTAAGCTGCCACTTGGTCAGGAGCCTGTATCACTGTTGATTGACAGAGAGGATACTATGTAGGGAACTGCTGTTCTTAGAAGTAAGAAGTAAATGTTACTACAGAAGTACATGTATTGTAATAGTTTTGGGTGGGTTTGTGAGTTTGTATGAATGCCTGTCCAGACTGTAATGTTTCTATCCAATATGTAAATTCTAGAAAATAATCTATTTGTCCTGTTAACAGTTGATAAAAGTAACCTACCTTTTTGCCTCATGATCATGAAGGAGGTGAATGACCTCCAGCGGAGTATTGTAAGCAGTTGCACTTTATGTGTTTACAGCTCTACGTGTATCTCATAATCTGCTACAAGGAGGGTATCAAACACCTTAGCCACACCGCAAACACCATAATACTTCACGGAGGATTGTATCCTGCCGAGTCATGTGAAATTTTCATGTGATGACCATGCTCTAGACTACTTTCATGGCAAATATTCTAATGCAATGATGCTTTGGCACTTAAATGCAATGGTGCTTTGTGCAACAAGTTTCTTGTTTGATCAATAGAAATTTTGATTGATTGATTGATTGATTGATTAATTGATTGATTGAATTAAATGTATTTTTGTGATTTTTTTCCTACAGAGTATTCTGAGAACCCATTCCAAGAGAGAAGTGTCCCACAAAAATAAGGTCCCGACTTCTCCTAAGGCGGACAGCACAGCTAAACCAGGGAAGTACATCATCCCTGCCGAGGCCATCAGTATACAGAAGGAGATCGGTACGGGGGAGTTCGGGGTGGTACAGCAGGGGATATGGACCAATGAAGCTGGGGAAAGGGTAAGGACTGCCTTCTTGTGTCTGACTAGCACGTTGGCAGAACGTATGTACCTGTGCGAAACCCAAAACGTATTGTGGCATACATAGCACTTCGGCAGAATGTCTCATTTAAGGTCGTATTCACGTATTTAAGAATGACATCCCGTCTACAGATTTCAGATGTGTCGGAAAAGATATTGTCTGCAACAGACAAAATTCTGATGCAACATTGACAAAACATCCAACGAAAACCAGAAAAAATCCTGGTTTCGCGCAGGTGCAGTACGTTAAGCCGTGGTCTACTGTTCATTGTGCTTGTCGAAAAGAGCTAGGGGAATTTCCCCGGTACAATGAACCTCTAAATTACTGTACATAGCGTCAGTCTTCTCTGTCACGACCAGTGGAAGAGTAGCTCTTCAGTGAACTAAACTGGTTCGAGATCACTTTCACTTTCACAGTATAACTTCCATGTTGTTCCTCCAGGTTCAAGTTGCGCTGAAGTGCCTGAGTAAGGAACAGATCCAGGCGGGCCAGTCAGACTTCCTGAAGGAGGCGTCCATCATGCACAGTCTGGACCACGAGTACCTGGTCAGGCTGTATGGGGTGGTGCTCGACTATGACAACTCCTTCATGTTGGTGGGTATTCACACACACTCTCACTATCCGTTTAACGTCTCATGTTCCTCGTTGCTCGAGGGTTGGACGTAGAATGTCGCCCTGGCCTGATTGCTGCTCTCCAGCTGATTCTGTCCTGTGGGTCGGCCTTTTGAAGGTTCAGTTTGCAGATGTCTTCCTTAACGGTGTCCACCCATTGCAATTGAGAACTTGGCAGCTGTGAGCCACTGATTGCCCACTGATTGAGCCATTGTACAATCAGTGGGTATTGCTCACTACAGCATATTATAAAAAAAAAAAAAATCTCTTCTTTAGGCGGCCAGGCAAACATTTTGGGTTCTGGCCCTCAACAGACATAGACATGATCTTTCTTGGCCAGTTCTCTGTGTTCATTCTCTCCAGGTGACCATACCATCGCAGCCTGTTGTAGCGCATGACCTCATTAAACTTACAAATCAAATCAAATCAAACTTTATTCAATCAACTTGTCTGAGTCTTTAGCTCGACTGAATTGTGCTGATTTTACATTTTGTCAATTAAAAACAATTCTGTCCATTAACAACATTCCGTCAGTTAACGTCAAGTTAGAGCGCTCTGTACTAGGAGACGCTGAAAACGTATAAAAGGAGGAGATCTGTCATTCTTCAGAAAGACGAATATAAGTCGAAACTGGGTAAATTCCATCTCAGCACTGTTATTGTCTCAAAGCTACGAATGAAGTTTGCTTATTTTGCATACTAACAGGTAAACTGTAGTTAGGGGCAATGTTCTAACCAGCGTCCATCTTGTCGTCATTTGACGGAATTTTGCCGCTCATAACGGACAAAAAGTTTGCCCAATTCGTCATTTTTTACGGACAAAAATTGGCATGTAAAGATACATGTATGGAAAGAGATTTCGTTAAACTAAGCTTAGTGTACCAGCAACATTTGCCCCGCAAAATGCAGGAAATAGCATTTCAAAGGGTCAAGATTTCACAATTTTTCCTGGCGGAGCATGCCCCGTGACAATTTCTATGATTTTCACTATGTATAATATAATATTTTTATAAAGTTTAACAATGCCACTAACCTAATGTGTAGAAAAGGTAGGTTTTCTCAAACAACTTTATTGTTGCCTTAAAGTTTATGGTGTCCCCCTGTGGTCCACAGGTAACAGAACTGGCTCCTCTGAGGTCACTCCTGGAGTGTTTGAAGGAACCCTCCCTCAGACCAAACTTCCCTGTCGTCTCACTGTGTGAGTTTGCACTACAAGTGGCCAAGGGCATGAAGTACCTGGAGGACAACAGGCTTATACACAGGGACCTGGCTGCAAGGAATATACTGGTCTTCAGTAGAGACAAGGTTAGATCACTAAAAATACAGTGGAGACAGGCTAGGGTTAGGTCACTAAAAGTGTAGTAGAGACAAGTAGAGTGGACATTTTTTTTTAAATTGAATATTGGAAAAGGAGGTAATTATAAAAAAGTACATATTGTGTGCGGAAGTAATTTTAGACGGATCCATTACATAACATAGAGCACACTGAAAGAGTTACATGTATAACATAACATATATAGAGGTCCCTGGAAGAGTCGATTCTTTTTCAATCTCTGGTACGGGGGATGTGGTGAAGCTATTTTCTACATTTGCTCCCGAGCAAATGTCTGCCTTTTTAGTTGATTGTTATTTTGTAAGTAATTAGCAGGTACCTTAAATCCTGCCAGGAGATTAACTTCTTCCTTCTTTCCAATGTAGGTAAAGATCAGTGACTTCGGCTTGTCCAGAGCCCTGGGAGTAGGGAAGGACTATTACCAAACAAACTTCAATGTCAATCTCAAGTTGCCTTTAGCATGGTGAGACAATTTCTCTTATTGTGTTTAATATAATCATTAATTGTAATTTTCCTTTGTGACATTTCTGCATTCTGTCTTGTTTCTACAGTCAAATTTGCCCAAGTGACCATCTCGTACTAAAGTCGGCCATCTAGCCATAACGACCTCTTTTTCTTGGTCCCAATTTTGTTCCCCATAGACGTAAGCATTAAGGGTCTTGCCTAAGCCGACCACTTGTCCAACGCGACTGGCACTATTTAGGACCACACATGGCCCAATCTCTGCCTATGACGACCGGGTCATTTTCAAGAGTGTGACAGAAAATGTTTTGAATGAAAACTAAGCAAAAAATCTTGATGGAATTGGCCAGTTTGCCATTGATTTCGACAGCATGACAGCTGCGTCACTCTGGGTTAATGGGACAGTCTATTGTAAAATGGGTGTAAATTTTGCTGCAGTTTTCTTGTACTCTGTCCTATCTTGTCAGCATAATTTTTGTATAAGAGGACCACTTGTCTAAGAAGACCACTTTTCCTCGGTCCCCTGGGTGGTTGTCTTAGACAAGTTTGACTGTATTTATGGAGTAATGGGAATTTTGCTGTGTTTTGTTGTATTGTAGGTGTGCCCCTGAGTCTATAAACTATCTAAAGTTCACGTCAGCCAGTGACGTGTGGGGTTTTGGTGTGACCCTGTGGGAGATGTTCTGTTATGGGTTCCAGCCGTGGGCAGCACTGACTGGTGCACAGGTGAGACACATTTACAGCTACAGTTTGATTCTCACATTCATTTATGTCATACCTGGCCATGATGACTTTTGATACAGGTGTTCCGGCCCATGTGATAACTAGTCGTATTACATGTACACAGGTTTTCTAACGATTGTCACACAGGCTTTAAAAAATTCCATAGAATAACTTGAACGCGTTTCACATTGTGTGCCGCATTTCACGTTGCGTACCTTTAGTCAAGGTTCTGTTAAGGATTGAAACCCAGAACCTTTAGATCCTATTGTATATTATAAGTCAACAACCCTAACCACAACCTGATAGTTTGTACTGACAAAAGTTTGGAAAAATACAACCCAGTTCGAAGAATGTTGGTTCTCAGTCCATTCTGCTTAGTAACAATGGACAGGTGATTTCTACATTGTCACTCAGGTCAAACAGTTTGGAATTCCATTGCAGTAGCCACACTGTAGGAACCCTCCCCTAGGTCCTCCTACATACCAACCTGCTGTGGTATGTGTTGGAGTTATTCCTCATTAGGCCACACCAATTTCATCAATTGGTTCTCGGATTCACTTGCTTCATTTTTTAAAAATCTGATTTGTAGAAAAAGATAAAATATACATAATAGGTTCTTAATAAACTCTAAATACTCATATTTTGGCCCCAACAGTTGAAGAAAGTCCTTTTTTTCCTAGTTGTTACAGTTTTTCCATCTACAGTAACAATGCAGTTAAATTGAATTACAAACCGGCCTGGTATGTTGACTTCATGGCTGAGCGCAGCATTTGAGGCTATACATGTAATAGGATGCCTAGGCCTTTTTTTTTCGCCCCTTCGCTTCATATTTTATCTAAAAAAAAAAATTCCGAGAACCAACAAATTAAATTACTGAAGAACAAGTTAGAGTTATTGTGATGCAGAATCTGGGCTGAGACTGACCCCAAGTGTTCATCACTACAGGAAGCCAGTCTGGAAGTTCAAGGCTAAAGAAATCTCACCCTAACTAACATTGATCATGTCTTGTTCCCTGGAAATAACTGAAATTCTACTCTCCCGTGGAGGAATAAGGTTGTTTCTCACAATGGGAACCATCCGTGACTGTGATATCAGTTCCAGTAACACTTCCTGAAGTTAGGTCAACTTTCATAATTCTGTCAGGTACCCTCAGGATGCCACATTAACCAGAAAACGGCCTTTTCAAGAATGTCTTGAGCAAAAGTGTGCATACCGTCAGGATTATGATGCTGCATTTATACATAAGTAGTAGACCTTTATTCCTTTATGTAAAGTATACCTGGCAGAATCATGACGTTATATTTCAAGTCGTAAAAACTATGATTTGTATCAAGAACTCATGAAACTAATAATGCTTGTGAATCAAAAGTTGTTAACATCGTATAATTTGTTTTTAACAATGAATGAATGAACAATGTGAAAATTTTGCCCTTCCTTTTTAGAAACTGTGAAGTATTTTAACTTTAAACTATGAGGAACAGTTCATTATAAAGCGTACTGAAAGTAGGAAATACCATATCCCCCATGCTAGGCACATTTTTAGTACGATCACTTTTAAATGGTATTGTGTTTCTAGGTGAAGAAGTCAGTTGGGAATAGAGCGGAAATATACCATGGGCCTCAATCTATTAGATTTCGTCTGGTCTCTGACAGTTTCAGTAACGAGAACAAAGAGTTATGCAAAAAATGTGTTAAAGTGAACCCAAAGAATGGTACTATTGAAGAATGTTACTCAAATGAGAATTTGCTGACTTTTTTTTAAAGTCTAGAATTAATTAATTTCTCTAGGTACATGTATACGTAGACACATATTTGTTCAAGTTGTGCTGCAGTACCAAGGTCAGCCACCAGGAGGCCCAAATTTGACCTTGACATTTTCCTTTCCAAGACCTACCCACATACCAAATATCACAATCCATAAAGGCTTCTTAAGATGTGCTGACCACAAATCTGCAGAAACACAGACACACATACCAAAAACAATACCTCCATTTTTTATGGAGGTAATATATAACTACAAGAGGTTGTTAGGACACATGTTTGCTTCAGTGTTGATCTGTTTTCCAATTACAGAAAAATTTACCCAGTTTCCTGCAGGCCCCTGGCTTGTTAGTGAGTCTGTTTTCAGTAACTCGACCCGCCCAGAGACTGGCCTGGTCAGAATGTAGTGGACAGAAGTCAGGCAGACACAGTCCAAATGTGCACTCTCCACTGGATAATTGGAAAGCCTGAAGTAGCCATGGTTTTAGATTTCCAACTGGCTGATTGTTCATAACAGAAATGCAGAACAACAATTATCTATGAACCTGCTTGAGTATTAAATTGGAGAGGCCTTGAGTTTCAAGACCATTTTTTCAATGAACTTCACAGTGTCCTTTCTTGTCTGTGAGCTTTAGGTTACCTGGGGTTCTGTAAACATTAATTTTCACATACGAATTTCAGGTATGAGATTGAGGGCATTCTTGGGGCAGTTGTGTATGTGATGATTTGGACACAGCAAGTACTTTTAATGGATCATATTTTTTATGGATGTATATATGCAATGGTATACCTTAGACTGTCAACACTTGCCATCAAACACAAGCAATTGTGCCTCAAATTTCCTGGATCCCTGATGGTCTCTGAACTTATAGACATTTACGACATATTTGCCTATTTTTGGCGGAGGTCAACAAAATTTTTTTTTTTTCAAAATCAGACGAAAACTAATGTGCGTGCTTATGTCATCCACAAAAATTACTTGCTGTGGCCTTGTGTAACATTCAGCTGTCTTCAGAAAAGGTTGTTGTAGATCCTGGTAGATCCATGTTCATTCCTTCAGCATAGCCGCACTGAAAATCGTACAACAAAAATTTTGTATGTGAGAGCAAGACAAGAATGTATTCTGCCATTAACATGTACTGTTGTTGTTGTGTAGATCCTGGAAGCCATTGATGCGCCCAACTGCCAGCGTCTGGAGAAGCCCGACTACTGCCCAGAGAAGTACTACGAGCTCATGAGACAGTGTTGGGAACACGAACCTGCCAAGAGGCCCAAGTTCTCTGACATCGTAGACATGCTGCCAACGGTAACATTAACATTGCTCTTTAATTACCTTCAGCAACAAGGTTATGTTTTCGGTAGCGTTTGTTTGTTTGGATGTTTGGATGTGGTTAGCACGACAACTCCAGAAGCTATGGATGGATTGTCATGAAACTTCAAGTTGGTAGGTGGGTATGTCTTGATGAAGCCTCGAAATGATTTGATTTTGGACCCCCTAGCAGCTTGTTATGTTACTGCAGTGGAACTTCTGGTTTTGATATCTTGTGTTCTGGACATGCTAGGGTCAGGAATTTTTTTAGTTGAGTTCTCGACCCATACCTGTAGTAATCTTTGGATAGTCATTGTTATTTAACAATAAAAAGTCACTGTGTTTTTAAATCGACTGTGGAGAGGCACAGAAGAATGAACCCCATCTTTTCTTGCTTTCCTATGGTCATAGTATCCAGTATTAGATCATACTGCTGCGGGGTCCCCAACACAGGTGGGCAGCAGTCAGCTGGTTTTCCCACCACGTTTCCAGGCAGCTCTGTTTAGCGGGTCAACACTGGTTACACCCAGAAGTTTGTAACAGCCAACTACAGAAGCCCTTCAGGACCAAGTTCCTGTAGGTGACATAGCTGATGGATGATATGGTGTCTGGTGACCTGTAATGAGGAATGCTACTGCATATTTCCTTAACAACACATGATGCACCTGTTCCAGTTTTTGTCCCAAAGGAGGATACTGTAGATATCAGTGCCCCCTGGTGGTTTGTGTCAGCATTGTACCTGCCTGGGCATGGTTTTGCTGAGGCAAGGCTGTCTGGCTTTTGGGTTTGGTTTTAGAGAGGGGCAATCATTCTGGTATTCAGTGTTATGACCTTTGCCAAGAAGAAGAAGGTTATGTTTTTGGTAGTGTTTGGCAAAGGTATGAGGTCGTGGAACTCTAGTTCATAGTATTACTATAGGCATGTGAAGGTTTCCATTTTTTTTTATTTTTCGATTTCTAAATCCCAGCCATTGTTATTGTTATTGATTGTTCATGTTAAAATAATTACATCAATGATTAACTTTTTTGAAACATAAATGCTGCCTGTCTGCTGTGCAGCAACAATTAACTACATGTATAACATCAGGTACATGAAACAGTATTACTGGTCCTACTGTAACCTCCATCTTTTGTTATGTTGATTGACACACCTGTTAGCAGGTAATTAGATTATCACAATAGCTGCTAATCAGGTTATCACAATGACCTGTTGTTGTCCCAGCCTTGTTTACTTGTCTGTGTCTGTTAGTTTATTGCATTGTTCCAGTAACAATAACTGAGCTAGTTCTCACATACTGCCCTGTCTTGAAAATGTTATGTTTTCAATTTTGAAAGTGTGAAACGTCAGAAATTTGTGAACATGTGCATTTTCCCTCATAGAGTGATAACACTACCTGGTAGTGTCATCTGCTGATTATAATAACACCCAGTTCTACTGGTACATGACATTGTGAGGGTTAAAGTTTGTGCTGTGTTTATAAACTAATTTCACTGTTATGAAGCAAGTTCAAACTGTAATTTCCAACACAAGAAAGTAGACTCACCCAAATTTTTCGACTGTAGTGTATACAACTCTAGTCTTTGTCAAGGAATGAGCAATCCACCGCTTCTGTGACGTCACATTTGTTCTCTCATTCCTTGACAAAGACTGGAGTTGTATACAGTCGAAGAATTTGGGTGAGCCCAATTTCTTCTGTTGGAAATTACAGTTTAAAGTTGAGGGCCTCTTGCGGATAGTGCTAGTGGCCAATTGCAGTTACATGTATGAATGCCATAAATATCACTACCGGTATATCCGTTACTTGGTTAGATTTAGGGGACATTTTTTCCATTGTCAGAAGAAGAGGTGTACTTGCAATAGAAGGCAAAATATCTCTGGAAAAAACATTTTTCAAATTTGATTATGCTGCCATAGAAGGTGCTTATTATATCATAATTTCCATTGGCACAGCAAAACTGGTGTATGAGACCAGCACCAGTGGAGTGTGGTTCCTGCCCTACTCTGTACACACATACATGTACATAGCCAAAGGCAAGGTCATGTTTGAGGCAGGTCTTAGTAGCCCCATAGCTGTCATTCCTTTATACTAATGTCATGTTTCTCAGAAACACAGCACTAGTATTCATTTATGTTCACCAGGTATTATAGGAATTTGTTAAAAAAATATTTTGCCATTTCCCATATTACCGTAATTTGTATGCACAACTGAAATTTGGATGTTTACAGAATTTGTATAAATACTCAGTAATGCAGTTACAAGGAGATAGAGGTTTGAGCAATTTGATATACATGTAGAGTAAGCAGCAATTCCATTTGGGAATGAAACCCTGGATCTTATTCTTGCCATTAGGCTAGCAGGCTACAGGATTAAATGTTGAACATCAAAGGTACAGGAAATTCAGTAATGCCCCATATTTTGTCTGCCTAATGCCATGCCAATTCAAAACAAGCAACCGTTTTCCGTCAGCGACATCTCATTTTTGCCTCACAGATATCAGTATGCTATGGGATAGAATTGATTCAATTTACTACATAAAGAATGACCAAAAAATTGACTCTGAAAATCCAGTTTTGCCACCCAGAAATTGCATTGGATGCCTTTAAATCTAACAGCCAACAAATTGAATTATTTTGGCCTAAGGAATGATGTCAGAGTCCCTTGTTCAAATGATCCAGCCTGTAGGATACTTTTCACTAGCCAGGGATTCCTGTAGGTAGTGCCAGAAAGTTGGACAACTTTCATGTTTCCCTATTAGTCCTGCCCATATATGGTAGTGTGTTATCAGAGGGATGACTCAGTGGGCTGATAGGAAGGTAGTACATTGTACATGTAGGTACAGGTTTCACTCTGTACTGTGGGGACCATGCAGTGTTGTTTTTTTCACTCTCACATTCAATTTGTCGTCTGCAGATGATATGAATAGCTAAATAGCTACAAGGTAAAGTGTCATAGCTAAAAAAAACATATCATATTAACATTGAAGATGTCAATGTTTATGTTGAGCTCTAAAGAAGTGCCCTTTTCAGTGACATTTAAAACATCCTTACAGAAGTCAACACCTTGTGCCAAAGAGATATTGATTAGTGTTGACCCTCCCCCCTCCTGAACAGTAGTGGTTGGTCCCTTGGTTAATGATTCTGCCCATGTCTACGTGTACAGTTATGACTAGAGCTTAGCTATATTTCCTTTGCTCCTGTCATGGGAAGTTGTGGTGACAAACGGTACTACTACAGGAAATGTAAACTAGTCCTCCAGATTTGAAACAAGTGAGTAATGAACAAAGTTGATATTGTAACTTTTGTATCTTGAAATCAATTTTTTTCATACACTTAAATATTATGTAGCGAAATGACACTTAGTAAATGGGAAATCAGTTATTAGAAGATATTATCATGTTTGAATTGTCCCTGTTGTATTACGGAAAGTTATAAGTCATACTGTTGTTTACCGTTCCCTGTGTGGTGCTTTGTATGTTACATCCTTGCCACCATGTCAAACATCCCATCGACTCATTTCCCTCTGAAGTGTTTGTTCAACACTATGAAAAGGGCCTTGAGGTTTTGGTTGGATTGATGTAACAACTAAAGCCTGCAATTACAACAGGGATTCATTCATTCACAACATTCTAACAAAGGTGTGAGGTAGACCTTTTATTTTTCTTCAGTGTCCATTACAATGTTGTCAGTTGTTGTCTTCTAATTGTTTTTAGAGAGAAAGTTGTGAAAAGTTGTAGGATTGTTGTTTTTACTTTGACTCCTGTGAAGAAGGCTTCAAGCCGATTACACTCACAAAATTCTGTTTTGTGTTTTTGAAAGTTTCTGGTGCTAGACTGACCTAGAAATGTCAAAATACCAGATTACAAGATAAATGTAGGGAGACCCTTGGGTCTTTTCCTTGGTCTACAGAAGACCAGGGAAGGCAGACTGCTACAGAACGAGCAGTCCAACTGTAAATTTGCCTGTCTTTATCCAAGATGCAGAACCAACAAGGAGTTTGACTTGTCGGCTCCTGCAAACAGAATCTAAATGCACGGGTATAATGTGTATAATTTGTCCCATTTGGGAACACACCTCCTTTTCAATTGCCCCAAACCAGAATCCCCGCTGTTCCTTCAGTCAGACACCCTACTCAGAGACAACTTCCTGATGTGGGACTCTCCCAGCCTAGGAGGGCGGAGAACAATCCCCCAGGGCAGGCAGGTTTTACCAATTATGGGGGATGAGGTCACTGTTATGCAAATATGCAGCAGACACAGGCGGACTGACTGAAGTCACTTCCCTTCTCTGCCCTCAGATGAAGCCCCAACAGTTGCGTGCTGCGACAGACTACCAGGCCAGCAGACCGGACTATCTCTGTTTCCAAGCTGGAGACATCATAACGGTGCTAGAGAAGGGGTAAGTTGGATTCCGTGGGCCTGTGGGTGTCTGTAAGGTATGTGTAAGTTGGTCCTAACAGTTTCAGGGGAGCTACAATTCTTGGAATGCGAAGACAAGAAAGGTTGGTGGGCTCTACTGATGTACTGTAATACAGAACATAGTAGCAATGGTAGCATGGGGGTCCGGACCCCTAATGTAACCCCTCATGGCATTTGTTTAGCCAAAGAAAATTATACAAAAGATTTCTGAAAAATGTACAACGTTTACCAGTCAGTAACTACCAGGACATCGGGACTTGTAACATGAGACAACAATGAACACAACATGATCATGATGGAAGTGTATTGTGCTAATTTGTAGATGAACTCAAGAAGCTCAAGAAAAAGGACACCACCAAAGTTTACCCCTTCTAAAACTGGGCGTGCTATTAATTCTTTTCGGTTGTTAACTTGAAAAATCTTATTATTAAATGTAGGACTATAGTCCCTTGAGGTAGACATAAGGCATGTCTGCCATGTACAAGTAGTTTCACATTTGACACTTAAACCCCGGCCTTTTCCAGAATAGGTAAAGCTGAAGCTCAACAAGACTCCCTGGCCACAAACATGTGTAAACTATCTCAAAACTGTTGGGACGTAAATTCAAAGCCGAGATTGTCTGTCTGTTTTTGATTGCGTGAAGGCCATGTGTTGTGTTCTTCTGCGATAAGGAAGGGTTGGCTTGGAAAGCGGGAGTCACCAAAAGCAGGACTGGCCAACATCTGGCTTCCTTCAGGGAGGGAGTAAAAAAAAAACTGCCATGTTCATCACATGTGTTTCCGGCTGCGTTGTCCTCATAGAGCCCACCAACATTCCAACTGCGTGAATCCCAGTCTTGTAATGTTACATGTATTACTAGGAGTATAGACTTTTACTCATCGACCTAAGTTGTCATCAGTTAGCACTGAAAACTGGGTGTGTATGTCATTAATATGGTAAGAATACAGGTACTTTCTAGAAAATTACAGGTGGGGTGTAGGGTGTGAATGAAAGTGTAAGAGGTAGTTACAGACTTACAGTACATATAGTACACATGTTGTATTCCGTATCACCTGAGGTACCAGCCCGACTCCGGGTTGCTCACCTGAAGGCCGGAGGAGATCTGACCTGCGGGAGGGCTGGGACCGAGGGTGATGTGAAATACGCCGTGTTATATTTTATTTATGTCATACTCAATCTGGAAAACACACATTCAATGTGGCAAAAGTTGATGTCCCCAAGCCAAATATTGTAACAACATCAATTCCAACGTCCGAATCCCGACATTCGAATTTTCGAAAGAGGCGCACACGAAATGTGTTCGAATTATTGTATGGAACTTTTGGAAGCCCATGTAATAACTGTTACATATATAACGCATATACGCATATGTTTGTTCCAGGGTTGTTTTGTTTTTATTTAGTTGTTTGTAAAAAAAAACCTGCAGTGTCAAATGAAGTGCCTAAAGCTGCCAACAACAGTGTTCTAAAAAATAAGAGTTTATAAGTGTTGACCTCACTTGCATATTAGTAAAACTTGTGCATGATTTTACATAATATATGTTTACCATACATAGACATTAGTATTGGATGGCAAGTTTAGGATATAATTATGAAGATTTCATAAATATTTCTTGCTTTGTCTTTAGGCCAGAAATGTGGAAAGGATCCTTACACAATGGGAAGGTGGGGCTGTTCAGCCCTGCCAATACAGCCCCCTACGACCACAACTCACCCAGCAAAGTCAAGGTCTATAAGAGAAGTAAGTCTGCACACACTTAAGTCAAGAAACTAACGTGTATCATCCTGGTCTCATCACTGTTTCTTCTATCTTGCTTTTCTCTGACCCCCTGGAAAGGGTTCTAACTTGGTTGAAAAGAAAACCCTGAGCAGAAACAGCAGTTGTCCCAGTAATGACCATCTTGTACATGTACTTCTGTACTGTCTCACTGCTAATAGGCCCCCTCAGAGAAGTCCTTCATGTAGTACCGTAATTCCTGATTTTTTCACGGTACTTTTATATTCGCGGTTTTCACAGTCACTTCTGTACCACAATGTTAACAAATAATTTGCTGACTTTCTTTTTTTCTGCACCTGCCGCCACCACGAACATATCGTTCCGTAAACACCTCCATTTTTCTCAGACTGTGAGCTTTTGCTACCGTGAAGATAAAGTGAACTACAGTAACCCCTGTGCAGTAATACCTAGGCATGTTTCAAATGACCTATTTTGAGCTCCACCTGTTGACCCTAATTGGTAATGCAGGCAGGGGTTAAACATAGCCTGCAGGTAGTGAAAGCGATCAGAGGCCTTTGTACTGCACTTTGTGAGAAAAGGACATGTGTCGCCTGGAGCTAGGGCAGGGCACAGTGAGAAGATAATTAGGAGTTGTCTTTCAAACTGGAAAATTCCTTGCTACACTGCAGCTGGTACCTTGTACCTAGAGCCGCTTACAGGTACTGTGTACTGGTACAGTACCGCGAAAATCGATCAGGTACAGGTCCAAAATACCAAATCACTAAGTACTGGTACATACTGATATGAAAGTGACATCTACATGTTGAAGAAGCGTAACTAATATGCAACAGATCTTTCAAGGAGTATTGTATGCAACAAGAAACAGTCCACGTGGTTTTGTTTTGTTTCGTTTCGTTTTGTTTTGTTTGAATAAGGCATAAGGCTCCCTAATTCTGTCCTGTTTTATTTGAATAAAGATTCTGTCAAGTTTTTCCTACTGTTTTTAATGTTATTGAAGAGGTTCAGAAGAACATACACTGTATGTTAATTTGTCAAAGGTCCGTACCTGTACCTCAACCTCTGTACTGGTACCTGTACCTGATGTCAGGTTTAGGTTTGCAGCCCCACTTATACCTTACTACAGGGACCCACTTTTCTTTTGTTAGGCAAATCTGCATGTGCTTTAGAATAGAAGCACCATGAAATGCTTTTACAGCTGTGGAACTTGAATGTGTTTATTTAGTACGACTAGATTCATCCTCCCAGTCTTGCATTCCTCCCAGTCTTGAAGTTTTCTAACAGTTTTTCCAGGCATACACTTTTAAAGGAAAATACTATAATTTTAGAAAACCCTGA
Organism: Branchiostoma floridae x Branchiostoma japonicum; assembly: GCA_013266295.2. NCBI lineage: Eukaryota > Metazoa > Chordata > Leptocardii > Amphioxiformes > Branchiostomatidae > Branchiostoma > Branchiostoma floridae x Branchiostoma japonicum. Next base: position 5,283,368 of record CM023832.1, read on the forward strand.
GAAACAAACATTGCATTTGCTTTGATACAGTACAGTGTTATATGTACTGTAGATTTATTTACTTTCACACGCACAGCAGTTTTATTTTGTGGCAGGAGGAAAAGGCAGGGTTTTCGTGGTGTTTCAAATACAGGGTTGAAACAGTTCTGTACCACAGTAGTCATACAAGGGAGACATATTAAGGGTATCATGAATTCATGGTAGAGAGGTCACCATGGAAATAAAAACCCCGGCCAAACTTTCAAGGTCTGCAGTATTTACTTGTGTTCATTTACATCAGGTGGCAAAGTGGTGTCAGTATCTTTTTTCCCCTCAGTGACCTACATGTACATGTATACTGGATCATATACTAAATAGTCCGTAAAGGACATCTGAGCGAGAATTTCTACTGTCACCAGAGAAATATTGGGTGAAGAAATGTGAAAGGGTACTTGAAGTCTGGGGGGAAAGACCCAGGCATTCTGAACATTCCATTCCTATAGGATGATATTTGATGTAATTATCTGTAGTATGGTATCAATGTCCTTGTCCTTTTCCTGTGCTGCAGTACTGAACACACAGCTATGTGACCTCTGCCCTGGCTCTGCTCTGTTTGCTCGCACTTGTTATTACCCAGCTTATTGCATGCATAACTCTGCCCTGCACTTTGACTCACCACCTATGTGTGCTATGTACTCACTCTTCTACGCATGCCTCTCTCACTGGGAAGTGCTTGAAAATGCTGAAACAGCAGTCAGGGAGTTTATGGAGAAGACACAAGGTACAGAGGGTCTGCATGGGGGATTCTGATGTCATGGAAATGGATTGTTGAAACTACGAAATGTGTAATTCCTATTTCCCCTTTCCTACCCCTGTAGCAGTATAATGTGTAAGTTGACTCCAAGGTTGTGTAGGGTGTAGTGTTTAGAAAAGAATGCCATTCATTCCTTCATATATACCAGGGCTCTAGCCAGCTCAAATTTTTTTTCCGTCACCCCAGATTCATGATCGGATCTGGGGGTGGAGAGCCATAGGCGAAATGCAAGTGGGGGGGCGGTCAGGCTCCCCCGTGAAATTTTGGATCGGCAAGCCTTCAAAAATGCAATTTCCCACATTTTGAGAGGCAAATCATAAAGTTGAGAGTGGTTGTCCAGGGGTCTTTGGATGTTTTTATATTTTTACCCAAGACTTTTGTCGATTTCATTCACCAAGGTTGACGGATTGGTCACACACCACAAAGTTCCAGCAATTGATGGAAAACAGGCACTGGCTAGAGCCCTGCTCTATACGCTTCACACTGACTGTCTTACCACCCCCACCCCCCCTCAGTGCTAAGTGTGCATGGCAAAGGAGTGACTATTATAGGCTGGTTCACGCATACATGAGGTCAAAGGTGAAGGCCCCTAACTCATAAACAGTTTGATACCATGTTAGAACCTACTGTTTTTAATGTCTGACTCTGAGGGGCCTTCAACCTTGTTGTATTCTTTACAATGTAACTTTATAGTTGTAGAGTTTGAACTTTGTTCCAACACAAAAAAGAAACTCACCATGAATTTTCAGTCGAACTCATTAACGTTCGTCAGATGAATGATCCTCTGCACTGACTTTCCGAAAGCGTGACGATGTCAGGAGAGAATCAAAAGTGGTGGGAAGACGGAATCTTTTACTCCTGACGTCATCACGCTTCTGCCTTCCAGAAAGTCAGTGCAGTGGATTAGTCAACTGACAAAGGTCGACGAGTTTAACTGAAAATTCATGGAGAGTTCCTTTTTTGTGTTGGAACAAAGTTCCAACTTTACAACTAATAGTATGGATTCTACCAATGCAGATGAGCTTTCATTCAAATGTTAACTTTATCTTTGAATCATGTATATATGGTATCAAAAGGAAGAACTATATGTCACAATTCTTACTCTGTTCTCATTACAGCACCTCCAAGCAGTGGATCTAGAAAAACAGAAAAAAGAAGGTAAATCATGCTTATAAGATTGTCCTTCGATCTGATGTTTTTGCCATTGTTAACGTCAACGACTTTGGCTATAGACTTCACGTTTATGGAGCTAGAGATACTGAACTTCGACCTATAACAGTTGTTTTTGCTCTTCAGCTTTTGCAAAAATGCTTTATATTCCTAACCTTTATGTAATGCTCCTCTTTCAAAGTGATTCTCCACCAAATAATACCGGTACATTGTACTATGAATTTAAAAGTAGAAGTTGAAATGATCTACATGTACATGTACCATAGAAGTGCAAAATGTATGGTCAGCAAGTGTAATAATTATAGATCAATAGAACTATAAGTATCAAAATGTTCAAAAATTGAAGAGCTGTATGTTATGTACACAATGTGTATAATGTTGACTCAGAGTCATTCCATTTTAGTGAAGGCAGTGCTAACATAAAGCAAATCCCTACATGTTACTTTTTAAAATTTTCTTACTTATTTTATTCTTTTTTTTTTCTTTTTTTTCCCCCATTTTGATTGCATTCGGGTACAGGAATCTAACAAGGTTTTTAATCCAAGTAATTCCACTCTTGACGCAATGTTACGATTAATTTAAGGAAGTAACAAATTACAGTCATGTACATCCAGATCTCTTCCGTCCACCAGAATAACTATTATCACATCCACACCACCATAACACACAAGCCACTAAACCAGAAGTCATGCTTGTTCAATAACTGTGAGCGTTCACAAAACCAGGCACCAAATGATGTTACAGTTCCGTTTGACCCCTTACACAGCATGCTCGCGTCCATTAGGGCAGGCACCAGTAAACGGGGTGCCGCAGGGAAAGAAGGGTGAGTCTGCATCCTCGTTTGAACTTGGTGGTGAAGGGCAAGGTTCAAAGGTCACCTGGGTCACCAGTCGTTGACTTACACAAGAAGACAACTACATAAAGGAATAAGGTTTAAAGATGTCCTCTAACATTTTTTAAATCAATACTACCCAAATCCTCACCCCACCCCATAGATATGGTGATAGCAGTCCTGGTATTGGAGCAAGGGATGTTGAATGTTAGCTTAGACTCTTAACTTAGAGTTATGCATTTTTTTTTCAGCATATACACATGTACATGTAGTAATATTAAAAGGTACTATTGCCGTACTTGTAATTTACTTGCAATTGCAAAGTTCTTGCAATTGCCTTACCAGCCTTTCTCTTTATGCATTCCTCCTTTTTTATTATACATGTACATTATATATCAATTAACAAAATACAGTTTCTGTCCCTAACATTGCAGGTACAATGTAATAGGAATACATTCGTTCCTACACTTTCATCAATATTAGATTAATCTTTGTATGCCTGGAATGAAAAACAATAAATTATCCTCACAGTTATATTAGGACTTTTGTCAGTGAAAATTGGTCCAGTTTCTGCAGTACACTTAGGTCATACCAATACAGTCAGACTTGTCTAAGGCAACCACCCAGGGCACCGAGGAAAAGTGGTCTTCTTACAAAAAAGGAATGGCAACAAGACAAGACCAAGACACAGAATTCCATGATCCATATTATAGTATAGACTGTCCCAATGACCTAAGATATGACCCCGCGGGCGCCATCTTTGATGGCCTCAATCAATTATAAACCCAACTCAAACGAGCCTACATGTATATCACCTTGATTTTTCGCTACTTTTTATAAAAAAATCCATGTCGCCACACATCTGGTATAATCCAATGTTTTAATCTGTATGTACTGTATAATATAGTACAGCATGCTATATTCATACACATGTTGTTTAATGCCAATCTTTTCTCAGTTCCCTGACGATCACCAGGGATATGATCAGTGGACCTATGGGGGACTTTAAGCACACCATGCACATAGGACTGAGAGGACAACAGGACGCCTTTGGTGACACCTCATTCATCAAGGACAAATAGTGAGATGTCATCACCTATTTCAAGAATTTTCCTCTTACTGTAAATCGTGAAACTTTTGCAGTGGTTTTATTTCACGGTAGGAGGGAAAGAATTGTTTCCACGTGCACTGTGCTCTAAATTTGCGGGGGAACAATTTGGGAATACAAGGGATGCATATCATGAATTCACAGTGGAGTGGTACAGTACATATCTCGAATAACTTCCCGTCTGCACGTGTGAAAATTGCGATCGAAATCAGTCCTGCAAAACGTATTCAAAAGCAGTGCATGATTAAAGCATGTGCAAAAACAAGAAATAGTCATGCCTTCAAGTACATTTGTACCAGAGTTACATGTACATGTATCAACCAAGAATTGAGGTGTTGAAAAACTCATTTTTTCCTAGAACTATCATAGAGTGGAACTCCCTGCCACCAAGTATAGTAGGGGCATCGTCACCAGATAGTTTTCAACAATGTTTAGAGTTAGACGTTCAAAGGTTAACCATAAACACGAGGGAAAGCAGGTCATTAACCCTTAATTAAGTTGTCTTCAAAGATATAGACTGACACAGGAATGTCAGTGATAAAACCTGTCTCCAACTCATGTTTGTTCCCCCACAGTCATCTACTGCCAGTCAAGAGTGCATCATGTGAGTGCTTATCTGCATGTAAATATGGCTTTTATCTGTTTCGTGTGCTATGCTTATTTTATGTTCTGGTCGGCTGAACTTATATTGTTTTGTAAATTCTAGCAAGCTTGACCAAATAATTTAAAGTTGTACAACAGAATTGCAAAGAATGTAGAATTTATGAAACTTGTTTGTTTTAATGGCTTTTAATTTCACATTAATTTGTAAGCATGTGATATGTAGTCTTGAACTTGTCCTTTTTTCCACTAACATTTATTTTCCTGTAGCTTGATTCCGGCTTAGTTCTCTGAGCTTCTCATTAATTCTGCTTTTTTGTGTAACAAGAGAAAGTTACCTGCCAATGTTGCTGTTGTCCTTCTGCTTCCTTTCTCAGAAACTCACCACTAAAACCTTTGCAAGTAATGTCCTTTTATTTGTAAAAAGAACTGAAATATCCATTGTTTTACCAATCAGATGGAACTTTTCACAGAGACATTTCCTTGTTTCTTACTGTGAACTCAGACCAAGCAGCGTCACAACAAAACGGTCATTCCTCGGCCACGTCCACTCCAGAGCGGTCACCCGACAAGGCCGGACCTCCCAAACCGCCTCGCTTGCACCTCCCCGAAGGAGACAAGTTCGATGGACGGACTTCTCCCATTGGCCAGTCTTCCTCGTCTCCCAGCAAGTCGCAGGACTCTCTGGATCGCGCCTTGTCGGGGGACGTGGTGAACTCGGACGTGTCGGATCACGAGTATCTGGATCTGGAGGGTGACGGCGGGGGGGAGGCCAACGGGAAGGACGACTTTGTAAGTACTTCACACGCCATGGTGTCTTCCAGATCAGACCCGTTATCCTGCAAATGTGGACTTTTTCCCATTCAGTTCTGTCCAACCTGTCATTTAAAGGCATCCAATGCAATGTCAAGGTGGCAAAACAAAAATATTCTGGTTAAGAAAAAGTCTAAGTCTGATATTGACATTTACTGCCATTTCTCAGCACATTTTCCTCATCATCTCATACTTGAAGCGTTTGAAATAGCCCAAAAGCAAGCTATGTGAGAGTCCCTTTATTTTTTGGTACCACCAATAAATAGCTACATGTATAACCATCCTACACGATAGGAAACAAGCAACTCTTTTCCTTCAGCGACATCACATTTTTTTCCTCACAGATATCAGTGTGCTATGGGATAGGGTTGATTCAACATACTACATTTAAAGAATGACCAGAAAATTGACTATGGAAATCCAGTTTTGCCACTCTGAATGCATTGATGCCTTTGATGCCTTAGAATGGCTGGAAAGATCATCTTATGTGTGTGTGTGTTGGAATCAGTCTCTACAAGTTTCTCCAAATCCATGTCTTCCTGGTTCCTATATCTACATTCACCTTCAGTTTAGTTCCCGGTAGAAAATTGTTCTTTTATCCTGTTCATGATCAGGCTCGTTAAGGCTCATTCTCATTATATACATTTTTGTGTTTTGCAAGAAAATTCTTTTGCCTTTGATGTCTTATTTCTACAACATGGCTTTAAATGAACACTGAAGTGTTTTGTATTTAGAAATGTTACTACAGTGAAACATACCTACATGTAACTGATATTATCAAGACGACAGTTGATCGTACTCAAAGTAGGATTTGGGCAGCAAAACTAAAGGTACAGAAGGTTTTTAAAATCTTTGTTATTGGGATTTGCAGGAACTTTTTACCACATTGCATCCTTTAATTCCAGCATTTACCAACAGCACAAAAATAGTCTGTATCAAGATTCCATATTTTGGGGTGGCACCAATAAACATAACACTAGGCAAGTTTAGACAAAGATTACTGCTTATCTGCGTGGCAGTACAATACATGTACAATGAACTATTCACTCCCTGAATATTGTGATGCGTGGGATATAAATGGTTGATTTAGCTTACTACTTCAAGCATTGTTCTATATTAAATCTTAAATAGAGTGTCTTTTTATAATGGGTAATGATGCGAGAAATGTGCTATCATACAACTTCTCAAATTGGGGGACTGGCAACTAATTAAGGTTGTTTGGTCAAAAATTTCTTCAAAGGATTTTGTGTAAAATCCAAATTTGTGAAATATTTCTGTGAATATGATATACCTTACTTGACTTACAAAACCAAAATCCAGACTTGTACATGTTTCAAGTTAGATATTTGATTATTCAAAATACTTCAGTGTTCATTTAAAGTCTGTTTTGATGTTTATGTTTCCTTTTGTTGCAAGCATGGTAGATGATGACACCTTACTTATTTCTGCTGCCATGTTTCTTTCCTTATTTCTCTGCATGCATGACTTGTTCTTGGCCCTTCCTTGCTGCATGGTGCGTACGGGTAGGACTCCACCTCAGTACTGTCCCTGGTAGGTACCCGGCCGACACTCGGCTACTCAGTCAGGATCCTACAGATCTCAAATAACTTCCCATCTGCATGTGTGCAAATCAAGATCAAAAGGCGTGCAAAATGCAATTTAAAGACGTGCATTTCTCAATTAAAACACATGCAAAAGCCGTGCACATTCCTTGTTCATTTCTCATTTAAAATGTCCATGTCATCATGTGTGGATTTATAGATTAGCAACACACGATTGCCGCTAATTACTCCACACGGCTTTTGCGCGAGTTTGAACCGCGTGTTACACGACTTTTACGTGACTTTCAATCGTGATTCAAATACCGTTTACACGACTTCAGCACGAGAAATAAACGAGTTGAAACCGCGTGTAAAATGCATGGGAAGGGAAGTTAATCGAGATCTGTATCGTAGCTAGCCTGGTATCCAGTATATTGTGGATTGCGCGGGCTGTCCTCGTACTGAAGCAACTTTCGCCACCCGGCTCAACAACGCACTCTGTAGGAGTTTCACGCAGTTGGAGTTAACTACAAGTAGCCCTCCAACCGTGTAAAACTCCTACCGAGCGCCTAGTTAAGCCGAGCGGGAGAGACCTTCTACAGCCCCGAAGAGAGCCCGACCAATCTACGATAGACTGGATGCCAGGCTAGGTCTTAGCATTCATTACGTAGGGTGGCAAGGAAGGATCCTGGTGTATAATAAGGTACACTGTATTAACTTGAAAGTTCAAATAGTTTGCACAATTAGAGTTCAAACTTTGTTCTAACACAAAAAAATCAGTGCAGGGAATTTTGGACTGTCCTTCTGCAGTCTTCCTCAGAATTCATGTGACCAAACTAGATTATTTGGCTTTAGGGACGTGATGTCAACAAGTTATCAATTTAAAGTGCTAGAAAGTTTATGCCCGCTATCTCTGTTTAGTTTTTGAATTCTGCTGTGGGACAGTCAAAAATTCGATGCGCTAATTTTTTTGTGTTTGAACATTGTTTAAACTTTCAAATTGGTACACTGTACTTATGTTAGGAATTATTTTCCACTTGAATTTTCAATTTAAAAAATATCATTGATACAACCTCCCCAGAATCCTTTCTGGTCCTCCCCTCTCTTCTGTAAGGTGTGGTGATGTGTGGCATGTACAGACATGTATAATTCTGCTGTGTTACTGTTAGTATTGTGGCCCTGGTTTTAGCAACAACTCTTCCTCCATAAAGAAATAAAAGTCATTTTCATCATTGGAATTAAGTCTCAGAATTCTATACAGCAAACTAAGTGGACAGCATCATGTACTGAAAGCCTAAAAAATACTGTTTACTTCAAATTAATTCATCACAAAGAGTGAAATATTTTACCAAGTCGTAAAAGTGGAATTTGAGTTTGATTTGGTATGATTTGCAGACAGTCTTATTTTTTAAACTTGATTGCTTCCTTGTGTTCCTTACACAGAACCTGGACCTCGGTCCGTCTCTCTTGGATGACGTGCTGAAAATCATGGAGGCAGGAGGAGAAGAGGAGAAAGCAGCGCCCCCTCCCAGTCCGGAGAAAAAAGACAAGAAGGTTCCCACATCCATCCCTGTCCCAACCAGCTCTGCAAGGACATACCGAAGAACAGCAAGCACAGAGTCTTCCAGCAGTGTTTCCAGTGGCCCTCGCTCGCCGACAAAATCCGTGTCGTCTCTCACGTCTCAGACAATAGAGGAGGGCAAAGTAACAAAAGGTACGGACAATGCCCAGAGAAGTCCTAAGTCTCCCACAGACGTTGTTGCATTAAAACTGTGTGAAACCATCTCCCCCGACGGGAAAAAGGCATATGATGCATTGGTTGGGGGTGTGTCCACTGACTCCATAGCAGAGGCAAGGGAGCGGTCGCGGGTGGCATATCAGGAGGAGACCAAGGTGTGGGAGGAAAGGATTAGGGGTGCTTCTGATAGGTCTTCCCAGGAGGACAGTAACTCCAGTCCGTCCATAGGCCGCTTAAGGTCCTTGGACAGTCCACTTCTTTCCAGGCCAGTGCCAGAAGAGCCGGATGAAACGACGTCCACAGAGTCTGGTGATTCCTCGTCCAACCCAGTGCCGCTTCCACCCAGAGTGCCTATCCAGACCAACTGGCCTAAGCCACGTCGAAGGACGAGAAAGTCCACAGCATCCTCCACATCCAGTGACAAGAGTTACTACAACCCCGGCACAGGGAGTACTTCGTCACTACAACATGCCTCTTCTCTTCCAGAGATGCCTTCTCCAACAACGCCCAGGTCGCCCGTGTATCCCAGCAACAACCGCAGTCGCACCAACAGCGAAGTCAACTCACCTTTTAAAGGTAACGACAATGTCTTCCTTACCACGTCGCCCGAGGGCACCATCACGTTTAAGAACTACGTCCCAGAAGGGGAGAAGAAGGAAGCTGCACCAGAGCCAGCCAAGAAGCTTCCCGAGGACCCATTCCTTAGACAAAAGATGTTTATGGCCGATCCCTTCTTTGCTATGGGGAAACCCAGGAGCAAACGTGAGACCACAGACTCCAGGCTGAAGAAGAGCCAGCAGAACAGCAGCTCCTCCAGTGCCATCTCCATCGATAACACCAGCTACGACGAACTGTCGGACTGCTCGTCCAACCCGCCCGCGGGGGACTCCGCCAACGAGGCGCCACCGTCGCGTAGGTACCACCGTTCTCCGGGAAACACCAGCTCTGCCACAGACACGTCAGAAACCGATGAAGGTTACATGGACATGACCGGCAAGCCGTTGTCACATCACAGAAATGGTAATAAAGACCGCGAGAAAGACATTCCTCGACGTAGACCCCTTCGATGGGAGATAGTTGAGATGCAGAGAGTGGTGGGGGAGCAGGTTTGGCACTCACATACTGGCATGCCTTACTAATGGGCACTTCTACTGAGCTTGTGGGCCAGGGTTAGCTGTATTTCCGTTTCACGCTTACCTCTATATGCTAACTTACAGAGGCAACTTCCTTCAGTTCGTCCCTCGTTGTCATTTCTTTGTTGTCTCTGTGCAATTATCGCTAATTGTTCTTCATCTGTAGTTTTGTTTAAACTAACCCGAAACTTCGGAGGGGATGTTTCCCCCTGTCACGTGTACTAACACCACTCTCGTCAGTGTCGGTTCTACAAAATTTGCGTTTTGCCGAGCGTGAAACAGAAGTATGTCTAAGACTGGCCTACAAGCTGGTGTGAACTATCCATTCTGACCTGTGACCTTTGCTTGCGGTCTTCTAGGAACTTAAAAATTGCTTGGCATTTACACACTACTGGTGGCAAGTTTGGTTGTTTCAGATCTATTGCATGTTGTTGCCCTTATCTGGGATGATGAGTTTAATGCTTGATTTAGTATCTCATAGCTAAGATTTAGTCTATACTTCATTCATCATACTAATTGCAATTAATGAATAGTAATGATGTTTGTAATTGCTTACCAATTATAGTTGTTTTAGCATTATTATCTTTATCTTTGATTTTTAGTTGTTTGCTTCTGATTTCTGTTCTTTGTTTTCTTTATAGTTTTCATTCTAACGTGACAGTGTTCTCCCTAAGGTGAGAAGAACACATCCCAACCTTCCACAGCACGTAGGAACACTTGTTGTGGAAAAAACATAATGGATAGCCTTCCCAACATTTCACCTAACTGTACAGCAGACCAGACTTTTAACCAACTTACAATCATTCTAGAATATTAGAAATTATTCCTAAAACGACTTACTATCTGGCATTACTGAATAGTTTCTAATAGTGACTCAAATTTTCTGTCGCAACAATTGGGCTATCATCGATTGCAAGTTTTTAAGATATTTCTTTAGTTTTGATAATCATCAAGTTAGTAAAGTTGAGGAAAAATCAAAGAATACGTCCCAGTTATTCAAGTACCTTCATGGAAAAAAAAAGGCCGGAGAAATGTTGTCAATGCATATAGGTGATGATGATTGGTATTTTTAAGTTGATTTATGTTCACTTGAAGTAGCCACTTCTAGACTATACAGCTTTGAATAAGTCCACAGATGTTGTGCATGTGGCAGTAGTACATGTAGCTGTGTAGCATGTATTCAGCATGGCCAATGGCAACAACTCTAGGTGTCTGAACCTTGCAGTTATTTCCTGACAATGTCAGACAAAAGTGTTCCCATTATTTTCCCAGAATCATCAGATAAACTGTACAGATATCGGTAACTTTTCTAGAGAAAATTGCAGGCAAGCCTGACCTTTCTGTTAATCAAATAGGGTTCATAAATGGTGTCAGGATAAACTGAAATCATTTCCAGTTTGAACAGTAGATATCTTCAAAAGGTTTGCCTGTGCCAACTTTCAAAATAAGACTCCAGTGATTAAGGTCCATACCTAACCACGCACTTCAAGAAGTAACTGCTAGGGGGTTTTGCATGCAGTGCATGGGCCTGCTGCCGTCTGCATGTTCCAGAAGTGCCACCATAGGGAGAACCTGGCATGTGTTCGCTCCGCTTGTTTCTGTAGGCAGGTCCTTTCTAAATACCAGCTTGTGTGTTGGTTCTTCTGTTAGGTTTCCACTGAGGATTGTCGGATGGCGTTACGGGAGATGAGATACGACGTAGACAAGGCCATCAAGTTCATCAAACTACAACAGCTGGTCAACATGGACGAGGGCGACTTCAAGTACGCCAAGCAGACGCTCATTTACTGCAACTGGGACGTAGACAAGGCTGCCAACTTCCTGCTAGTGCACAATCAATCCCGTGGGAAATCCACGGACCTGTAACCACGGTTACATGTTTAGCGGCGACTGTTCAGTCCAATCACTGTCTGTGTTACACAGTTTGTTTACAAACACAGTCTACCAATAGCAAGTCCCGATGAATGTAGTTGTAGCTTTTTGCAGAATGTTACATAGATAGGTTTGCAGCAGCCATTTCAGCTTCCTGTATAATAGTTTTTTCCAAATTTTCAAACTCAGTCAGCAAAATATTTACAGCAACTGTGTTTAATTTTTTTAAGAATAGCTACTAAATTTTGTAGGACTGCATCAAATGTTGTCTTCAATGAACAAATTCTGTACAGAACTCTTGTGTAACAAAGCAAAGTTTCCCTGTATATTTTGTAAAGCTAATGCTAATTATATTTAGTTACTGTGCATATAGTGGTTTGTGTAGAATTTTCCTATGTAGTTATGGTAGTATATCTATCTAAGCAAGTTTCTATATAATTCCATATTTCTGCAAATATCCAAACCAGTATTAATTGACTTGTTGTAGTAACTGTTAGTGTTACACGTAGCTGTAGAACTGGGCAACAAGGTAAGAAACATGTTTGAACAACAGCTGCCTTATTGAAACTAATAACAAGCATTCTACACATCTAGAAGTTGGTTGTAAAGTTATTCAGGGTGGAAAAATTGTAGTTCCTGGAAGTTACTAAACATGCTTGGGAGTCCTATTGCTTCCAAACTGCTTTTTGAAGTATTGCAATGTCACAAGTTAAACATGTTCAGTTTTTTAAAGCCTTGTGAAGCCCCAGAGTTTTAGCCTTTAGCCACACCAATTTAATCAATTGTTTATCGGATTTGCCCGCTTCATTTTTTTTCTCATGAAGTATTCAGGTTCTGAATCAACTCTAAAATGCTCATATTTTGGCTGAAGAAAGTCCATGTCCTCCTAGTTGTTACAGTTTTTCCTCTATCAATGCAGTGGTTTGATTAGAAATTCAAAATTCATTGTTTGAATCGTAAACCAGCCTTTTATGTTGACTTCATCACTCCGGCCTATCAGAGCATTTGGGACTATCATAGGATGCCTTGGCCTGTTTTTTTCGCCGCTGTTTCTTATTTCTTCTTAAAAATCCGAGAAACAACAAGTCAACTTGGTGTGGCCTTGATATAGTTTATCCAGGCAGATTTTTTCTGGAACTGACAAATTTGTGTGAATTTGCATAAAACGAAAAATATACCGTAAAATTTGTTCAAGATTTGAAATAGCAAAGTTCCGATGAAAGTAGAAAATCCTTGTACTGTTTCAGCATTTTTTGTGGTTGTTACAAAAAGTGTAAAAGGTTAACATTCCACTGTAACTTGAAACGATACGTTTGTGTTATGAATTAAGCAGTTGTGGGATGCATTTGAAAGGTAACAGTTAACACTTCCAAAAACTGTTTTCCTGCATTTCTAATGCTGATGTGGTGAGTACAGGGAAATGTTATTAATAACAATTGTGCACAAATGTCACGCCCTAAGTTTGCAACTTTGTAGTTTGTCTCATAGAGTGTTCATTTATTCTGCAATTTTTTTAATGAGCCTTATTGGCAGTGCCAGTCATACCACAATAACTTTAGCACACCAAAGTAGCTGTTTGGCTACCAATTCTCTATTGGTTATGGGGTTAGGCAGCAGGGAGAAGGTTGAAGCACCCTGATATCATAAATATTATCTCTATTAGTATAAACCAAACCAATAATTCAGTTAGGCAAAATGATTGAGCAACTTTGACCAATCACTTTGCTTGTACCATTTGGTACTTCAATGGATCACTTGTCCTCATCAGTTAATTGCAGCTCTTTGCAGCAAATTGTCCTTCAGGTGATTAAATTATTCTGTAGCCAATGATATCAGAATTAGGACAGTGTGTATGCTGGTCACTGACCAATCAGCAAGCAGCTTGCCTCTCAACCAATCAATTTTGTTCTTCCAAGTTGTGTTTACAAGAGTAGGGTCCAGTATTTCATCCAGTATGATAATTTATACTGATACTTTGTAGATGAACGTATTGATTTGTAAATTATAAGTAATACCCCATTATCTCTCTTGTTTTCCAGATGTGTATGATAAGTTTACAACATTTAATTTCCAATATGTTAGTGTATATGCACACCATTCTGTACAGTCAGATAATATTTCCAAATATTGTAGATGAGTAGCGTTACTTCCAAAGGGTTGTTTCGTATCTTATAAATGAATATGACAGCCATTATAGCATACTTAGATAGTGTTCTTTATGTCGTGTATATCTTGCAACTTGTATTTTGAGGGTAAGAAATGGTCTGAATGTGCTGGTCAGGGAAACCTAAAAACAAGTGTATCTGCTGGTTCTTGTTATGTCGTGTATGCTGTAGTTTGACGAGAAATGGAGAGAGGGCGCTGTTGCTTGAGCTTGCAGGTAGCATAACTGTGTAGCAGATGTGTTGGTGCAGTGTGAAAATCAAGGTGGTTATGGATAGCCTTGTAAAAATGAGGACATTTGTAGTTGTGATTTGGTAGGTCTGTGGACAAGAGGATGATGCCCTTTTATATACAAAGTGCAAAATAATTCTCAGTAGCATCATTTTCACTGAAACTGTCGTGTGATGGGAGTATTTGGTCCTCTGGCATTTTGATGGAGAGGACAGACTTGTATGTCTATGCAAATTGCGGATGCCTCAAAGCCAAGACCTACCTGACAGCCCCAGAGATATTGTGACGTCACTGTAACAGGTGTAAACTTCTGTAGTTCACGACACCATGACCAAACCAGCTACATGTATGTCGTGAAGTGTTAAGTCAAAGGCATCCAATGCAATTTCAGGGCGGCAAAACAAAAAATAGTCTGGATGAGAAAATCTGCCTGATATTGACATTTACTGCCATTTCGTACCACATTTTCATCATCATTTCATACTTGAAGCATTTAGAATAGCCCGAAAACAAGCTACGTGAGGCGTCTGTTTATTTTTTGGTACCACCTGAAATTGCTTTGGTGCCTTTAAAGTACACAGTAAATACTGAGAGCTGGAGAGAGAAATGTACTGTTTGGGGTTGTTTTTGTTGTGACGGTGTATGGAGCATAATGTTCTTTCAATAAATCTGTCTAGTTGAACGTGTGTGGGGAAATATCTTTGACTTACTTGTAGTTAGTTGCTAACACGACAGTCCTGCAGAATAGCAAACTTTTACCAAATGGTTGCAAAACCATAGCCTCTACCAGGCTTGTGGGCACGGCTGGAAATAGTTACTGTAGAAATTGGCCAAATAGAGAGAGATAACACGCCGAGGGAGTTAGCCATCCAGTTTACAGTTTGGGGCCGGCAAACTGTAAACTGGATGGCTAACTCCCTCGGCGTGTTATCTCTCTCTATTTGGCCAATTTCTACTATTTCCAGCCGTGCCCACAAGCCTGGTAGAGCTCGAGGCTAGCAAAACCAGGTAAACTGAAGAACTGGTCTAAAACTTGGAAGTCAGTGTTTGATATGAAATACATTTTATAGTTGGCTGTAGACCTACCTACCTTGACTTTCAATATATGTTTGAGTGAAAAAGGACTATGAATTCTACACTACAGGAGAACTGTGTCGACTATGATATATTAGGGTGATGACTGCAATTTTACCACAGCTGCAGAGTCGAACTCGGAAGTAATTTTGGTGGTTGTCAGAGTGGACACGTTAGAACATGCCCAGCCAGCCCAGGACTGCTTTTGTTTTGGGGGAAGGGGTCGAATATATTCTCAACTACACAACATTCAGACTGTATGGCTCATTAGAAAAACAATCTTGCAAATTACAAGAACAACATCTGAGAATAGCATAAAAGGTTAGCTGTACATAATTCTAAGACTGTATAGACCAGTTTAAAATTCGGTGCGCTAATTTTTTGTCCATGCTGGTACTCAAAACATCTTTATATGTCGGAAAATCGGCAAACCCTGGACTCCAAATCTTGGGAGAACAGGTCGGCACCGAAAGTTCCGTTTAGTCTACAAAGAAGGCAGGACGCCCAGCCGACTGTCCACCACCCCGCCAAGCAGCAGGGACGAACCCTTCCTCCCAGCGTGCGGGCATGGAGACCCGCGGCCGGGGTGCCTGGATGGGAGGGGGGCAGAGTGCCCCCGGCTAGCGTTGTCCTTCTGTGCGATACGGCCGTGGCTCCCAGGCCTGGCCCCGTAAATCCGCTCTTTTGTGCAAATGATGAGAACGGTCTCCCAACCTGCTGAGAGCTGGAAGTTTGAGAACAACAGGATAAAATGGAAGACCGCGTGGGAAGATAGGGTTAGGAGAAACACGGGGCCAAAACTCCTGAGAACTGAAAAATGGCGCGAGGGTCCATACGTTTATATCCTTCGTGACGTCATGTTAACTAAGCCAATCACAAGACGTGAATTCGGACGGAACATTTCATGAGACGAGGGGTGGTAAATCTGTCAAGTTTTTATAAGCTTGAAATTTTTAAAAACAACACCTAACTGTTACATTTATTCCACCTGGTTTCTATCTAATACATCCACACCCCGATAGTTCAGTGTATAATCGCTATAACATATGCTGATATGTAAATACAGGGGTACTGTCGGCAATATCTTTAATATTCCTTAATCCTCCACTAAGTATAAGGATTGAATTGCTTTGTAACCTTTCACATTTTTTACTCTTGTACTTTATGGCAATCATGGTATCTTCATTCGCTATCTTCCTAGCTATAGCACAGTAGCAAAATAAAGACACTACACACATCTTGTTATTACTTTTGACAGTTTAATAAAAAGGGCTGGTTACTTAGTTGCAGTTGTAGGATCTTGGCCATGATATACTAGTAGTCAACAGGAAAATATTCAGAATAGAGGATGTTCAAACGATGCTTGTCTGCATCTTACGTTAAAAGGCGATAATTTGGTCTAGTTTTTAGGCAAGCAAAGAGAGAACAATGTTTCAACCAAATCTCCAAGCAGACCCTACGGTGGCAAGGCAATATCCAACTGCCTTGCCACCGTAGGATCTGCTTGGAGATAATTTCAACCTTCATTTTCTCACTAGCAAGGCACACAATTCCATACACAGCTATATTTCTGTAATGTACAGATCATTCAACCCAGTGACTGCTCTGTTCGGTTTACCCTGTTATTTCCGTTCCCACTTCAAGATCATTAAAACTTTGGGGGCAAGTTTACTCCCGATCTGTCCCGTTAGGCCACACCGACTTAATTTTATGGATGACATCCGCGCGCGCATTGATTTTCGCCTGTTCTAAAAAAAAAAAATCAGGTTTTTCGAGGCTTCACGGAACTCCGGAACTCGGCTGGAACTCAGTACAGACTGCCGCTTATCGTAAAACGAAGAAGGAAGCTGTGAAGGAGGATGAGACCTGAACAAGACTATCTACATCTACCTCCTGCAAATAAAAACTTGTTTGTTTGATGCAGTCACTGTGTCCTGTGCTTCAGTTCGCAATAATGGCTTTGTATTCCTGTGGTTAAGCAGCATTTTTTTTTGCTGGATTTTTTTTTCGCCCTCTCGCATTAGTTTTGTGGTCCCCAGAGGATGTCATCCATAAAATTAAATCAGTGTGGCCTTAGATATTAAAAAAATATGCTCCACTCCTGCCATATTGTTCTCATGAAAAAAAAGATGTCCGTGGAAAATAACTATGGACTGCTTTGCTGTTTTCCCTTGAAGCCCTCTACTGTGCAACTAAACTGTTGCATAATTAACCCATTTAAATCAACACACACGCCTCATTTTTGGAGGTTAAAAGACACGTCGTGGGTCTGTTGGGTTTCTTGAGAGGCACGCAAGAGGGCGCTCAGTAGGCGGACTTGTGGACCTCCATGAAGCGGTCGAAGAATGTTCCCCACGCGCCCACAGCACCACCCAGTCCGGCCCCCTCTAACACAGTAACAAGAGCGCCCCTCATCGCCTGATTCAGAACAAAATAAGAAGTATTAGTCAGTCTCATGTAGCCTGGGTGCCAGACTGTTGCCAGTGACAGTATACAGGCTAGTTCCTCGGCTCCAGGGCTAACATGCCTAACATGTTCCCAAGGAAATTTTACCACAGACCCGTCTCAGCAAGCTCCTTGGTCTCAGTTAGACCCTGACCAACAACAGGGTCTAACCTACGGCTGGCCTGTGTATTGGCCCTGAGCGGGAGCAGTGTTGCAACAAATAAAGCAAGGTAATGGAAAAATGCTGTATGATGAATTCTTCAACTGTCCTAAGAATGTCCTCCATGTGCTGTCGTCAACTTGTCGTGTACGTATGACTGCCGCTCAAGTCAGGCAGCACCTATACTTTATTAATTACTTTGCTTTATTCAAATTGCAACAGCAATACACTAGGCAGCAAATTTAGCTGATGCTGTGCCCCACACATTACAATACATATAATACAACGGCAACGTCTATGCTTACGAATGTCGTAACTTACGCCGATCTGGTCGTTTGACATCCCCAGGCCCTTGTGCATCGTGCCGATCTTCTTGACGGCTCCGTCGTCTCCCTTGATGAAGTCGTCGATCACCTTGCACACCTTGGCGCCGTGGGCGCGCATCTCGGCATTCCCGGGCAGGGAGCCGTACGGGATGTCCCGGAACTTCTTGAAGTTCGACTTGATGGCGTCGTCCTTTAGGAGCCTAAGTATTGCAAAAACAAAGACAGAGTTAAAAAAAAAGATGTGACTTAACATACACAATTTTCTATTCTTCAGTCAGCCAAATCCGTCCCTTCGTGCTTTCACTCATTCTCTTTTAAACCTCCTTGCTATGACCAAGGCCATTATATAATGTCCTTGCTATGATGGAGTCGTGCTGGATGATTAACCCTCTTAGCACACCATAAAATTTTGTCCTTTCGAGAGCGCCATATATCAAAGTCTTAGAGAACTGCAGTTTGCACTTTGGTGAATCTGATTGAATACAGAATGGGCGTGACTTTGAATTTGCATGAGGAAGAAATGTCTTGGTAATCCAAGTTTGTGTTCGTTTGAGAGGCAATGCTGTATCTATACTTAACGAAATGAATGGAACGCTGAATTGAATAGGAACATACGACGAGTAGGGTCAAATTTCAGGACCTCCTTCCTGGTCTCAACCAGCTGCAGATTCCTTAAATTTGCTGGCTTTGAAAATTGTAGAAACCCGCCAAATAGGGGAGGGCCTGTCTGGCAGAGGGGTCGACCTGCCACATGAGTACGTGTTCACCCCGCTAACTCCTCTGCCACATTAGTGCATTGGCAGACTCATATAGTACTTTCTCAGCTTACACATGAGTCTAGTGGGAGGGTCTAGTCTGCATGCCTTTTTTTCGTGAGGCGTAGCGAGCTATTTTGATTCACTGTTAATCGTAGGCGACTCACTCAAGTTCAACGTTAAGCGTTCAAATTCACCGTTAAGCGTTGCCCAGAGCTTTGCCAAGCAGACACTCTACTGGACCGCCACACTGTCTGGTACCAGTCAGACGCGATGCGGTCGAAAGAGTCTTACTACATCGACAAAGTCTTGCAAGGCACCTACTTTAGTCCGCTATTCGTATCTTCCCAAAACTAACATAACATTTTGGAAGTAAGAAAAAAAACCGCTACGTCTTGTTCTAAGCTATAAGAAATTGATCTCCAGGCAGATCTTTTGGTGGCTACACGATAGTATCAAATTGGCAGGGCAGTATCCAATACGCCACCATAGGCTGACAAACATTTACCGGTACAAAAGAGAAAGCCCGATAAAAACGCCTAAAGCACGTCAAAAATAAGCCGAAGACTAAACCTCTGCTTGGAGAGTAATAAGAAATAGAATAGCTATAGCCTCTTTCTAAATAGCAGAACACACAAGCCTTTGCCATATGGATAACGCAGTTCGTATAGAAAGTTCTCAAGTGCTGACGAGCGCCAGGCCAAGTGAGGCAAAGTTTACATATGCCGTAATGAACAATAGCCTCCTTCGCAGACTTGTGAGCGGCGTTATTTTTTTCGGCGACCGACGGCAGTTATGTCGCGGAGGGACGGTTTGCAGCCAAGGGAGTTTGCCGGGGAGAGAAGGTTTCCCCTTGTTGAGGGGCGAAACCTTCTCTCCCCGGCAAACTCCCTTGGCTGCAAACCGTCCCTCCGCGACATAACTGCCGTCGGTCGCCGAAAAAAATAACGCCGCTCACAAGTCTGCGAAGGAGGCTAAATGAACAACACTTACGCAAGAAATATTTTCTCGCCCGCGTCCTCAAAACCCGACGCGGTGAGTTTTGCCCAGGAGTCCTTCACGTCGGCCATGTTGCTTCTTTCCTTGGTGGTAGAGTGGACACAACTGAGGATGAAAAAGTCTGAAATGTCATTAAAAAATAGATCGTTGATTTAATAAAATAGTTGCGCAAGAAAAACGACCAACGAAATTAATTTCACAACGAATTCGTTCTCGCAAATGATTGAAATGAATGTGAAATCGTGATTCTAAGCTTAGATTCTTTTAGTCTACATGTTACACGTACATGTAAGAGTAAAATACCTTCAATCGACTGTTTCAGAGAGGATTTAGTGGTGCTTGAGTTTCTGCCTCCTTCCCGTGTATGCCGTGAAAGTACTGGCGTCCCTTCCTTTTATACAAGAGGCGACCAAATGTTGCACGTACACGGAAACCCGAAACTTGCTGGCACAAAAAGCGGCGCTCTTTGACAAGGCGGTGGTCTACGTGCGTGCTTGCATGCATACCCCCCAAAAACCGTTTAGCTAATTTGTAAATGTAAATCCACGTAGAGTCCCACTTGGAGTTTTGGGGTATAACATTTCTATTATGTCCCTAGCCTGTTCAACGAACACAGCTCAAATTAAACTTTGCCAGTTGAATGCCTCAACGCTCGTTAAAACCTGAACATCACCTATAATCAATAAGTCCTGCAACAATTCCAACCAGACGCGTTTTGTTCGTTTTGGTAATGAGAGATACCGCGATAGTCAAGGTCGGAGATTTAATGCTCTATAAATGTTTAGTTTCCATCAACGCTTTGTTTAATGGGGCCCCTTCGTATATGCTTAGTGCCACACTGTTTCAGTAGTAAGATATTCGAGGTATACAGGGAAATTACAATCTAGCCCTTTGGCTTTGCTTAACCATGTAGTCTGAACATGTACTGAGTCTAGAACATGCTACAGACGTGTAACGTTAGACTTCGGCTAGTGAACACGGTGTAGCGCTTGTTAAAGTACGTATATGTTAACGTTTCCCTTCATACATATTTCAAGAAAGTACTTCGCTCTAACTTTTGGATATTTAAGGAATGTTTACAAGTGTTGCCACGTCCGACAGTGGTCGATTTATTAATGTCAAGTCAAGATGTTCCGTTCGTCAAACCACGCCAAGTTCATGACCGAGTTTTCAGCCTTTTGCTAATATTCAGGGTTAGATCAAGTTCACGCTCCATCGATAAATTTGCATGCAGATTCTAAGAAACCTAATATTAACTGGCGACGTTTATAGACATTTGCACAGCCCTGAAATATTTAGGAAAGGTTGTCCCTTATTAATTAAGACAGTAGTCATCGCTCTGTAGCGTCCTGTAATGGAATGCAGACCTTCACCGTGAATCTTAAGGGTCAGAACCGTGGCCTCGTGGTTAGCACGCAAGACTGGCGGAAGACGCCGGCCCAAATAGAGCGTTTTATTGCCGACGTTTTTTGGGCTGGGAGCATAGCATCGCATTCGCAGACAGAACATTCTGTCGTCGATCATTGAACAAACCATTTTTGTATCTCATCTCTGTCAGCTGTATTGTTTATGTCATTTTTTTATCACGATGTTTCATCTTTGATGATTTTTTTTTTATCTAGAACGAAAAGATTTGTCTTTTTATTCAGAAATTGACCTGAAAGTAAGATAAAATATAGGGTAACTATAAACTTATGTCAACTTCATCGCTTGTAGGACCAGGGACACAGTAAGGTAAATAAAATCACGAATCAAGTCACTGTTTCCATCAGAAGCTTGGAAGCGTGGCGGCTACATTTGTAATATCGGCGAAAATCAAACGAAAACACAAGAATGGCGCTATATCATGAGCAAAAGCATATCTTTTAAGGATTGGCAAG